>OX336367.1:50411155-50764362 GCA_946902895.1 Fragum fragum | reverse complement strand
GGGAAAGGGTTAAAAAGCTGTGTAACATCCGACCGAAATTTTAACGTCTTTCATAGAAACTTTGTTTCGAACAGTCATAGCTCTTTTTAAAGCCAATGTTGTGTGTGCTATTTTGGAATTTTCTTGATGAGATATTTCAAATAAATACCCACACAATCATATTTTTTTTATTAATAAAGCACGCAATTCTAAATTTCGAAAACTAATTCTTAAGCTAATTAAAGGCCAATTTGCGATGAGAAAGCAAAATCTCCCCTTAGAATACCGTGTAAAAAAGAAAACTGTAACCCCATTTAAGAAAAATAATATCAACAACAAAGAAGAACACAACAACAACAACAACCCAAATATTTATAGAAGGTTCGAACCGCACACTTCTTGATTCATACTCGGTGCGACCTTACGCCAATAGCCATTTCTAGATAGAAACGATATAAGAATATAACCTTATGGTCAAGCGTTGCATGTCTATATTTGGAAATTCTTTTCGAATACTAATGGTGGTCAGAAGGAATATTATATGAGCGACAGGTGAATGATGTTCAACAATAGATGATGGCAATGAATTGGCAATTAAAATACATTTTCGAACACGAAATTCAACTTCCGGATAAGTGAAAAAATAATGTATCAGTTAATTCTTAATTTCTCTTCCATTAGTAAATGATAGATGAACATGTATAGACAACTCTTCTATTGGCCAGGGATTAAACCCAATACCAGACGGCATAATTTTAGACTAGTCAAAATAAAAAGGAGTTGCGGACGAAAATTTAAAGTTTATGAAATTTTAGATTTTTTAAAAGAAAAACTTTCTGGGTAGAAAACACTGTGAAAAATGAAGAAATTGCTTGTTACAAGCAATTTCTTCATTTTTAGCAATGTTTCCCCATTTTTTTTTTTTTCGAGAAGCGTCCATAAGCGTCAAATTATAGAAATGGGTTAAATTAAAGGCAAATTGTTCGTTTGCTATACCTACCACTGATACGCAGCTGGGACGACCGTAATCTTGCGGGACTATCGACTTTCGGAATACACTATTTAAAATATCGTAGGATCCAAGCGATTGTCCAAATGAGGTAATTTTACCAAAACCGTCCGAGTTTTCCCAGTTCAAATCAGGATTATTCATTTCACTACTTTCTATTGAGTAAGTTTTATTGGCAAAGAAAAAACGTTTATGATACGTTAATTCCGTTAAAACAGCTCTGATCGAGCACGGGCAAACCAGGGACAGATTTTTTTCCAGACATTGATAGTAAAGGATCATGAATTTTAGAATTGACGGATCGGTGGCCCCGCCCACTAACTCCGACAGAAAGTTCGACTTAGATATTAAACGGCATTATTTTGCAAAAAAAAAATGGCCAATGTCATGTAACGTAATAGAAAAATGGTTGGTTGGCAACCCAAACGTCGTAACAACGGATTGAATAACCCGTAGCTAGGACTTTTAATTTGCCAAACCATCAAAAATGCTAAACATCCATGTCGGAGCTCAATGTTCATTTCTGGTTTAAATAAATCTGATCTGGTCTAAATGATCTGATTGGTCGATCGTTTTTTTATTGGCTCGCGATCCGTCGATTACAAAATATTTCCTAATGATTGGTTTCTGTTTCAGAAATTTTTCCATTACATGTAAAAAATGTGGTTTATACACTGATCAGATTGTTGTCCATATGATGTTTTTCTGTATTGTTAATGCTACTCATACTGAAAATCTTTTAGAATATATAGTGAAAGCAAAATCTACAAGTGATTACCTGGACTTTATGTTAAAGCCACATGAGCAACAAACCATTGAAATCTTAAGCGAGTTTAAAAGATCTGTCAATAACTCTAATTGTCCAAAATCTGCCCAAAAAAATCGGCATTTTTCTTTATAAAATCTGGTCGTAGTGTCATGAACATCAATCGGCGAACAAGATTTCATAGCTTCAGCTCTACTAAAACTGTAGTTGTGACGAATTTTGGTCGCCAGATATAGGATTTAATGTGTATTTATCCTGTCAATCTTTATGTTTGTCTGTCTGTCTAAACGTTTTTGTTTGTTATGTTTATGTCCTTCTAGTCGTTCTAAATATGTTTGTATTATATTTGTATGTATGTAATATGTTTTCACTCTCCTGTAATGGAGGAAATAAAGGTATCTATCTATCTATCTAACTTGGGTCCGACAGCTCCCCTTTATTGTGACTTGTAACCATTCTATCTGTGAAGAAAGCTCAAGTAAATTAGAATTTTGACAGGTGTACCAGTCTAGACTCATCAGACTGAAATATAACAAGAAGATGAAACAAGGTGTGGTCAACTAGATCTTATTTTATTTATTAGGGATGATGGAAAGATAAAACATTGTTTATTACAAACGCTGAATGGATCCGGGTACGTGAGGTCTTTCGATTGTATCGGGGCCAATAAAACATCGTCAGGCAACAACCGTATATTATGTTGGCTTTCGCTCATTTCTTTTTCATTTAACACATATTGCGTATTAGAGAGAAAAAAAGTATTGTAATTGCATTATCGGTATAGATTTAAAAGTTATTGATTGATTTAATGGGGTAAACGCCGCTTTTAACAGTATTTCAATCATATCACGGTGGTTTGAGTATCTAACAATAGATTCCTCTTATTTCTCACACCAGTACTACCGCTACCCTCCTGCTGTTTATCCTACTTTGGTTTACGATTGTCCACCCATTGGTGGGAGGCTAATGTCGGAAAGAATATTTGCCGCGACCGTGATCGTGTACAAGTTATAGTGAGTGATGAAAGGTCAATTTTGTCTATACCTGTATAGACAAAATTGACTTTTAATCACTCACTATAGATTTTTCGTCTATATTTTGCCATATCTTATATGAGCCTGTGCGTGACATTTCCAACAATTTCGCATGTGCGTGACTCTATATATAAAATATATATCTATTTTACTGTGTAGGAATGATTTGAAAAAAAATAAAAAAAAAAAAAAAAACAAAACAATATTTTGATTTTCCACGTTGTTTCTCTTTTCTTAAGAGATGTGAAAAAAACACGGGAACAATGTTGGAATTTGGTTGATGAGAAGAAGGGAGAATAATCTAGAGTTCAGATAACCCTTTCCTGTTTTGCAAAATTTTCGACTTGTCCAAATTCAAAGGTTTTGCAGACGAATATTTAATGTGGATTTAATTTGAAAAAATGATCATTCATTAAGGTAGAAAATAGTGAGGAAAAAGAAGAAATTGCTTGTGACAAGCAATTTCTTTTTTCTACGATGTTTTCTCAATTATGCCACATGGGATGTAAAAACCAGGCATTAAACAGGAAAATGTCAAACAAATAGCGTATTTAGAAAAATAAAGATCGGAACTAGAACAGGCGTGTCGCAGATCTATTAGACCAGGATGGATTTTTCATAATTAACCCTTGTCATGCCGAGGCCGGAATATTCCTGTTTTGGCAGGAGGTCTAGAAAATGATCGGACCTCACATATGTGCAGTCTGATCTTTGTCTAGACCACTTACTTGTATATTTAAAGATAGGTTTATGATAAGGATAAATTTTCAAAAATATTATTTATCTACATTTAATGCTTTCTGTTCTTTCAGCCCTTTGATTTTTATGAAGCTCTTTTAGTAGAGGATTTTATTCAGCATGACGAGGTTTAAACATAGGAAGTAGACACGTTGTTCGACATTATGAGAATCTATTAGCAGCGAAATCTTACTCGATCTCGACCAGGTTGTGTAGTACCTTCATTTCAGAGGTTTTGCACACTTACCAAACCCGTATAACAAGAGCATCGCCTACGTGCCTACGCTCGGCTATTAGGTGCTGGATAGTGGCAAAAATACATCTAGAGTCATCCCCCTTGATAGTATAGGTTGCTCTTTTGATAGTGAGCAAGTGTGTCGAGTTTCAGGTGAAAGCCTTTAGTAGAACCAGAGATTTCACAAAATGTCAAATTTTTCGCACACCGCGGACGACGACGACACCAAGGCTATCGCAATACCTCGGGTTTTCTCCGAAAACAGTCGAACTAAAAATCACGCCTTTTTTCAATTTGATAACCTTACAAGTCTCTGATATATCAGTAATTCTTCAGAAAATTAAGATTGTGTTGTCTTTTCATACCTTTTTAATTAAGGCTGACAAATCTCTCCTTTTTAACGTCTTTCTTTGTATTTCTTCGTCTCTTTCTTCGCCCTCCTTCTCTCTGTCACATCTTCTTTTCCACATTTTTCGTAACGGGTCACTTTTTTTTTATCAAACGTACATTTATTTTCATTATCGTTCGATTTATCGATAAAGTAAAATAATCATGTGCCACAATTTGCAAGGCATCTGCGCTTCAAAACTTGACATTAACCCATAACCATACAACGATATTTAAGATTAGTCCAACTTAAAATGTTGCAGACAACAATTCCAAATTAAAAAAAGAAAAGAGAAGAACTTGCTTGTTACAAGAAATTTCCCTTTTCGCTACGTTTTTCTCAATATAATTCACTGAGATCGTAAAAAGACTAGATTGTGATTTTAAGGGCAAGTTCGACTGCGCGGACGGTACAGCATAACAACTGCTGGGGATCTTTTTTTTTATCTTGGAATATTTTCTCTGTTCCTCTTCTGTGCGAATCTCTATTTCTCTGTCTCTGTCTCTTTCTGTCCGCCCATCAGTCTGTTTATCTCTTTTTAGTACAAACATTTATAGATGGCTTCTGTTCAGTTGAGGGGCCACATTTGTTAAACAGTCCCTCTTCCTGAGGCCCATACACTATCACAAGTGACAATAACCCTGAAACAATAAATTGGCCAAACTTCAATACCGCTTTCAAACTAATATTGTCAATAAGCAGACCGGACAATGTCATCGATAAAGTGTGAGCAAGATTGAAGATTACTCAAATCATTAAGATGCATATTATTGCCAATCATATCGATACTGTAAGTGTAAGGGCTCCTTGCCGATTAAACCCGTTCCCACACAATTTCAAGTTGTTGAAATTTGTAAAACTTTGCCTGTCTGGGTAGAAAACAATGTGAACAATAAAGAAATTGCTTGTTACAAGCAATTTCTGCATTTTCCACATTGTTTTCCAAGACTATTTTCACGAGGATTATAAAAAGAAGGGATTGAGTCGGAATGGGTTAAGAAGGGAAACATGAAATGCTTTGAATTCACTAATCTCTGGTCCCGCCTATTTACATCGTATACCTCACTAATTGAATCCGTCGGGTAGTTCGTCTTCGTTTTTAAACGGCGCTATTTTGTAAAATTTATGTCCAGTCGCATGTAACAAAAAAGTAGAATATTTGGTTTGCGACCTAAACGTCGTAACTACAGCTTGAACTTAAGCTGTAGTTACGACGTTTAAGTCGTCAAACCAACAAAAAGGCTCAGAAAAAAATGCGACCAATGTTGGAGCTCAAAACGCACTGCTGGTCAAAATGAATGATTTCATTGGTCGCCTGTTTATTAGATTGTCAGCCGCGATTGGCAAATTCTTCCTGTCACTTATAGTTCGCTTTATTATTCTTTTTTTGACAATATTCCTTCTCGATTCTTTTTCTATTTCTAGTGACTTAGATCAAGATTTTTTCTTCCATTACAAATTTTAATTCGCGATATATTTTTTGTCCATAAGTTTTGTTTCCATTATCATATGGCGGTCTATTACGTCTTAGCTAATCTATCGCACGTGCTCAAGCTAATTGTTTACCGTTATACTGGCGAATTTCAATGACAACTGGGTGGAACACAATCTAAAAATAGACTACTTTTTAAATAATTCAAATAATTAAATCACTTTATTTCTTATTTAGAATAATGCAAATGTACACAATATCAATACAAATTTAGAAAAATGTTTCTGGAAAGGAAAAAATATGGAATACAAGAAAAGCAAATTCTATGGTTTAAATTTACAAATTGAAAGCCTGTTCCTCAGGGCTGGGAGTTGTAGCGGACTCCTGTAATCCAGCTGGTTGGAGGCCGGGGTCTGGAACAGTCTGAGGACATAGCGGTCCAGGTCATCTGCAAGGGGAAACAGGGAGCGTCCGCCGGTCCAACATCAAACATATGGAAGAGGAATCGAGTGTGTGAATGTCTGTGTAAGTGTCCGTCGCGTAATAATTCAGGATGTACGTAGGTATAATTGTAGGTTCAGCTCGAAGTCGTCTACACTGATGGTCAGCATAGGGAAAGGATTTGTGATCAAGTCATCTAAGATGGTCGTCTAATAGAGGTCATTAGGAGGATAGGAAAAATGTCCAATATGGCTGGACTTGACCCCTTTTTAAAATTATTTTTTTTAAATAATGCATTTATTTGTTTAATTTATCTATTTATTGACCAATTTATGAAATTTTTGCAACAACAAGTATTATTTTCTTTAACCCTTTCCTGCTTTTTGAATTTTTAGACTGGTCCAAATTGAAAGGTTTATCAGACGACAATTCAAAGTCCAACTTATTTGAAATATAATGATTCAGTAGGGTAGAAAATATTGTGGAAAAAAGAAGAAATTGCTTGTAACAAGCAATTTCTTCTTTTCACACAATGTTTTCTCAAGTATAAAAAGACATGGGTAAAAACCATTGATTGTACAGGAAAGGGTTAACAAATTCGTATATCGATTATTTTGCAGTTAGTGAGTTGCAGTAGGTTTCAGGAATTGACAAAGCTCAGCTGTCAATCAAACAACCAATCGACCAATCAAATCATTCATTTATGTAAAGCATTTTTGTTGGTTGACAACTTAAATATTGTAACTTGACAACTTAAATATTGTAACTTCAGCCTATTTATACTGATTTGTTCAAACTGTAGTTCCGACGATTAGATCTCCAACTAACCAACATGTTGCTAACCATATATTTTGCAAGAATAGTACTGTTTAAAATCGAAGTGGAGCTTCCTGTTGGAGTCAGCGTAGCCAGCGGTGTCAGTAGACGGGACAAGCGATCCTTTATTTAGAACTATACCATGTTAAAGATCTGAATTAGAAGTATCTTACTCTTTTGATGTAATATCAAAACATATCTTCAGCATGATATGAGATGCATCTTAATTGAATCTTTTTGAATTTAAGATCTCTAGAGGGAGGGATGGAGTTCTAAATTTGTTATTTGTCATACAAATTCTGTATGTTGGATACTGATTGGAATCGTCTTGATTCCACTGAGAACCCCACAGTATAAGGTTTGATTTATCAATAATTAAATTTTACATGTTGACATTGAGTGCTTTGCTTTTTAATAATTTCATCAATAGCTGCGGTACTGTGTTTCGTTTGACAAAAAGTATCACTTGATTACGGGAATTCGGGAAAACATTGAATGGGCTGTGGTAACGATGATGGGCCGCGGTCATAGTGCAATTTGTAGCCAGTCAGACTCTAAATTATAGGGTTCAGGGTTCGATCCCCGGTCGCGGCAAAAATCCTTCCCGACATATGTCTCCCACCAATCGGTGTATAATCGTAAACCTAAGTGGGTGTGTAGCGGGGGGAGGGGGCTCGGAAAGGATGTATTGGTAGTACTTGTGTCAGAAATATTAGGAATTCATTATTAGGTGCTCAACCCGCCGCGATATGACTGAAATGCTGTTAAAAGAGGCGTTAAACCTCATTCAAAAAACCTTTACTTTTATTCATTTAGTGAGCCACGTACTATTGGGCGTTTTCCCCAAGCTGTACTTTGGTATGAAGACAAACTGGTTATAGGTTTAAACAATTCAAGTGAGATTTAATGTGTATGGGAAACAAAAGTTTTTGTTGGTACGAGGCACCGAAAATGAATAATTCAACGCATTTTGTAAAAATATTTTCATTTATCTTGCTGAGTCCAATTTTGTTTGTGACATGGTTTCATTTGGTTTATGAGCAAAGTTAAGATTGAAGAATGCGTATTGTCATAGAGGGTTGATTAAATTTCTTTTTAATGCGTAGTATTTACGTGTTCACGTTTTAATCGAGAGCAATTCACCCTTTTTCAAAATAGAGCTAAAATGTATATTTTATTAACCCTTGTCGTGCTGTATAAATTACCTTACTGAATTGCCGTAAAATCAAAGGCCTGAAAGTACTGATACAACTTGTTGTTCAATAATCAATATTTCTTTTTTTTTTTAATAAAATAGATTTTATAAACAACTCTGGCAAGAAAAGTACAAGCAGGAGGTGTAGACTAAGATCAGACTTCACTTATGTGCAGGCTGATCTTGGTCTACACCTCCTGCCGAAACCGGAATATCCGGGTTCAGCATGACAAGGGTTAAAAGTGCGTTTTCGCGGCATATTTATTTGCATAGTATCCGATTTACCTCTTAACCGCAGGCACTGTAGGCCTAAGTCAGATCGTATCAAACAATTAGAATATAGTTGCTTGTTAATTGCAACGACCAGTCAGATTACAAGTTTTGGAATTTAGATTCAGCCTACAAACCGGAACGATGTTGCGAAAAACCGCTTCCTTTTTTATCGAGTTAATCTCTTGTTCTTACATCCCCCTTTTTAGATTCTTTCAGTTTTAAGTCATCGTATATGCATTTTTTTATCAAAAAGAAGAAAATCTTAACAACATACCAGACGAAAATGAAAAATGGCAGTAACATTAAGTACCTATTATTTACCCAGATATTCCCAGTAGCAGCCCTACAATTGTTAATTGGGGAGAAAATTTATACTCGTTATGCCTACTGTTTCCTACATAACAGCACTTCATTTTTCTCCAAGTTATTTTGTATTTCAACAACATTTCCAGTATGATTTTTGTCTTCCAACTTATCCCTTTCCATTAGCTCACTCTTGTACAAAGTGTGAAGGAAGCTATTGTGATCGGCCACTGGTTGTCGTCCGTCCGTTCATTCGTAAACAATTTCTTCTCCTAAACCAGTAAGATGATCAAGCTGAAACTTGGCAGGAATGTTCACTGCATGCGTTAAATCTACAAATGTTGTTAAAAGAATTAAATTCCATGAAAAACTCTGGTTGCTTTGTCATCAAAATCTGGAAATTTAAGTAAACAGTGTATTTTACCCGAGAAACTAGAAGGCCAACGGCATTCATATTTCAAAGCACAAACACACGGTTCTCTACCCTACATTTTTCTAGAGTCAAAAATCCCCTCCATAATAGACCAAAGTATGGAAAACACCTTGATAAGTGCAAATTCAAGTTCAACAGTTCAAAATACTTCTCTTCCTGAACCAAACGGCCTAGGTCATTTATATTTGGTATGTACAATTATTAGATGGTTTCGTCACTTAGATAAAGACATGTCCCTGTACTAGGGGCCCAAAAAAGGGAGGGGTGCCCGATTTTAGCAAGTTAGAAAATCCCCCCTTCCTTAGTATGGGGCCTTGGGCATTTATATTTGAAATGTAGCATAAATGAAAGTTATCTACCAATTTCCCTTCCCTAGGTGCCAAAAGTTTGGAAAACTCTCAATTAGAGCATGTTCCAAATCGTCTCCGCTAAATATATAAGGCCTAAAGTATCCGTGTTTAGCATACAACATAACAGGATGGTCCTAGACCTTAGTGCTACAATTATTGATAAAATCCAGGCCCAGCCACAAATACCCAAAGTATGGAACAATGCTAAATAAAAGCAAGTATAGAATACTTCTCATTCTAGACTATTAGGTCTAGGGCATACAAATTATGTATATAGCATTACTAGATAGTATTACCTTTTTACCAAAAGTTATGCGCCTATAGGGTAAGAAAAACTACTGCACAAGGGTCTCAAAAATAGGGGAAAACGCTCAATTTGATCAAGTTAAATAATTTCTTCTCCTTTCTAAACCTTTTGGCATTTACGTTTGGAATGTAGCATAGCCCGATGGTTGTCTGCCAATTTGAAAGAAGTTTTGACCATCTCCTAGGTGTCCAAAATTTGTGAAAATGCTCAATAATAAACTTATATCTAAACTTTGATCTCCAGAAATAAATGGGCCTTGCACGGCTGGCCATATCAGACAAATCGGTAATTTTTTTCACACCAGTAGTAAATCCTCACAAATGAGGATGTCAAAAACACATAGTGTCAGAATATTCATAAAACTGAATAGTAAAACAATATTGACGTTGCGTGGTTTGTTTGTTTGAACGCATTCTTTCTAAGAATCTACAAAACTTGTTTTCAAGAATGAATACACAGAATTTTAGTAGAGTTGGTTTAATTGTCCAAAACAAACAAAATTTATTTGTTGTGTCATAAATAGCTTGTCACCATCTTTTCCTCTCAAATCTTATCTGTGTTTTTGTTGGGTGTATACTTGGGAACGGAAGTAAAGGTTATTTGAGCCTATCAACTTTACGTTTACTCTAACTGTAAGTCACAAACACACACACAAAACCATACAGGACGACATCAACATCAACAACAAAGATCACCAACAAAAATACCCTCAGAACTAAACTTAACCCTTGTCATGCTGTAAGAATGGCCTTACTGAAATGCTGTAAAACCAAAGGGCTGAAAGCACTGATAGAACTTGTTGTTCTAAATCAATATTTCTTTTTGAAATCCATTTCATAAACAAGGAAAAGTAAAAGTACCAGCAGGAGGTGTAGACCAAGATCAGACTGCAATTGTGTGCAGGCTGATCTTGATTTCACCTCCTGCCAAAACCGGAATATTCCGGGTTTAGCATGACAAGGGTTAATAAACCCCGAACACCAACAATAAAATAATAAGGAATACTGTTAGCAGGCTGAAAGATAGATAAATGGATAGTAAATGGGTGAAGAAAAGGTTATTCGTATGCTTATACGTTCTTCTGGCCATGTGGCTATGAATTAGACCAACAGTCCTAGCTCGGATGTTTAGGAACATACCTTCGTTTACGCTGTCGGTCTTGTCAATTCTTTTCCCGAAATATTTTTAATACGGACCATATTCCTGCTTTATCTATTTAGGAAATGAAGAAAATATTTTTTTCATTTTAATTGAGGCAAAATTTAACCAGATTAATATATGAATCCTCGAAGCTTTATTTAAGTTTTTAGATTCATACCTCAATGAAACAAAACAAAACAAAATATTCATTTTTTTTCTTATAATATAATGACATCAAGCAAATCAAAGCAAAAACCTTACTAGTTTTATAGAAAACTTCTATGGATTTACTTTGTGCTCAAGCATACAAAATAGTCGCGTGCTTAAGACTGTTTCCATAGAAGTTTAAAATAAATAATAACAACAACAACAAAAAAGTCGATCAAAACGCTTGAATCTTGATAGAGGAAAATAAATTCAATTAAAATGAAAAGACAAAAAAAAAAAAAAAAAAAAAAAAAAAAACCCAAAAAACTAATGACAAAAAAAAAAAAAAAAAAAAAAAACAAAACAAAAACATTTTGAACTATATGAGGTAGGTAACTCTAAATACATGTTCTTAGAACTACATTCCTCGTTTGGCTTTAATAGTGCACCCTAGCCAGACAACCTAGTTGTGCTTTTTTGCCGGTGTTTTCATTAGTAAACATGTTATTTTCGGTATGAAAAAAAAATAAAAAAATAAAATGGTAATGCAATAGTAAAATGAGTGAATCAATCTGTTATTCGGAACAACTTCGTAAGTATCTTAATTGACGGATCGCCGCTGTCATTCGAAAGCCGATGACCAATCAAAACTATTATACGATTGGAAGTGATTGTTGACCTCCGACTTTGGTGTAGAACATTTTATAAAAGTTTCGATCTATGCGCCGTAACTACAGCTAATTCAAACTTATATTTACTTTTTATCTTATATTCCCAATCAAATATTACGCAAGCTAACGTAGTTTGATAGCTCAGTAGAGGTATCTTGTTAGAGATCAGTGGGGATAGCTAGCCATCCGTCTGTTATAGGATCACTAAACACAGCTTCTTAATCCATAACTAGACGGCTATAAGACTGATCCAAATTGAAAGGAGTTGAAAACGACAATTTAAGGTTCTCGAAATTTTAGATCTTTTCAACTTTCTGGGTAGAAACATTGTGTTAAATGAAGAATATGCTTGTGACAAGTTACGACATTTTTATCGCCAACTGGTGAAGTTGTGGACATACTTATCGGAGGGACAAATTTTAGATTGGTCTAAATCTAAAGTAGTTGCAGACGAACGTTTTATTTTAAGAAAAAGTTTATCGAATTCTCTTTTATCACCTTTCTGAATACAAAACATCGTGGAAAATGAAAAACTCTCCTGAAATAAGTAATTTTTTCATTTATACAATTTTTTCCCCAATCGTTTTTCTTTAGGGGCGACAAAAAGCGTAGAAGATTAAGTTATCAATGTACCGAAGTACTTTGATTGACTAGAGTATAGATATACTCCTTTTCTTCGCATTCAACATTATTTCATTTTTACATAATTTAACGGATTGCTAGATCACCTAACCAACAATTACAAGTAGGTTCACATCCGTACGGCCGAAGCATTCTTTTCGAGCCAACGCCTTCTCATCCGATTAGCATAAGAACGTTGAACCTACAAAAATCTTCTATCTTAAAAACGGCTTTAAACGGCTTTAAATTAGGCATTCAAATAAAGAACTAATGGTTCTTTTTGATTCTTTTTTTGTAATTAAAAGTTTTGTTTAACCCATTCCCACACAGTCTTTTTACGCACATAAAGATAAAAGCACAGGAAAACTTTCTGGAAAATGAAGTAATTGCTTGTTTCAAAAAATTTCATTATCCACAATATTTTCATCTCCAAAAGAAAAGGCTATTTGAAATTTTACCAGACCAAAATTGTTATTTATTACTGTTTTGATTTTAAACGGACCAGTCTAAATTTTTGTTGTTTGGTATATAATGGGTTAATGAAATGTTTCCAGGATACACTTACAAAAACCAGTTTAGGTGCTTCCGTATAATACTAAAATTGTTAACAGCACGGAATTGAAAAATGTCTTATTTAAAACTGTCGTCGTACAATAAATTTAATGGAAAACGAAAAGTTCACTACAGAACTTAAATTCTCTTCGCTGTTCCTAAAGGGTTTCAAATTAAAGCAAGCCCTTGTCATGAATTACACTAATTGGTTTAGAAATTAGAGATGTTTATCTGCCCCTGTCATAATAGGATCTCAAGTGGGATCGCTATAGGCTCCTTATTTTCAGTTTAGGAGAGGTCTTGTGAACAAGAGAGATCTAGAGAACAAATTGAAATTAATCCAGATAATGTTTTTGTTTTATTCGACCAAGAAAAATTTGAATCACATACAGGTATTACAGTCGCTTAATTGTTTAGTGTTTATTTCATGTTTTCTGTTTATTAAATGGTTCGCGTGTACATTTGTAAAATTATTTCATATGAACACATAATAGCGTCTAACATTTAGAATATAAAGAAATATTAGCTTATGAAACAAACCCATATCATGTCTGCGTTCAAAGCAATAATTTGTTCAATCCTTTTCTAACCAGTTTTTACAATTTCAAACTCCAAAGATTAACGAGAAAGAAAAAATGTAAAAAAATAGGTACATTGTAATTGCTTGCTACTGGCAATCACTCCTTTTTAATATATTAATTTATCCTCCATCAGATTTCAGCATATTCTTGTTAACTTCACTGTCTTTAAAATATCGCCTTCACCTTCTCTTTACTCTATGGATCCCTGGTCCCAGCCACCGACACCGACATGCAGTTTGACTAGATATATTATTTTGTACGGTCAGTGACATGTGATATAACCCTTTCCTGTTTTTTTTAGAATCTTAGACCAGTACAAATTCAAAGATTTTGCAGACAACAATTTTAAGTTAATTTTATTTGAAAAAAATATATATGCATGGCAGAAAACATTGTGTAAAAAGAAGAAATTGCTTGTTACAAGCAATTTCTTATTTTTCAAAAAGTTTTCTTAAGTATATAAACACAGGGACGTAAAAACCAGGGTTTGAACAGGAAAGGGTTTTAAAAGTAAAATGATTGGCTGGTGACTTTAACTTCTGACTTAACGACAGCTTAACGAACAAAACTGCTCAACGTCTATGTCAAAGTACAAATTTCTTTCCGCCTAAATGTTTTGCTAAGAAGATTCCTGGAGAGAGGGGCCTCTGCTCTACAATACTCTGATGCGCATTGTTACCACACTCGTTACCACAAAATTAGCGTGTTTTACGCACCCAAGAAACAACAACAACAACAAGCACTAAACAAAAAGCACCTTACAATAATAAAACTGAAAAAATATCCTGGAATGTAGCAAGCAAATTCTGTTTTCATCACAAATTGTTGCACCACATTTGGTAATTATCACTTAATACAATCTCATAATGGAGTGTCGTCTGCAACCTTTTTGAATTTAGATCAGTCTAAAATGTTTTGTCTGGTTGTATTTGAAGTGTCACAGTGATGTTGTACCAGTGTGGCACATCTCACATTATACAATTTATTGAACAGACAAATTTCTTACTGTTATATTTTGATATTGCCTCCTTGGGTTGTGATGACTTGATTGATTGAATGGGGTTTAACGCCGCTTTTAACGGTATTTCAGTCATATCGCGGCGGCTAGAGCACCTAACAATGGATTCCTGGTATTTCTCACACCAGTACTACCACTACATCCTTTCCTAGCCTCCAGCTGCTATCCCACTTAGGTTTACGATTATCCACCCATTGGTGAGAGACAAATGTCGGAAAGAATATGTGGGATCAACCCCGGTGGTAATGAATCAAGTTATGACGTTTCCGAGATTGGTCTATGTGTATTATCCTTTTTGTTGTAGGTTTGTGTGATGAGCAAGGCGGTGAGTGTGTTCAGATCTGTAACCCTACTTGTCGGTCTGGATGTGACGCTACCGGGGCTTGTTATGGCGGCTGTTCAGCAGGCTGGACTGGGATTAAATGTGATACTCGTGAGTACATTCTGTAGTCACAATCCGGAACACGTCTTTTACATATTCAAGTTAAGATTGGACTCGTGCCTTTTAACCATTTCTTGTTGTTTTTTTGTTGAAATTTTAGACTGATCCAAATTACTTAAAGAATTTTATTTATTGATTTTTGAACTGCCCCTTCCTTCACAGAAACTTTCAAACTTGAACATAACGATACGGGACCTCCGTGGAACTAAAATTTGAAAAAAAAGAAGACAACCAGTCCAATCCGAAATTCTATTTCAAAAAAATGTTTATTATTGGACAGAATGGTCATTTAATATACAGAAATTATATTTACTGCAAAAAGCCTCGACCATTTCCAGTTCACAGCGATGTCTGATCAGGATCCATTATTCGCGCATTCCAAGTTGCCCCTTTTAGCGTGAAGGGTGATGATTGGAAATAGTATTTTCTGAAAAGTTCCAATCCGCGTAATAAAATATCTTGTTTTCCGACTTTATAAATCTTTTGGATAAGTTTTAGAAAATTGCAGAGATGTCTTTGATTGACGGTGCATTATTTATTCCTGAGCGTGACGTAGACACACATTTGACCTTTACCTTTTAGTGTGTTTCGTGATATTCTCTGACAGGTTTATCGGGAAATCTACATCAAATTTGTGAGGATTAGAGATTTTTTATCATCATTTTTTGAAAATACAATATTAAAATTGATGACTGCATTTTCTAAAAATAGCCGCAAGTTGTAAGATTTTTAATACCTTGTTTTTGCAGGCTCATTTATCTCAATGCCCATTTGTTTGAAAGTGTGATACAATTAATGCTTTAACTAAACGCTCAAGATTTTGTAAAAGTAGCCCGTCAATCGAAAAGGGGCTATGTAGGAACTACTTTTTAGACGAACAAATTCAAATTAAGCAGAATGACCATGTGACAATCGCTATTATACAATCCATATTTTAAATGCATTCATGATTATTTTACCAGACCGGGTCATGAAATGACAGTCAGTCGTCTGTCGTCTGTCCGCCCATCTCTCCGCCTATCTTAAAAATATCCTACTGAACCAATTGAACAATTAAGCCGAATTTTTGCATTGGAGTGTTTATTGTGTAGCTCTATAAAAGATGTTAAATTATTCTATCAGAAGTCTCTTAAAAAATCTTCCAAAAATCTAAAAGTCCTATGTTTATTATATATTTATTCAGCAATGTAAAAAAAGCTCCGACCCGAATTTGCAATGAGCCCAAGTCTATTACGGGTGCCACCAAATAGCACTTTTTTACGAAAGTTTTAACGTGATATACACAGACAGGTTGCTTAACCTGTTCCCACACAATGACGCTTTTAATCGCCCCTATTAAAGCTTTTGAAAACATTTTGGAAAATGAAGAAATTGCTTGTTGCAAGCAATTTCTTCATTATCCACAATGTTTTCTGCTCAAAAGACAAAGATTTTAAAGAATTCGTAAACTTCAAATTGTAGTCTGCAACTTTTTCAATTTGAACCAGTCCAAAATTTTGTCGTGTGGTAATGGGTTAAAGCGGGTTTAAATAACTATATTTTCAGCGTGTGGTGATTTCCATTATGGAGTCAACTGTCAGAAGAGTTGCGGTCATTGTGAAAATGACGCGGTGTGTAATCCCGTGACTGGACAATGTCCGGGTACATGTGTACCGGGATTCACTGGACCTCTCTGTGATCAACGTAAGTAACCTACAAACAGCATAACAGATTTTGCATTTTACATAAAGGTTCTATAGTAAGACAAATCAAATCATGCATTTAGACCGGATGTTAAGTTCTACATTTTCGGACAATTATGTGAAGTATATTTGTTGGTTTGGCGACATAAACGTTGTAACTACAGCTTATTCAAGCTGTAGTTAAAACGTTTAGGTCGCCAACTAGCAATTCTCCTGTTCTGTTACATGTTACTGGCCATCAATTTTGCAAAATTACTCATTTTATATCTAAATGGAAATTCCTGTATGAGCTGAACGGGCATTTGCAACAATCCGTTGATTGATTCAACATAATAGGAATGGGTTTATTCCTTTCCAGGAAAACAATAATCTTACAGGCTTGCAAGTATGTTTAATTGTAGTTATCTTTTCCAGAGGCCACTGGTTTTATGTACAATTAAAATCTTGAAGTATTTACCGCTTGATCTGCCCCTACCATCATTCCATTATACATCACCGGTATGACCCCTTTCCTCACAATTCCCCCCTTTTTATGCATATCAAGAAAATAAAGATGAGGAAAACATTGTGGAAAATGGAATATCCTCACTGTTCATTCCCAAAGACAAATATTTTTGAAATTTTATTAAGTACCAAATGCCATCTGCAACTTCTGTCAATTAGGACAGTCTAATTTTTTCCCACAACAAACGAACCACCCCTACCACCACCACCAAAAAACCCGAAACAAAACAACAACGACAATAACCACAAAACCAACCAACAACTACCATGACCATCAATACTACGACAACTATCATCACCATCACAGTCACTTCTACAACGACAACCATCACCATTACTACCACAACTACCATCACCATCACTGTCAATACTACAACAACTACCATCAACGTCACTGTCACTTCTACAACAACTACCATCACCATTACTACCAAACTACCATCACCATCACTGTCACTTCTACAACAACTACCATCACCATTACTACCACAACTACCATCACCATCACTGTCAATACTACAACAACTACCATCAACGTCACTGTCACTTCTACAACAACTACCATCACCATTACAACCACAACTACCATCACCATCACTGTCAATACTACAACAACTACCATCAACGTCACTGCTACAACATCTATAATCACCATCAATGTCACTACCAACACAACTATCATCACTGTCACTTCTACAACAACAACCATCCCATCACTGCCACTACTACCACAACTACCATCACTTTCACTTTTACCACAACTTACAATACCATCACTGTTAGTATTACCACAACTACCATCACCGTTGCCGTCACTAATACCACAACTAACATCACAACCACTGTCACTACTGCAACAACTTCCGCCACTATCACTGTAACTGATACAACAACTACCATCACTGTCACTACTACCACAATAACCACCACCATCACTGTCACTTCTACCACAACTACCATCCCATTCACCGTCACAACTAATACCCGCATCATCACTGTCACTACCACAACTACCACCAGGACCATCACCGTAACTGCTAACACAAATATCATCAGCACCATCACCGTCACTACTACCACAACTTCCACCACCATCACCGTCACTACTACCACAACTTCCACCACCATCACCGTCACTACCACCACCATTACTGGCACTACCACCACAACTACAACTTCAACTATCACCGTCACTTCCACCAACAGCACTACTACCGCAAATTCTATCACCATCACCACCACCAACGTCGAAACTACTTCCACCACTTCCACCACTACTACCACCTCCACCAGCTCAATCAACACCACCATCACCTCGACCACGACCACCGTCGAAACTACTTCCACCACTTCCATCACTACTACCACCTCCACCAGCTCAATCACCTCGACCACGACCACCACTACAAACATCACCACCCCTACCATCACCACTGTCACTATATACACCACTACTACCATAACCAGCTCTACCACTACCAACACTACTACTGCCACTATTACCACCTCCTATACTACTACCACCACTTATACATTTATTCGTCTAAAACTATTTTTCACAGCTGTAGTTATTTCTTATTTCAGTGTAAAGATTGTAATGCCTTGATCTGTTTTATAAAATAAAAACTGAAAAGATCATCTCTATCATAGCCTCCGATCCCTGCAGATTTATTGAAGATTGTTAAAAGCGGTATCAAAGGCAGAAAAAACGTTTCTTTTACATTCTGTTTCCCTGTAATCACGTTCAAGAATTTTGAGAACGGCGTTATCACTATAGAAATAAAAGGCTGAATTGAATTAATTGCTGAGTGTCAACGGCTTTCTATTTTAATCGTTTCTATTACAGCCTGCGATCCCTATTATTACGGTAAAGATTGTAAAGGCCGCTGTCATCACTGTCGAAATAACAAAGCCTGTAATATAGTGACTGGTTACTGTGTGAATGGATGTGCGGCTGGCTGGACCGGAGAGAAATGTGACGAAGGTAACCTGCCCATCCTAGAGTTGAAATACTGACAACTTCTGTTAGTGTTATTTCAGGATGTTTCAGTGCCATAATAAGAGAAGAAAATCGTATGCTTATAAATAGTTCTATTTCAACTTCTATAGATAGCGTTTTTAGAAAATTCCTCGAAGGGGCTATGTAAATAAATGATTGGAAACCAAAGACTAAATCAAATAAAAAAATCCATTACCGCATAATGCCACTTTTTGACGCCCCAAAGAAATGTAGTTCTGGAAAACTTTTGTAAGGAAGGGAGAAATTGCTTGTAATTTCTCCTTTACTCACAGAATTTTTTAGACATTACTCGGTTCTTATCATCTAATTTTAGCTTACTCTGTAATATCGTCTGCAACCTCTTTCAATAAGGATCAGTATAAAGTTTTGTCGTTTGGTGTTAAGGGTTATTATAAAGTTCTGTCGTTTGGTGTTAAGGGTTATCATAAAAAGCTAATTTTTGATTTTGTAGATATGTTGCCTTATAATTATATGTTTGAAATTTATTTTGTTTTAGTTTGTACGAACAATACTTTTGGGATCGATTGTACCGGAAAGTGTGGCCATTGTACTAACAACGAAACGTGTAATCACGTGACAGGGGAGTGTAAAAATGGGTGTGCCCCGGGTTGGACGGGCATTCGCTGTCATCTACGTAAGTCATGACTTCTGAAACACTTTTCTACTTGATGCTAAGCTGTTGATCTATAGTGTGCGGTTTGATAAATCTTTGTTATTGTTTTAATTTTGATTATTCAAATTCATATCATTTGGGAGCAAAAAGAATTACTAAGTAGATACACTTAATCTTAACCCATTCCAACACAATCCCCATTTATGCCACCCTCAAAAACAGCTTTGGAAAAGGGTATGAGAAATGAAGAAATTGCATATAATATCACTTTTTAAATTTACTTATAATATTTGGTCCAATACATATTCGAGGTAAACTATGTACTAGGAATACAATGTTGTCCATTTTTTTTTAAACGCGTCATTGTGTGCTTATGGGTTTATATCTTAGGCAGGAAAGAAAATTATATTTTTGTATATATAATGCCGAGAAACCTATCATTATTAAAGAAGATTACATATGATCCTAGTGAGATTGCACGTCAGTCATTTTTCTTCCAAATCCTTTCGTTTATGCTCTTATATGTCTTGACAACACGATTTGAAGTAACTGATTCCAAGACGGAAACTGGTCCAAATTGAAAGAGATTGCAGAAGATTACACAAAGTTGGTTTAATTTGGAAAAAAGGCCATCTTAGGTAGAAAACATTGTAAGTAAAGGAAGAAAATGCTTGTGACAAGCAATTTCTTCCTCTATCACAATGTTTTCTCGGGCTGTTTTTCTACGGCGCGTAAAAACGCGGGATTGTATGGTAACTGATTAAAACATACCCCAGGCTGTGAAAGACGGATTATAGAATTACACACCGCGCAGGGATGGATAACCATTTGATATAACCTCTTTAACCCATTACCAAACGACAGGTCAAAATTGAAAGAAATTACAGATAACAATTACTTTTCAATGAACTTTCAAAAAATTCTGTCTTTTGGACTAGAAAGCATTGTAGATAATTAAGAAATTGCTTGAAACAAGCAATGTCTCCATTTTCCACCTTGTTCTCAGAAGCTTATTTTGTTTCTTGGGGGCATCGAAAGACGTCATTTTGTGGATAGGGTTATTGATGACGTCATTGTATATAATCTATGTTTAGGCCAGCTAATATCCAACAACCTCTTTCTTTAGCACCATTATGCTCTGTTGTTTAAAATAATACTCCATTGGAAAAGAAACGCCAAATAAGATATCTTATTCGGGTTACTTTTCCCTACCCTTATCTTACTCGTTATACACGAGTGATAAAACTCGAGAAAACCTCCTGTTTTATCTCTTGAATTTTACGGATCGCCGGTCACGTCTACTGATTTCGACAGAAAGTTGGACTTCGATATTAAACGGCGTTATTTTGCAAAATTTATTGTCAGTAACACGTAACTAAAAAGCAGAATAGTTGGTTGACGACCTTAACGTCGTAACTACAGCTTATGCAAGCCCTAGTTACGACGTTTAAGTCGCAAAACCAACATAAGTTCTTCACATAAAGATTGACCGATGTTGGAGGTTAAAAGTTCACTTCCGGTCTAAATGTAAGATTTGATTGGTCTATCGATATTTTGATTGACAGCCGAGATCTGACAAATCCTTATTACACAGGCCTGTGCGTGACATTTCCAACAATTTCGCAGGTGCGTGACTTGCACACATTGAGCACCCTGGACAGCCATTCGGTGCAATAAGAACATCCGCTGATTGTTTGAAGAAGCTTTGAGCCAGTGTCTATCTACAGAGCGCAGAGTGAAGACTCTGATCAGACTGTGCGGATGAACAGGCTGATCTGAGTCTTTACTTGGCGCACATGTGTAATGGTTGGAAATGTCACGCACACGCTCATATAACAGTATTGACATAGGAACACTGGTCTACTATCCTATACATGTATTTATGTTTCCTTTCACACATTTTTACGTCTAAATTACTGCCCGAAAAGAAGTAGATAGTAGATTATATTCTTTCTGTTACACAGCCTGTAGTTCAAGTTGGTACGGCGAGGAATGTGACTTTCACTGTGGTTACTGCATATCTGGAACATGTGACTCCGTCAGTGGACAGTGCACACTGGGATGTTCTGCAGGATGGAAGGGGCCGCTGTGTAAAACACGTGAGTATGTTTTATTCATAAAGTACTAAATTTCCGGCGCATGTAACTCCGTTAGCGGACAATGTACGTTGGGATGCTCTGCCTGTGGGAGGGCCGCTCCGTAAAACACGTATGTATATTTCATAAAAGGTACTACATTTTCGTCTCAAGTGACGGTTCTGTCTCAGGGGTTTGAAACAGGGAAACACGCTCAATTTGAGTAAGTTAAATAGCATATTCTTCTTAACTATCAGGCCCAAGGCATTTAGGGAATGTATCATAACCCGATAGTTATATCTATCAACTTTGATGAAATTATGTCCCTTGAATAAAAAATGGCCCTTTCCTATGTGTCCAAAGTTTGGAAAAAATACAATTAGAGTATGTTAAAAACTCTTCCACTCCAAATGTATACTGTCGAAGGCATTCATAATTGGTATATAGTATTGTCATAATGTTCTCTTTTAAGTTTGCTACAGGTATACTCCTGGAGTAAAGGATACCCCTACCTCAGAGGTCCAAAGTTCAGAAAAAATACAAAATATAAATTTTTTATACAAAAAGTACTTTACTAGCAGGTATCTCGGTGAGCGATTTAGGATCATTATGGTCCTCTTCTTTCCAAAACAAGTACTACATTTCCGGCGCACGTAACTTCTCAAGCGGTAGTGTACGCTTGGATGTTCTGCAGGGTGGAAGGGACCGATGCGAAAAAAACAAAGAATGAGAGGACAGGTTTTGATTTAAATACTGTTTATATCTATAGATAGTGAATCTCCCTCACAAGACATGCAATGACATGTTCTCTGGACCAGAAGTTGCCCTTTGGCAGAGCTTGAATTAAAAAATGTGGCATTTGTTTCCGATTGAAATAATGCCATTTCAATAGAATGGCTAATCTCGAAGATGAACTCATCTGCGACAGTTTAACATTTTTATAATCATACGATCAGAATTTGTGCATCGCTATTGCAGCTTACTCTGCCTTGACTTTAGTCAACGTGGTTTGTTAAATAGAGATTGTTGTCAGATCTAGCTTATTTCTATAAACAGCTTGTGAAGAAAACAGATATGGTGAAAACTGTAAGGCTGCATGCGGACATTGTGACGGTGTAGTGTGTGACAGAATGACAGGAATCTGTCCTAGAGGCTGTCTTCCAGGATGGAGGGGAGTCACGTGTCATCAAGGTAATTATTACTAGTATTCTAAAGTCACAAAACGGAGTAAGGGGATCTTCATAGAGTTTGCCTGTCGACTAACGGATCGCGGTTGTCAATCAAAACATGGAATAATAACACCGTGTAACATCGGATTGAACTTCCTGTTGGGGCTCAGTTGGCGGTGCCAGCGATCAGTCAACTATCATGTTCAGACGATTAAGATCGTAGATAAATTATCTGGTTGTTGAAATCAGGACATCCTTCGGTACTTTTTCGTCACCACCAAGTTAAATCCATTCCCGCACAATCCCACCTTTTTCCGGCTCCCAAGAAATAGTTTAGGATAACAATATTGAAAATGAGGAAAGTGCTTATAACAAGCAATTTCTGCAATTTCCATATTGTTTCCTACCCAGAATGACAAAATACAGTCAACTCTGCAAATTCGTTGATTTTGTACCAGTCTAAAAATTGTCGGCTGGTAATGGGTTACATTCAATGACGTCAGATATGGGGTTAACCCTTTCCTGTTCAATCCCTTTTTGCTTCTTGCGTCTCTGTGTTTTTATTCTTGATGAAATATTGTGGAAGAAAGAAGAAATTTCTTGTAAAAAGCAATTTCTTCTTTTTTCCACAATATTTTCTTCTCTAGTGAATTATTATTTTTCAAATGAAATGTCGTCTGCAAATCCAATGAATTTAGACAGGTCTGAAATTTTGCAAAACAGTAAAGGGTTAAGGGAAAGTATCTTTAGACAATGAAAACTAGCAGACCTCCTATCTGCTAATTGAGCCTCCGAACATAATCCGTGTTATCACTATGTTTGCACACCCAACAATTGCTTCAGAACAGACAGAAGGCTTATCAGCTGTTATAATATAGTTTTGTTAACGAAATGCATTCTTTTTATGACGAGTGGGTTACCTGTTATTGTCAGAAAAATAGATCTGTGAATTGTAGAATTTTATAAGTTGCTGACTTCAGATTTTTTTCATACGCTTATCACTCGATTTCCTGGTACTAATACAGGTTCATTTTGGATTGGCTAAATTATGGTATGCTAGTATTGTATATTTGTTAGCCCATTCCCACACAATGGCTCTTTTTGAAGCTCCCCCCCCCCCCGAAAAAAATAGAAAAAAAATTAATGAATAAAATGGGAAAACATTAAGGAAAATAAAGAAATTGCTTGCAACAAGCATTATCCTCATTTCCACAATGATTTCTACTCAGAAAGTTGAGAAATTGCCATATTTCATTTAAACTTTAAATTGTCGTCTGCAACTCCTTTCAATTTGGACCAGTCTAAAATTGTGTCGTCTGGTAATGGGTTTACAGGTTGTTAAAACTCGTACTCATATGCTACCAGTAAAACTTATTTTTTTCACGATTTCTCTCTAAAATCCAAGCTAAGATATTTTTTATTTGCATAACAACTGTAGAAGTGACAATAATTTAAACCCAAAAAGACGAGCACATTCAATTCATGATGACAATCATAACTGGTTGACCGCGAAAACTTTAAGGGAATTTTCTTATAAAGATGGAGAGAAAAACAACATCAACATTAAACAAACGACCCACAAAAATGTGACCCTAAGGCAAAAATGGTGCCTCCTAAAAGTGTATAAAGTATTGATCCTGGTCAAATTGCGTGTACTGCGCAGGTTGATCAGGAAAAAAAATCGGTCCTTGAAAATCCAAAATTGTCATAGTATATTATTACATCGAGGGGTAAGAGCAAAAACATAGTATGGGTCAATACAATGTATAGACCCATACTATGTTTTGCTCTAACCCCTCGACATGTTCTTTTTCAAATATATCGGATTGTCCTCTGCTTGGTACTATCTTTTTCCAAACATTTGTTTTATCGAGATGTCAAGCAATTGCTTCATTTTCGAAAATGTTTTTCTCTGGCTCTTTTCTTTTGGGAGTAAAAATGTGGGACTGGACGGGAAAATCTGAACGTGACAAAATCAGCATAATAATTATACAAATATAAAGAATAGAAAATAAAAATGAATGAAAAATAAAGGAATAGCAAGCAAATAATGAATGAATATTTCAGCATCACATTACAAGATAACAAGACCTCGGTGGTTTATCACGTGCATAAAAACTTCTGAGATAAAACTGGGGAAAAACGAACGAAAGTGAACAGAATGTGCCGCACGCCCCTTTCTGATAAAGATTCTTATTGTAGGAGATATCGAATGAAATATTATCACATAACATGATGAATGAAAGGATGACATAGTACGCACCTAAAATATGTAGTGTCAATTTTTGACGTTACATTTTTTCATTGTTAAACATAGTATCGTATGCCGAGGACAGAAATCTGTGCTAGACCAATTTTTAAAATATGTACACATATAAATAAAGATTCCTCAAAAGGTCTTTAGTCACTTAACCCATTACTAGTCGACAAAATTATAAGTCTGGAGTTGCAAACGATGATTATAAGAAAATGGAATTTTAAACTTCTGTTCTCGTTTGTCTTTTGTGGAGAGTATTCAAACATAAGTGTGGTAAGGTTTTTAGTTTCAAAACTCAATGGAAACATAAAAGTATCCGCTTCATTTGATAACTCATTTAAAGAAGGAATATGACATAAGGGTATACCAAATAAGCATGAAATTTTCAGTTTTAAACAGTTTTTACGGAATTGCTTTATGTTCAAAAACAATAATAGTCCTCATTTTCCCTCTAAACAGGTGTGAAACCCATGAATTTACCGTCTTTGAAATCAGGGATTATGGTGTTAATTTTTGTTCGTCCTTGCATTTGAATTTGTATTCGTTATGAAGTGGAGGAGGCAATAGACTTAAAGAGCACATGCGCGTCTTTTCTAGCTTGATTACAACTTTTAAATTGGAAATACATAGTATTACTTAGATTTCTAAAAAAGAGTGATCTGATAGGTCAATCGACTTTTGGAACTACAACGGTGATCTTCAAATTCGAAAGTAAAACAGAATAATTTTAAACATTGAAAACCTTTTCTTCTTTGAAGATATGTTTAGGATTTCGTTCGTAGGTTATATCAAAACGATTAAAAGTTTGCTTATCTTTCAGAATGTAAGAAATTCCATTACGGTAAAAGCTGCGCTCTGACTTGTGGCCAATGCCTTGACGGTAAACCATGCAATATAACCACAGGGGAGTGTGAAAATGGTTGCCAGAGTGATTGGCAAGGGAGGTTCTGTACACAGCGTAAATATGGCGGTAAGTCAAACTCGATATGCTTGTTGATATCAAAGCCAGCATCAAGCTTGAAAATGGTAAACTATAACCCTGACATTCTTTAACCCTTTCCTGCATAATCCCTTGTTTTACATCCCCTGTGATTTTTATTCTTGAGAAAATATCGTTTAAAAAGAACTTCTTCTGTTTCAACAATTATTTTCTACCCTGTAGTTTGGTTATTTTTCAAATTGCACTCACTTGCATTCACTTTTCGTAATCGTCTGCAACATCTTTCAAATTAGACAAGACAAAAATTTTGAAAAGCAGTAAAGGCTTAAGAGTGGCTGGCAAGAGAGTTTTTGTACAAAGCGTGTTTGTCGATAAATCATTTTTTTCTATTCTGTAAAGATTCTTTACAAAGAAACGATATTGTTTTCTCAGAAAGAGTCCTTCTAGGTCGACATAGAATAATTTGTGCGGTTCAATTTTATTTTCATCAAGTCTTTTGACAAATTGGGTTTGATACAACCCTAATGAATACATTCATAGTAAAAATGCGGAGTGATATAAGGGTTTTAAAAACGTTTGCTTCACATTTATGGCAAGTAGGTTATGAATCCAATGAAGTAGATAGAGCTGCGACACAGCTGATTATTATCGTGAACTTTCAAGCATAGTACTTAAACATAAAAGCTGTAGAGAAGTAACCGTTTCTATCTTATTTATCTCGTACACTTCAATCTGATTAAATTACATTTTCTATATTCAATCCTAGATTCAATCTGGATAAAGAATCGTGTTGTTATATCTGAACCTTGTTTTGAATCTTGTAAGATCCCCTTGTAAGAACTCAGTGACAAGATGCGATGAAGAACCAAATTTATCAAAGTTTGATGATAAATTGATATTAAAGTCATTTATATAATTGAAATTAAAACCATCCAGAGTATTGGTCCATGCGGAACACTAGAGGTAATAGTCCTTTTTTGGCTTCATTGGTTCTTCTCTTATTATACATTGAAGCACTGAGAAAATCTTTATAGTTCTTCTTCTGACAAACCATAGAGTTAGAAGTTTTCATCTATCATCGCCTTCCTTTAAAAACTGTTTAATCCATTCCTGTTTTGCAAAACTTTAGGCCTGTGTAAATTCAAAGGATTTGCAGACAAAAATCAAAATGGATTTTATTTGAAAAATAAACATTCAACAGGATAGAAAACATTGTTGAAAAAGAAGAAATTGCTTGTTTCAAGCAATTTCTTCTTTTTCTACAATGTTTGCTCAATTAAAAAACCACAGGGACGTGAAAACTAGGGATTGAACAGGAAAGGATTAACGCAGGAACAACCTATTTTCGTTTAACCCACTATGTCACTATTTGTGATGTGCGATTTAGGGCCATACTTGTCCTCTTGTACTATTATAAAAAAAATGACCCTGGTTTTGTCGTTTTGCATATACATGAAATACGACCGCTATTCCTCGAGGGAGAACGTAAAACATTTAATGATAAATTTACATTTTCATAAGGATACCATACATTTAATTACCCTACATGGTTTAGTGAGAATCCAATTCATGTTTATACTCGCGTAAACGATACGTGCTAAATATATAAATAGTAGAAAGATCATATATCATAGCGATAATTTATCCTCAATTTAAAACTTGGCTGGCGCATGCACTTTTCAAAGTAAACAAGGTTGTTGTTTTTCTGAGAAATGATTTAGTATAAAAAGTCCATGAATCATAACATGAATATACACGTTGTTGTGAAATGGATAAATCGTGAAAAATAAATAGATAAATTCATATATAAATACCTTATTAAGTAAGTATTACCCATCACATGAAAACAGAGCATTCTAGAATATAGAAAACAAAAGATCCGCTCGTCAAGATGACGTTACGTCATGACGTTGGAAAATCAAATTTTTTTGATGACGTAACAAATCTTACAAAAAATATAAATAAATAAATAAAAAAATAAATAAATAGATAAATAAAAACACACTATGAAGGAATTGCTTGTTACAAGTCTTTACCCCCTGACGAATCGGAAATATTCACATAAAACCCTAATTAGACAATTGACATTCGAATTTTTTTTAATGTATCACATCCGATTTAAACGTTAGACATTCGAGTTCACTTTCAACCACACCCCTTAATGAATGTCTAACACCCGAATTATAAATTAGGCATTCACTCAAACCCCTTACTTTATGTCTAATACCTGAATTAGATAATGGACATTCGATAAGAAATTCGCCTAAACACGACAATGGCAAGAAAACATGTAAAAACATATATGCTCCGAAGTCAACTCTCCCTACATTTAGGACGACAGTAGCTATATTTTACGGCAATAGTACTTTTATCTATAAAAAATTAGGTGCAATTTGAACTCTTTAGGAAGGAATACAGTGCTATAGATCTACAATAAATAGTGACTAGCTTTTGACCTCCCCAACGTATCTTGTGGGTCAATATAAACATGGCAACATTGTTGTGTGATAAATTTCAAAGTTGTTAATCTTGATAAATTAGTAAAATGACGAAAGCAAACAAACAAACAAAAAAGCAAAAAAAAAAAAAAAAAAAAAAAAATTTCTCACAAAAAAATGATTATGAAAATGACAAAAACAATATCCACAAATCGATATTTTCTGAACCAAAAAGTATCATTTTTACGAATGTAAGGCGACAGAAGTTTGCACGTGCAACCTAAGATAACACATAAATACGTTAACTAAATGTGACTGACTGTCGGCCGGGAGTTGTAGCGGACTCCTGTAATCAAGCTGGGTGGAGGCCGGGATCAGGGACAGTTTGAGGATTTCTAAAGGCTTGCAACCAGAGCCTGGGGCTGTTGGGTGTCCGCGAAAGGCTTACCAGCATATAGGTATGTATCCATGAGTCCGGTTACACAGATGAAGCTTGCACATTCCGACTGACTGCTTCGAGTTGCATGAACACATTCAGCCCGTCCGATATGATTGGACCTGGTCCTAGTTTTTTACAATATTTTTTTTTTACAAATTTATGTTTTAGTTTTTGCTCACTGTATATTCAAGTTCGTTTTTGTAAGAACGCCCATTTTCCGGTAGATGAGACAGATAGATACATCTTTACAGCATTCCCACAAGTATAACATAATTCTACATGAGGTAGAAAATATATGAACAACAACAACAACAGTATTGCAGATGCACCATTATCTAGAAAATAGTACATATAAAAGCTAGCAATATGCAGCCCTCTTCATTAATTTTAAATACTTTAACAGAAATTTAAAACCAACGCGATTAGATTTAAATCTCGACGAATAGATCAAACATGAATGAACATGGGAAACCGTCTTGAACAATCCTTTGTTTTTACGTCCCTTTGACATTATACTTCAGAAAACATCGTGGGAAAAGAAGAAATTGTATGTAATAAACAATTTCTTCTTTTACCACTATATTTTCTACCCTATAGGTTCGTTACTTTTCAAATAGCACTCACTTTTAATCGTCGTAATCTTAACCCTTGTCATGCTGTATAAATTGCCTTACTGAATTGCCGTTAAATCAAAGCGCTGAAAGCACTGATAGAACTTGTTGTTCGAAAAATTAATATTTCTTTTAGAAATCAACTTCAGAAACAACTCTGGCAGGAAAAGTACAAGCAGGAGTTGTAGACTAAGATCAGCCTGCACATAAGTGCAGTCTGATCTTAGTCTACACCTCCTGCCAAAACCGGAATATTCCGGGTACAGCATGACAAGGGTTAAGAAAACACTCATAGCTTTAAAGTAGTGACAATTTACATCTTCTTTATGTCGTATTCTTCTATTTAGTTCAGTTCCATTTTCTATCTTCTATACTAGATCCTATAACCAATCTGGATAAAGAATCGTGTTGTTAAATCTGAACCTTGTTTTGACTCTTGTAAGATCATCTTGTAAGAACTCTGTGATACGTGGCACCTATGAACCAACTTTATGAAGAGTTGCACTTTTACCATACAAATCAAAGTTTGATGATAAAGTGATATTAAAGCCATTAATATAATTTGAAATTAAAATCGCCCAGTGTATTGGTCCATGTAGAACACTAGAAGTGATTGTCCTATTTTGACTTCTTAGGTCCTTTTCTTTTAAACATGGCACCATTCAGGAAACCTTTATAATTGTTCTTTTTCCAAATCATAAAGTTTATCATAGAATAATTTAACCTCAATTTAAACCTGGCTAGTCCATTCCCTTTTCAAAGTAAACAAGGTTGTTGGTTTTTCTGAGAAATGAGTTACTTTGAAAGTACGTTTTGAAACGGATATTAGAAGTCATAAACAGATAATTAAATACAAAAATATTAAACCCATTACAAGACGACAAAATTTTAGACGGGTTCTAACCGGAGAAGCAGACAACATTTAAAAGTTTACATCATTTTAAGTTTTTAATTTCTCCAACTTTCTTCGTTGAAAACATTGGGAAAATGAAGAAATTGCTTGATTCAAGCGATTTCTTTATTTTACATATTCTTCAAACTTATTAGCTCACCTGAGCACAAAGTGCGAGGTGAGCTTTTGTGATCGGTCATTGTCCGTCGTCCGTCCATCTGTTTGCCCGTCTACCCGTCAGTCCGAAATTTCTTTAAAAATCTTCTCCTCTTTAAACAAGCAGGCAAATCAAGCTGAAACATTACTGGGATGTTCCTTGGGGGAAGCTCTACAGCAGTTGTTAATAGAATAAAACTCTTGTTGCTGTGGCATTTGAAATGGGAAATTTAAGTAAATCTTTGGATTTTTTTCAGAAACTACACGGCCAGGGCATTTATATTACATATATAGCATAATCACATGGTCCTCTACCAAATTTTCAAAAATTATACCCCAGGGGACAGAAATGGTTCTGCCCCTAAGGTCCAAAGTTGGGGAAACGCTCGATAAGAGCAAGTTCAAAGTCTTATCCTCCTGAAGTTCATGGCCTAGGACATTCATATTTGACATGTAACATAACTAGATGGTTTTGTAGTATGTTATTAAAGATTATGCCCCTAGGATCAAAATGGTCCCGACCCTGGGGTCCGAAGTTGGGAAGACCGCTCAATTAGAGCAATTTCAAAAGTCCTCTCCTCCTTAACTATATGGTCTAGGACATTCATATTTGACATGTGCCACAACTATATATTTTTGTAGTATGTTTAAAAAAGTATGCCCCTAGGATAAAAAATGGCCCCGCCTCTGAGGTCCAAAATTTGTAAAACGCTCAGTTAGAGCACGTTTTAAAGTCTTCTCCTCCTGAACTATATGACCTAGGACATTCATATTTTGCATGTAACTTAACTAGATGGTTTTGTAGTATCTTATCAAAAAGTATGTCCCTGGGGTTAAAAATGGCCCCACCCCTGGGATCCAAAGTTTGGAAAAATGTTCATTTAGTACATTTTATATTCTTCTCCTCTACGTCCATGACTAGATGACAGAATTTAAGCCCGATCCAAACTGAAAGAAGTTGTGTTGGATTGAAATTTAAGTATAAGTAGCGTTTAGTATAGAAAACATTGCGGGTTTCGGAGAAATTGCTTGTAATAGGCAATTTCCCTTTTTATCACGTTTTCCAAAAACGTTTTTTCTCAATGGAATTAAGATGTCGGATCGTTTGCAAATAGATTAATTCATAAAGCCTAAAGCATTCATAATTGGTCTGTAGCATTTCTCGATGGTTCAGTACTATGCTTAAAATCTTATATTGGTTACATTTATCGGGTTCCATTTGTGTGTGTATGTGTGTGTGTTTTCAAATACAAAAAGTACTTAAGTTAGTAGATGAGCCAGGTGAGCGAATTAGGACCATCATGGTCCTCCTGTTTTTTTCTTGAGGGGAATCAAAAAGTGTCCCTGTGTGGGAATGAGTTAAGTAAATAAGCGTGCTATCTAATCCATTCCCACACAATTCCGCTTTTTAAGCATCCCAAGAAAAAAGCTTGGGAAACATTGTGGACAATGAAGAAATTGCTTGTAACAAGCAATTTCTTCAATATCCTTTATGTTTTCTACAAAATTCCACCAACTTGAAATTGTCGTCTGCAACTTCTTTCAATTTGACCTGTCTAAGATTGGGTTACTTTACCCTCATTTATTTATCGTGATAACCTTTGACAAAGAGGATAACTTAACAAAACCATACGCTGCTAGCTTTCAGTACTTTCAGTACTTTGATTTATTATCAAAATTCTTTACACCCCAAAAGACAAAGACTCTTGAAGTTTCACCAACAGAAAATTACATCTGTAAATCTTTGAATTTGACCAGTCTAATTTGGCCGAATCGTAATGGTTTTACCATCCCATTGAATTTGTAAACGAATATATACGTAAGTTAAAATACCACTTCAAATAAGATTTGGAAAATTCATTTCATGCGAAATATCTCGGTTCTTGTCAGCCTGCGAAATTCGAGCAGTCTGGAGGGAATTGAGACTAGCACTTTCCAAATAGTCCCTTTTCGCGTGATGAGTGTAATTAATGAATAATTGAATAAAGTTTCGTCTGTCAAAATATCTACGATCTGATAGAGTGAAGAAATTATGCCATACAGTATAGATTTGGGTATTGATTTTGATTAGTTCTGTACAATTTGTCTCGAATGATTTGATATATTTTATGAAACATATTTTGATCAGATTCATTCAAAACCAAATCTGACTTCTGTATATTCAATGTGATTAACCCTTGTCATGCTAAATAAAATCATTATCCGAGTTTGCATTGAAAATCAAAGGACTAGTTAAGGGCAAAATTTATTTTGAAAATTAATTCTGTAAATATCCTTTGGCTGAAGGAGACAAACAGGAGGTGTAGACTAAGATCAGACTGTACTCAGGCTCAGCATGACAAGAATTAAGTTTTCATGCCCCAATAAAAGCAAAAGCAACAAAAACACCTTTTAAATGAGTACATAGATAAATGAGCGCATGCGTGACATTTCCAACTATTACACATGTGCGCCAAGTAAAGACTCAAATCAGCCTGTGCATCCGCACAGGCTGATCAGAGTCTTCACTCTGCGCTCTTTAGATAGATACTGACCCAAAGCTTCTTTAAACAATCAGCGAATGTTCTAATTGCCCCGAATGACTGTCCAGGGTGCTCAATGTGTGCGAGTCACGCACATGCGAAATTGTTGGAAATGTCACGCATAGGCTCACATGACATTTTCAATCTTAGAAAGGTTAATGTACAACTACAAATGGGCTCGGAAGCTTCGTTGTCCATGAATTAAAAGATATAATAAAAAATATTCAAATCGATGTCGGAGGTCAATATCGTATTTCTGGTTTGATTGGTCAATTCAACTGTTTTATAAATAGTTACGATCTGTCAGATTCGAATGTTTTAATATATTTAGATTATCAACTAACGTGATATGTTTCGGTTAAGAACGATTGAAAATAAATTTGCGAAACTCAAATCTGAAAGTCTGACAACCGAATTAGACACAAGACATTCTATTAGACATTACCGGTCACTGAATGTCAAACACCCGAAGAAGACATTAGACATCTTATTAGACATTCGACAAAACACGTCACCGAACACCTTTCATCCAAATTATACCACCTTGGACATTCGATTACTGAATGTGTAACCCGTGCATTAGGCATTAAACATTCGATTAGACATACACAAAACCCATTACTTAATGTCTAAAACCCAAATTAGATAATGTACATGTCTCCCATCCGAATTAGACATAAGACATTCGTTCAAACCCCTTACTTTACGTCTACTACCAGAATTAGATAATGAATTTCGATAAGGCAAGAAAACACAAAAACGTTTGCAGTAATAGTAGTTTTATCGATCTCAACTTAAATGCGAATTGAATTCTAATGGAAGGAATACAAAGCTAGAGATCTACAATACACAGTGAATAACCTTTGACCCCTAACTTATCCTATGGATCAATATAAACACGGCATCATTGTTGTGTGATAAATTTCAAAGTTGTTAATCTTGATAAATTAGTAAAATGAAAAAAAAAACAAACAAAAAAACATGGCTTAAGGTTTTACGAAATAATGATTATAAAAATGACACACACAAAAATTCTTAACCAAGAGGTATCATTAATATGATGTAAGGCGACAGAAGTTTGCACGTGCAACCTAAGATAACACATAAATACGGAAACTAAATGTGACTGACTGTCGGCCGGGAGTTGTAGCGGACTCCTGTAATCAAGCTGGGTGGAGGCCGGGATCAGGGACAGTTTGAGGATTCTAAAGGCTCGCAACCAGAGCCTGGGGCTGCTGGGTGTCCGCGAAAGTCTTACCAGCATATAGGTATGTATCCATGAGTCCGGTTACACAGATGAAGCTTGCACATTCCGACTGACTGCTTCGAGTTACATGTACACCATCAGCCCGTCCGACATGACTGGACCTGGTTCTAGTTTTTTACAATATTTTTTCCACAAAATTATTTTTTTAGTTTTTGCTTGCTGAACTTTTCGTAGGAACACCCCATTTTCCGGTAAATGAGATGGATAGATAAATCTTTAGAGCATTTCCGTAAGCATAACATAATATTAAATGAGACAGAAAATATATCAGATAGGCTGTCTGAAAAGCAAAACAAAACAAAAAAAAAAAAAAAAAAAACAAAAAAAAAAAAAACCAACAGTATTGCAGATGCAATGTTATCTAGAAGAGAGTAAATGTAAATTCTAGCAATAGCCAACCTCTTAATTATTTTTTAAACACATCAACAGAAAGATAAGACCAACATGATAGGATGTGAACCTGTGAAAACAGAACAAACATTAAACACGATGGAAAATGGTCGACATGCTCTCTTTTACCCTTTATGAACCCTTTTCTGCACAACCCTTTGTGACAAGCATGTGACAAGACGAAAATTAGGGAAAAAAAGAAGAAAAGGAAAGGGTTACATGTATGTAATTATTATAATCATAAATGATAACAATAATTAAATTCCACAAAATCAAGCTGTTTGACAAATGTAAGAGTTAAAATGTAAATTGCAGCTGTGTTATTCGTAACATAAACGACGTCGAAAAAGGACATTAAAAGATAATATTAAAATTAGCAACAGAAATGATTTTCATGACGTTTATTACGTAATGTATGACAATCGGTATGGCCGAATTTCCGTCCTATCAATGCCATTCTTTAGGTGAATGTAGAACTAGAATTGAACAGATAATCATTTCAGAGGCGAAATTAATGAAAAGCTCTTTTAATGGTCGTATATGAATCGGCAATCCTAATGATTGCGGATTCCACTGCTTTATCCATTCCCACACAACAAAATTTCAGACTGGTCCAAAGTGAAAGAGGAGGCACACGATAATTTTCAGTTAATACAATTTAAAACTGTTTAGTCTTTTGAGGTAGAAAACATTTTTAATAATGAAGAAAAGTGTTTTTTTTTTATTTTCCACAATGTCTTCGAAAGCTTTTTTCTTGGAGCGTAAAAAGGATGAATTGTTAGGAGATGGGTTAATTCTAATATCAGTATTAACTAAAATAAAGTATTGAATCAACAGATGCACAAGCTGATAAGCCATCTTTTACGGTACATTACATTCAAAACTTTAATCACATTACACATAGCCCCTCCCTCTGTAGCTTCTTTCATCACGTATCTCTATAGTGACCGAGGTTATCCTGCACTAACTCTTATACCCATTACTAGACGATCAAAATCGTTTGCCCGTTTAAATTAGAAGAGAATCCGGAGGACGTGCAACAAGTGTCTTTAACGTTAGAAAATAACTGACATTAGATAGGACATATTTTGGGGATAGAAGAAAATACTTATAATCAACTTTTAATATTTTAGAGCGCATAAAATGTAAGGAAATGGTTTTAATTATACACTGAGGGAGGACCGAGAAAAGAAAAGTTTCAACATTTTTTTTTCATCTTATATAGCTTTGTAATTCACTGTTGCTAGAAATGATTTGTTGCTTTTCGAAGTTAATGACTATATTATGACTCCATTTCATTTGAAACAACTTAACTATGGAAGTCGATAGTGACCCTACAGAGAAACAACCCTTGGTTTAACTGTTGCTACTGGTGACATAGCATTGGTATTCGAAGCTGCTTATTTGATTGTTTTCTTTTTTTTCAGATAAAACAACATTAACTATGAGAGTCGATAAGGACCCTGCAAAGACCCAATCTTAAGTTGCATTGTTGGCACTAGTGATAAAACCTGGTCATCCGAAGTGGTTGATTATTTTGTCTCTCTTTTTCAGATAAGACAACATTGACCACAGGAGCAGAGAAGGATCCTACAAAAAAACAATCTACAGTTTCACTATTAGTAGTGGTGATCGTGTTACTATTTATAGCCCTGTCCTCCACCATTGTTTATTTCGTGTGTATTCGACCAAAACGACTCGACCTGACTTCAAGACTGCATCGACTCTCATCGGTAGGCTTTTACATGTACTTCCACCACGAGAATACTTACCGATTTATAAAACTTATAAAAAAATCTTTAGGATGACGAGGTTAACATATAAATTATATGAAAATTGTCACCTATTTGAGGTCGGCAAATGACATTTGGACAAAAAGCGGACATCCGGCTTTTTAAATGAATTATTATATTCATTATCATATTAAAATATCTATGACCAATTACACGAAAACGAACTTTCTCGAGTTTCCGAAAAGCATCCGAATTACATCCCAGATGGCTAAGTCTAAACTTTATATTTTTCTTATTGAAGCAATTGTGCTATGGTACCTAAATGAAGCTTGGGCGACTTCAAGTTAAGCTTCTACAAAACGTTTCTAAAGCCTACCTTACCATGTCTCTGAAATATTTTAGGCTCAATTATCAAAATGGTCGTTGTATTTCCACGCTTTAACGTAAAACCATTTTACTCAGAGCCATTTGACTCTAAAACTTCAAACATTTTTTTTCAATCTTTGTATCCTCAAAATTGAAGATTGTGTGTGTATTAAATGAAATGAATAAATAATGAGATATATGATTAGTGCAAGTGACGGTATACTATGATTGAAGGATTCAGATATTGATGAGTTTAAAAAAGAAAATAGAAACGTGAAATTGATGGAAACAATCTTAGGCACCCATACGTTCTAAATCTATTTCCGCGACAATCTATACGTTTCTATGACATTTATAAAGTTATTACGTTTCCAGGTAAGAAGTAACCAGGACGCCGAGCCTCATGTCTACGAACAGGTTCAGGGTGGACCATGGGAGATAACCAAAGCTAACCTGATACTAACCAATGAGAAACTCGGACATGGTCAGTTTGGACAGGTCAGAAAAGGCTTCGTGAAGAATGTCCGCAGTCATAATATTCCTGTAGCAGTCAAGTCTTTGAAGGGTACGTTCCTAACATAATTGATACAACAAAAGAAATCGAAGTGTGACGGACGGCATTACATATCTTGTAGGGGAGATACGGAGGAAAATGAAATAGTGCAATTAGATCTTTCAGCCTTAACCCATTCCCACTCAATCCCTCCTTTTTACGCGCCTCAATTATAGAGCTTTGGAAAACATTGTGGATAATGAAGAAATTGCTTGTATCAAGCAATTTCTTCATTAACCACAATGTTTTCTCCCTTAAAAGACGAAAAAAATTATAATTACATCAAGTTGAAATTGTCGTCTGCAACTTCTTTCAATTTGGACCAGTCTAAAAATTTGTTGTGTGGGAATGGGTTAAAATATGTGTACTTATAGTAGTTTATATAAAATATGTGCAGATTTATTTAACCCATTCCCACACAGTCCCGCTTTTTATGTCCCCAAAGAAAAAGTCGTGGAAAACTATGTGGAAAATGAAGAAATTACTTGTTCCAAGCAATTTCTTCAATTCCCACATTGTTTTCTATCAAGACAGACAAATAATTTCAAAATTCACATACTGCAAGTAGTCGTCTGTATCGTCTTTCAAATTTAACCACTCTAAAATTTTCTGGTCTGTTTATGGGTTAAACATTTTGATCATAACATGTTTTGTTGTTGTTGGTTATAAGTTTCAATAACTTTATTATCCCATTTCCATCCAGTGCACGTTTTTATTTCAAAGTTGTTAGCTTTCTTTTACCAGGTCAAAGGTCAAAAGACGAACCGCTGGTCCCGCCCATTTAGATCCCATAGGAAGTTCCACTTCGATATTAAACGATATTATTTTTCAAAAATTATGGTCAGTTATAAAAGAGTAACAAAAGAGTATATAATGGTTGGCTGGCGACCTCAACGTAGTAACTACAGCTTGAATAAGCAGTAGTTACGACGTTTAAGTCACTAGACCAGCATAAATACTTCAGATGAATGTCGGCCATTATAGGGGTTCACCCTCTGTTTAAACGAATGATTTGATTTGACAGCCGCAATCCACCAATTGACAATTGAAATCAAAGCGTCCGAGTATTCTAACCCTTTTCTGTCCAACCCTGGTTTTTACGTCCCTATGATTTTATGTTTGAGAAAAAATTGTGGAAAAAGAAGAAATTGCCTGTATCAAGCAATTTCTTCTTTTTCACACAATATTTTCTATCAAACTGAATGGTTGTTTTTCAAATTTAATCTACTTTAAATTTCGTCTGTAAAACGTTCGAATTTGGACTGGTCTAAAATTTTGCAAAACAGGAAAGGGTTATCAAAAAACACACTTAGCAGCACTTTCACCATGTTTGTCTTTTTATAGTATCTTCCTCGGAGAAGGACAAGACGGACTTTATGAATGAACTAATGATCTTGAAGAAAGTCGGCCATCATGTAAACATCGTGTGTTTGGTTGGGTCCTGTAATATTGGAGGTTGGCTGCATTTAGTTATTTAATTTAACTTAGTTTTATCCTTTTTTTCTGTCATATTGCAAACTTTTTCTTGTAATTTCCATATCGCCACGCCAATAAATAGTAAAAGCCTAAACCCCATATTAAGCCCTCTTGAGTCCTTTTAAAGCCCGTAGATGTCCTTTTGCTTCAAAATGATTTCATATCTCCGAAGAACAATTTTGTTAGTCAGGGATTTTGAAACTTTATATCAATAGTGAAATAATTATTTATACTTTATCTTTTACTTAAGGTTTACATTTTTAAAATTTGTTTGTCAAATTTTATAATCCAGGAACTGTTTATCAAATTTAAATCGTATTCTTTGAGTTTAAAATCTTTCCATATTTCAAATAGGCATGCTTTTATGTTTTATGACATTTGTTTTTATTTCTCTAGGTACCTTGTACGTTGCTATGGAATACTGTATCCATGGCGATTTGAGAACGCACTTACGTAACAGCCGAAAGACCAAACAGAAATTGTACAGTAATGTTTCTAACCAACCTATTACCTACTCCAGTCTTCTAAAGTTCGCACTGAATGTTGCCAGCGGAATGGCACATCTTGCTAATAGACAAGTAAGTTTTAGAGTGTCTCTTTCAATATAGCCAGGACTGGTCTTAGACCTTAACTCTCATCGTTATTGTATTTTGCTTGTTAGCTAGCAAAGCGTCAGCGTTGATAGCTTAAGTTAACATAAAATTTTGAGGTCGTCTCAAAGTTCAAAAAGTTCAAACTGCCACAGGAAGCTTAACCACTAAACCCGTTAAATGCCTACGCCATAAAAAGTAGTTCTTATGTATTTCAGGAATATTGCAAACTCTGCATGCAAGTTCATCTCCTAGGTATTTTTAGCTCACTTGAGCACATCGTGTTAACAATGACTCTGATCAGAATATCCAAAGAAGTTGCAGACGACAATATCAAATTGTTGAAAATTCTAAAATGTTTATCTCTTTAGGTAGAAAACAATGTGGAAAATGAATAGATTGCTTGTAACAAGTAATTTCTTCATTTTCTGCATTGTTTCCCACATCTATTCTTGAGGGCGTAAAAAGGAGGGATTATGTTGACATGGGCTAACTCCTTGGTTACTTTAACCCCATTACCTTATCACGATAAGGTTTGACAAAGAAGATTACTGAACAAAACAATGCTTTGCTAGCTTTACAGTACTTTGGTGTGTTTTGGGGATTAGATGCAACTCTGAACAAGTTTTAAAAGATAAGCAAAGCAAAGTTAGTTTGAAAATATTTATGGCTAGTAACATGTAACAAAAAAATAAATAAATAAATAAATAATAATGATACAATAATAAAATGGTTGGTTGGCAAGTTAAACGTCGTAACTACAGCTTCAATAAGCTATAGTTACGACGTTTAAGTCGCCAAACCAGCAAAAATACTTCACAAAAAATGGCGACCAATGATGGAGTTCAAAGTTCACTTCCAGTCTATTTTGAATCATTTCATTGGTCGATTGATTCTAAGATTAACGGTCAGTTTTGTGAATACGACTGGTACTGTTACAATTCAATCAGCATTTTCTTTGATCATTTACAGATAATACACCGAGATCTAGCTGCTCGTAATGTACTACTGGACGAGAATTTCGTGGCCAAGGTTGCTGATTTTGGACTGTCTAAAAACGACGATACTTATGTCAAAACTTCAAGGGTAAATTCTACATTTTATGATATGCTTATTCTACATTTTATGATATGCTTATTTATCCATTCATTCTTCGTTCAAAATATCTGTTTTCTGGATTGGCGGAAAAAATGTCTAACCTCCGCGAAAAATATCTGAATATGGAACTATTTTGTCTGCACACGCACAATGTAGCTCCAAAAATGACCTAAATAGGCAAAAATTGAAAGAATGTTTTAAATGAAAAAAACATTCACTGAAGAATGAAACGGAATACCTAATCACACTTCTATATGAGGTACTTCGGGGCTTCATACAGTGTAATTCGGTTTGTTTGTTTCATATCTCAATGAAAACAACAAAAAAGTATTATTTTCATTTCTTATAAGGTGCACATTCTAGATTACGCTGATATATACGAATTTACATTTACTCTATCGTGGCATACAGGTTTTCTATAATGACAAGACCTTTCGTGGAATCATGGCTATACAGTTTTCTTGTTGCATACGTACGTCACCAATCAGATCTGAACTTAAAATATATATACTGAGATGTGTTTTAACCCTTTCTTGTTAAATCCATGGTTTTTAAATCCCTGTGATTTTATAATTGAGAAAACATTGTAGAAAAAGAAGAATAGAAAAATAAGAAATTGTAAAAACTTGTAAAAAGCAATTTCTTCTTTTTCCACAATATTTTCTAGCCTATTAAATGGTTATTTTTCAAATAAATCCAATTCGAAAATTTTGTCAGCAAACTTTTGAATTTTGACAGGTCTACAATTTTGCAAAACAGGAAAGGGTTAACCCACTACTTGACGACACAATCTTTCCAAACCGAAAGGATATGCAGAAAACAATTTCAGTTATTTCTCAGCATAAGCAATATCCTCCTTTTTCACAATACTTTCCATAAGCTGTTTACTTGACGGGCGTCAAAAAGTGGGATTGTGTTAAAATGGGTAATGTTAGTTATCGGCTTATAAAATGATTATGTTAAGGTTGATAGTATTTGACATTAAAGCCTATCGTCGAGTACCAAAATATCTAAATATCTTTATCACTTCGTCATGATTAGTACTACACACGGAAGAATAAGAAACGAGCCAATTTTTACTAGTTTGGGCGGTTTTAATTTATTTTTTCCCATTTGTACATTCTCAGACAAAGGTTCCGGTCCGCTGGTTAGCCCTTGAGTCAATATTCAACAACACCTATACTACTCAAAGCGATATGTAAGTATATGCTTAACCCATTACCAGATGGCCAACTTTTAGACTGGTCTTAATTGAAAGGAGTTGCAGACGACAATTTAAAGCTTAAGAAATTTTGGACATTTTACCTTTGGGGTAGAAAACATATTGGATAATGAAGAAATTGCTTGTAACAAGCAATTTCTCCATTTTCCACATTGTTTTCCAAAGCTTTTTTTTGGTGGGGGGGGGTGTTCTAAAAGCGTCACTGTGTTGGAATGGGTTTTTATTTAAATTTTTGTTTAAGCGTGTTTTGTTTTAGGACTTAAACGTCGATACTATCTCAAATATGAATTAATAGACGGATAGTCGCTTTAAAAAAACAAGTCGATAGACAAATCAATTTACTCATTTAGGAAGGAAATGAACTTCAAACTCCGACATTCATCTTTGCATTTTTGTTGTTTTGGGGGCTTAAACGTCGTGACAGTTAGTCAACCCAGTCAATTGTTGGCACCAAACCGAGGTCAAATGAACACATTTTCAGAATCACAACAAACATTTCATCTGTTTAATTTCAGATAAGTAATGATCAAAATCTTAAAAGTGGCCCTTTTCAAATTTAGTTGAATATTTTCAACTTTATAAACCCATCAGGTGATTTTATTTGCCACACAACTAGATGAGTTATAGGTCTTTACTAAAACCATGGAGACATTGACATTTGGCCTACTAAAATGAACCTTCCTCTAATATCCCTTATATCTTACAGAACTTCGTGAGGTCTTTATCTTTAACTTTATGGCCTTGACCTGGGATCTATTTAACATAATTTTGTTAATACTTAATAGATATTACATTATCTTTTGTGATTATATCTCTCACAAATTCCCACCATAGGCATATTTTTGCAGTCATGACTTTGATTTTTAATCTACTTCAATAAAAAATCCGATATTATAACATCTTATACGATCATATTTCATCAAAACTTCACATGGTCGTAGGCTTCCACGCTGTGACCTTGTCATTGACCTTCGGCTTTCTGAAGGGAAATCGCTTTTAATTCTGATATACACAATATTATATCAGGTACAGAACATTATCAGGCAAAGCATTAATTAAGTTATATTGCCCATGGTTTTTAACACTTTTTGAGCACTTTCTTTAGTAAACTGCCTTTGGAGAGAAATGTGTAATCCGCAGACAACTCTTGTTGTATTCCCGAGCACAATAAGTTACATAAAAACAATCCAATAGATAAATTTCAATGAAATGTTGATAACTGGAGAGCGGCTATATTTATGAAATTGTGGTTAAACTTACCGACTTTATTAAAACCACAAAACATGACATTTATATGTTTTATTTGTTTTTGTATATAAACCTGATATTTTTTAACATGATGGATGATATCATCGACATCCGCACTTTGGTGCTTTTACATGAAACATACAAATGATTTATAAAATAATTTGGAGGTTATTTTCGTTTTCTGTTTTCTGTTCGGCAAACCTTTGAATTTCACAAACTGATCATAGACTTCACTATGTGCTCTGTATATAGCTACTGACTCAAATTTCTTAGACCAATCAATGAATATTCTTTATATACAATATTGCGGACAATACTCCTCAATATTTACGCCTCACTCGCGTGTATTTTTTGGGGAAATGTCTGACCAACGCTTAATCAAACTAAACTTTCTGTCATCGACTTAAAACTTGAACTTATTATGATTGCAAGCCTATAAACTCTTGTTGACGATTAGGGATGACGTACGTATCCCTAAAATCTTACGGATATAAATATGAATAGTAAAATGCTGTCACACGGAGGTTATATACTCTGAATACTTGTGGATATGAGTCTGCTTAGTCCACAAAGTGTAATATAGAGATATAGTATCTCTTGATACCCTGTACAGTCAAAATGGTGTCAAAAGGAGATTGATTATCTCTACATACTTACTGATATCAGTCTGCTTAGTCCAAATAGTGTCAAAAACGGATTACGTAGCTCTAATTATATACGGATATCAGTGTAATAGCCCAAATGGTGTCAAGTAGAGATTATTTGTCTCTAGATATTTAGTGATATTAGTCGGTAAAGTCTAATTGTTGTCAAAAAGAGATTTCTCCAAATCATACGGATATCAGTCTGTATATTCCAGATGGTGTCAATTGGAGACAACGTAGCTCTAATAACACAAGGTTATCAGTCTGAAAAGTCTAAATGGTGTTAGATACAGATGGCGTACCTTTTACTATGTACACCCACATTGTCTTATATATGTCCTTTACGTTTGTCCTCAGTATTGAACATATAGACCTGAAGTGTTATACAGAGCTCGATATTGGTATTAATTGACCAATCGTTGGACCCGCAAAAAAATATATGGCCAGTTGCATGTAACTAAAAAGTATAATGGTTGGTTGGTAACCTTAAAGTCGTAACTGCAGTTTAAATAAGCTGTAGTTACGACGATTAAGTCGCCAAACCAACAATAATGGTAAACAAAAATGGCGGCCATTGTCGGCTGAATAAATGATTTGGTTGGTCTGTTGATGCTGAAAGCTGCGATTGGTCAATTGGTCTTTAGGATAGGTTTGTTTTTTCATACAGACTATCTTGATTAATCCATTATCAGATGATAATATTTTGGACGGGTCCACATTAACCCTTTCCCCGTTTTTTTAAAAATTTTAGACTGGTCCTATTTGAAAGACATTGCAGAAAACAAGAAAAATTGAGTGCAATTTGAAATGAAACCATCGTTTGTGGTAGAAAATAGTGTTAGAAAAGAAGAAATTGCTTGTTACAAGCAATTTCTTCTTTCTTCACAATATTCTCTTCAGTATAAAATCACATGGACGTAAAAACCAGGAATTGTACAGGAAAGGGTGAAATGAAGTTGCAGACAGCAAGTTTATGAAGTTTTAAAAATCTTTGTTTTTCTTGGTAGAAAACTATCTTTCTGGGCAGAAAAAAATGTAGGAAATGAAGAAATATTTTCATAAGCTTTTCTCTTGAGGCACGTAAAAGCTGGATTTTGTAGGAATAGGTCAGTTATCTCCTTTGCTTGCGAGACCAATTCGCATTTGTAAGCGGGGTTCAAATTATTATCCTCCTTGGAATTTTATAGATACTTATGCTGAAGTTTGCAAAAAATAAACAATGATGAATAAATGAATAAGAAATGAATATATTTGAATTTATTCATTTTCGAACGTGCAATGTATTATCAATAAACCGTATCTTGAATAGATGAACCGTCGAGCGACCTCTCTGGAACAAATATTTGAGCTATTTGGGCTAGTATCGTGAAAAAAATCAGGTACAGCAGTGGAGAACCATAGCTAGTATCGTGAGAACAGAAATGCATTAATTAAGGTAGATTGATACTCTAGATTTAGAAATAAATCTACAAAGAGCGAAAATGATTATACTTAATAACTTGATCTGTCCGCCTGCCCTTTCCGCACACTTTAACAGAAGCGATATTTTTCGCACTTCAAAGGGGGTTGTTTTCGCTTGCCAAGATAAATATTTTAAGGAAACCCAATTCATTTTATAACAAGAGGAATTCTAGTAGAACAAAAAATGTAACATTACAAACTTGTTACCTTATAAGATAATTGAAAAATCGCGGCTGTCAATCGAGAAAAACATCGACCAATCAAATTATTCATTCAGCCCGGAATTAAGATTTAAACTCCGAAATTGGCCGCGATTTTTGATAACCTTTTTGTTGGTTAGGTGACTTAAACGTCGTAATTGCAGCTTGAATAAGCTGTAGTTACGACGTTTATGTCGCCAACGAACTATAATACTTTTGTGTTACATGATACTGGACATAAAGTTTTCAAAATAACGCAGTTTAAATCGAAGTTCCTGTTGGAGTCAATGGGTATGGCCTAGGAAGAAAGTTCGGGGGCAGCGATTGGTCAATACCTTTCGTATTTCAGTTGGTCGTTTGGTGTGTTGCTATGGGAGATAGTGACGTATGGTGGGACGCCTTACCATGGAATGGATACCCAGCAGTTTTGTAATCTCCTCAAACAAGGATACAGACTTTGTAGACCGAGGCATTGTGACCTTGCTCTGTAAGTATTTCTTATTAATATGTTTATTCAGGGGCGTTAAAAAGGGGGATTATGTGGAAATGGATAAAGGAACTGGTGTAAAAGTATCAAACAGCGCTTTCAATGCAAAATGCAATGCATTGACGGATAGCTGGCCCCGCCCACTACCGTCGACTTATATGTTGATAGCTTTACGGCCAGGATCATGTAAGAAACCAGTAAAATGGTTGGTTGGTGACCTAAACGTCGTAGCTGCAGCTTGAGTAAGCTGCAGTTATGACTTTTAAGTCGCCAAGCGAACGGAAATGCTTCGCATGAATGTCGAACAATGTTGGAGTTCAAAGTTCACTTCCGGTCTTACTGGGTGGTTTGACGTGTCGATCATAATTTCGATTGTTAGTAACGATAGGTCGCTTTATCAACCTTTGATAGCTACGTGGAATATTATCATACACATCTTGAACAAAAAGAAGGCCATAGTATTGCGAAGAAGAATGCATAGGCTTAGCTTATTCTAAATGAAGCCAAGTTGATTTAAGATTTTCTACAGCATATTCAGTTAAGTTTTGTTTTTTAATACAAAAAAGCGTGTTTTCTATTCGCAGTTGTATTGAAAAGTGGAGATGAATTAGTTTTTGTCTACTGGTATTGCCTAATTAACCAATCGCGCCTGTCTATCAAACAACCAGTCGACCAATCAAATCGTTCAATTAGACAGGAATGAGTTTTGAACTCCAACATTGGCCGCCATTTTTGTTGAGCTTTATTGTCGGTTTGGCGACTTAAAACGTCGTAACTACAGCTTGTTCAAGCTGTAGTTACGACGTTTAAGTCGCCAATCAACTTTTCTTCTTTTTTTTACATGCTACTATCTATAAACTTTGCAACATAATGTTTAAATTCGAAGCGGGACTTCCCGTTGGAGTGAATGGGAGGGGCCAACGCAGAAAGTTGGTAGGGTCAGCGAATTCTTAATTTCTATTTTATAACACGACAGAGACTTCAGCATCACTTGAGAGGCTTGAACTTATTACCCCTAATAAAATGATTTTTTGTGTTTTCCATAATTATGAAAAAGGCCTAATTTTTTGTCAACCTTTTTAAGCGACTATCTTTATTCAGCGACAAGTTTCATTAAACGACGAGGATTCAATGTCCAGTTTGAAAGCGCAAAACTCGTAGTATGAGAAGCCATCTGTTTATTGTTATGTATTTTCTGCCAGCTAAATCCTATATTGTTGGTCCGTATTCGAATTCTCCGTTTATGATGATTCAGATGGTTTTCAAGACACGGGATTTGGTTAGAATAATTCAAACTATTTCTGAAAATCTAAAAGATCATTTTTAATGTTTTGCCCGAAAAAGACCATTTCCTATTGTCCAGATTTTAGAAATTCCGTAGTAAACGAGATTTAGTATATTAATGTATTACCAATCAATACCATTTTTTTTCGTGCTGCAAAAATACGGTTACAGAAAAATTGTTTGAAAAGAAGGTATTGTTTGTAACAAGCAATTCCTCTTTTTCTCTCGGTGTTTTCTAGATGTTCCATATTTGGTGCATTCTGAAATATCGCATGCAGCTTGTTTCAAGTTAGACTTGTCTGTATTCGGTGTCTTGTAATGCTTTAACCCATTCTCATTCAATGACGCTTTTAGACGCCCCTAAGAAAACAAATTTGGAAAGCATTGTGGAAAATGAAGAAATTGCTTGCTACCCCATAGGCAAAGAAAATCCGAAATTTCATAACTTTTGAATTGCGCGTGCAACTCCTTTCAAGTTGGACTTTACTAAAATTTCTAAAAATTGGAAAGTGTAAATTAAACGAATTACGCTGTTCAAAAAGAACTCAGCTAGTTTACCCTACCTTTCCTTTGATTTAGAGTCTACCATAAATCGGAAATGATGAAAGATAGGCAATTGTGATTCAACAAAATAAAGTATTTTTGGCCCAAAATTTACATAGATTTGATGTATTATTTATTGTAAAAATGACCTAGATAAACATGTGATGTAATCATAGTAAATAGGAAATCATCCATTGTAAGTACTCGGTTAAAAGGAGCATTGGCGCCAAATTCCTAAAAGCAGACGTTTTAAACTTGTCCACCCACTTAAACTGCATGATCAACTTCAAGTTTTTACACATCAACACCAATTTGGTTGGTTACAGAACTAATTGTAGTCCTATTTCAACTAAACAGTCGCGTGTGAGGTCAAAATATTGTACTGGGGTCAAGTGAAAGAATGTTCATATTGCATAACACAATACTTTATCAATATAATTGGCTCAAACAAATTCATAAAAAGGCGAAGCTATTTATATCTTTTTGTCTCAGTTTATCGACGACATGCGAGCTTCAGCTTACAGCGACATTTTGCTTGTACGCCGACGATAAAAGTTTAAAAACCGTATCATTGTTCAGTTCAATAACATGTCTAATACTTGAATTCATTTACACCATTCTCGTGGCATAAGGTCAGTTTTCAATGAGAGACCTCCTCTATAAGAGGCGATCACTTTCATGAGGTAATACAATTTAAAAGCCGCATTCCCACAAAAGAAGTATTCAGTTGCAATTTTGACAAAAGTTTTGTTGCCTGATAATGGGTGAAAGAATTTAATTATCACCTACCCTATATCGTGTGTACTCATTTTAATAGTCATTATGAAACTACATATATTTGATGAATACCAACTCTTTTAAGGTTTTCATAAGTTTCATAAATCAGTCTTTGTTTTTCTGTCCTAATAACTAGTATATCAAGTGTCGTTTAAAAGTTGTAGTAGGGGACCTTTTTGTGCGGTCCTTGAGTTGGTTTAAGAGAGCTCTTGTCTGTAGTGGTCTCTGCCTCAAATGCCATATGCTCAATACCCTACCAACTTTTCTTCTCAATCGATTTTGGTTGGTTAAATGGAAATTGTTTCTATATATTTCTTTTTGAAATTTGACTAACTAAAAATATAAAATAACCAATTTCAGCAAGATAAAACATCAATATTTTGCGTTTTATGTCAGTCCCGGATCCTAATTCAAGGCATAATGGCCTTCAAGTCCATAGACCACAAAATTTAGACTGGTACAGTGCAGAATGAAAATTTCAAGTTGGTGGAATTGAGAAAATCGTTTACTTTTGGGGTAGAAAACATTGCGAATATTGTCATAAGCAATTTATTAATTTTCCAAAGTGTTTTGAAATCTTTTCTTTTGAGATGCGTCTAAAAGTGAGGTTGTGAGGAAATGGGTTGAGGAAAAATAAAAAAATGGTCTCAAAATTCTTCATCTGCGTTCTTCAATCCGACCACCCTTCACCCTTCATTCTTGAAGAGTCCCTTTCTTTGACAAGTAACTGTTAGGAAATGTCTTAATCGGTATTCGGTAAACACTTGTACAATTTTCGGACGTACACAGATGGTCTGTTTTTCAAGTGCGGCAACACTCAGGCAATCGGAAAAGAGTGCCATTCAAAAGTTTGATAACTGTGGTTGATCGGAGTTGAAACCCTGGAACAGTCTCCTTTAATTTCTCGTTCCTATGATAATGACGCCATTACCTCTGAAAACGTTTTGAATATCCCTGCGTAAATAACCGTGTACGACGATGTCATGTTTAGTAACATATTATTACGTTGGACTGATACTGAATTTGGACCAAGTGAGTTCCGATCGTCACCGAGGCTAAACGGGTGTTAAGGTATCATCATACATCCGAGTTAATGAAAAGTTCCGCGAAAATTCTTACAATCGCACAAAAACACATCCTCACGAGTGAAGGGATTTTGAAATAACCCTTTTCTCGAATATCGCTAGATAAGTAGAACGTTCGCAGTCCTTGGTACGACAAGATGACAAAGACATAACATCACACAGAACCAATTTTCGATCAATTGATAGAGACATAAACAGATATGTCAGAAGTAGCCATGTTCACAAATGACTGCTATTCTGAGTCTCATTTGCTTAGATAGGCTACCTGTCCGGTGGCCAGTCTAATCCTCTGGTCAGTGTTTGGGCAACTTTAACCCGTAACTAAACAACACATTTTAAGACTGGTACATATTGAAAGAAGTTACAGACGACAAGTTCAAGTTGATGAAATTTTAAAGTACGTTATATTTCTGTGTAGAAAGCATTGTGGGAAATGAAGAAATTGCTTGTTACAAGCAATTTCTTCTTTTTCCTAATTTTCCCCCAAGCCTTTTTCATTGAGGCGTAAAAGCGGGATTGTGTGGGAAAGCGTTGAGTATTTACCTTGTTGTCTTGTTTTAGATACACGATGATGGTACAATGTTGGCAAGAAGATCCCGACATCCGACCAGATTTCACTAGTCTAGAGTCACGGTTACAGTGTATGGTAGACGATACCCAGGTTCGTCATCTTTTATAGGATATATACTTTTTTAAAGATATTCTATTGATATATAAAATATCTCAACTACAGCAGTGACTCCTGTCTTCTGTCTTTTCAGTGGAGAAATGATAACATTTTTTGCTCTTACGCATAGGTTCTGAAATATTTCAAACAATTACCAATCAACTTTCGGTTCATATAGAGCATTACGATAAATACTACTTGATAGAATTCAAAAGAGCTTCCATGAATAATCTGACAACTTTAGGAATTATTTTTATGTTACCTCGTCCCACCCTCGTCCCTCCCTAATACAAGGCTGGATTTTCGCAATCTGAAGAAAGCTAGTTAAGGAAACATTGTGAGAAAAGGGGAATTCTGCCTTTTCTCATAATATATTCTTTTCAATGTCGCAATTATTTTTCCAATATTAATTTTAGAATATGACATCTTCCTAATTCACAAAAATGAAAGAAGAAAAACAAACGGAAAAACACAAACACTCACACAAAATACAAAACAAAACATCCCCACTAAATCTAAACGACTTCCAAATTTTCAATTTTTGTACAATGCCACCGATTACCTTGCCAAATATTTATAGATTACTTCGAATTTAAATGAGAAACAGATAACATTTTAATTAATGAAATTTAATAACTTGTCTTTTTGGGTAGAAATCTTTGTTTATAATGAAGAAATTATTTGTAACAAGTACTTTCTTCATTATTCACTTTTTTTCCAAGGCTTTTTATTTTTGGGATCGTAAAAAAGACGGGCTGTGCGGCAATCTATTAAGTGTCGAAGTCTGATGCTCATGTTAACAATTCATGTTGCATCGGTGCAATTAACCAATCGCTGGCCCCCGCCCACTGACTCCCTAAGCCCTACCCATTAACTCCAACAGGAAGTTCTCCTTCGATTTTAACGGCGTTATCTTGCAGAATTTATGGCCAGGAGCATGTAACGAAAATGTAAAATGAGTTGGTTTGTGACCTAAACGTCGTAAATACAGTTTGAATAAGCTGTAGTTACGACGTTTAAGTCGCCAAACCAACAACAAAGGTAAACAAAATGGCGGCCAATGTTTGGAGTTGAGCTTAGGTCCGGGCTTACTAAATCATTTGATTGGTCGTTTGATTCTTTGATTGACGGCCGCGATTGGTCAATTGTATGACAATACTGCGTGTGATATTTAGTTAACTAGACCCTTCGACCTGTGCTAAACAGTTTCAATTAACTTTTATCAAATTCATTTAAACATCTCCCTTTGTAATAGCAATAATAAGACAAGTGTGAAGTCAGCAAATAATTTGAATTTTAAGCCGCAGTTACGATTTTTTGCTCGCGCACCGACGATATATTTCGCACAATTCTCTTTTCAGATCTATATCAACATAGACGAAGAGCTAGGTTACACGAATATGGACGGCAATGGTGATCAAGAATGAATCCTTTGATAGTAAACCAAGTTGACCAGGTCGGGTCTAGTTATACCATCGAAAATCGAAAGTAGTTCCTCAAAGTATCTCAGGCCGTTTGTAGATAGATTACCAGACACGTTATTCACGTGTATGAAGACAGTAGGAAGTTTGATGAACTGTGGAAAACAAGCAAGATCATATTTAGATCTAAAGTAATATTCCATGACCAGCGGACAAAATTATGGACCAGACTAAATTGAAAGATGGTGCAGATGGCAATGGAAAATAGTTTTAATCTAACAAATTAGTATCACAGAGGGTAGAAAGTAAACTGGGAGAAGGAATAATTTCAAACAAGCAATTTCTTCTTACCCCGAAATCGTTTATCAAATGTATATCTGGGGTCGTGAAAAAAGCAGTACTGTGTGGAAATTCGTTCACCATTTCCTGTACAAACCTGGGATTTTAGGTCACTGGGATTTTGTACTTGAGAAAATATTGTGTGAAAAGGAGAAATCGCTTGTAACAAGCAATTTCTCTTTTTTTTACACAATATTTTCTACCACATGTGATGGTTTCATTTAAAAATGCATCCAGTTTTCACTGTTGTCCTTGATCTCTCAATTTGGACGAGTCTAAAATTTCCAAAACGGGAAAGGGTTAAACAGCATTTTAAAGGAAAGTAATTCTCAAAATCTTCTTTTATACGTTATCATAATGTATTCTCCAATCTAATCAGACTGAAGATCTAGCAATGGAATTAAAAGGAATACTAGTCCAAACATTCAAACGTTGATATATGCATAATTGGCATCATACTTTTTCAGAAACTGGTTTAAGGCTGTTAATTTATCATCGGGTTGGAAACAATGTTTCCTGTCGATTCTGCTTCCAGTAAGAATACTCTTAGACTCACGCCAAATCAGTTGGTCAATGGAAAGTTCGAGCTCTTTAGTGACCCCGAGTATCGAACCCAGGAGAACCTCTTAATCGGTAAACCTACCCTCAGCTGCAGCATTCACAATTTGTCATTGGCTAACATAGAAGAAGCTGAAAACAACTTAACAACTGTAATAGTTTTACCCTTTACTTTACGGAAAGCAACTTAACAACTGTAATTGTTTTTCCCCTTACTTTACGGAAAGCAACGAAAAACAAAATATATTCAAACAGGGCTTTAGGCGGCGGAGCCATAACGTTGTTAGGCGAGCAAAATGTTGTAAATAGAGCTTATTCAAACTTCGAAATTCTGCCAGACCAACAACGATAATATTTTTTGCAAAATCTACGCCATGCTTTTCCCTTGTTGTAACGCTACTTAGTGGAAAACAGCAAATACCGTCAGAACTGTTTACTCGTCTTCAAAAATTCATTGAAAAATATTTCGTCAAACTAGAGACAGACTTCATTTGGACAAATACGTGAATATTTATTGCTTTATTAACTCTTTCCTGTTTGCACAATTTTAGACCTGTCCAAATTCAAAGGTTTAGCAGACGAAAATTTAAAGCGAATTTAATTTGAAAAATAACCATTCAGTGGGGTATGAAATATTGTGGAAAAAGAAAAAATTGCTTGAAACAAGCAATTTTTTCTTTTTCAACAATGTTTTCTCACAGTAACGTAAGATCCCGTGTTTGTACAGGAAAGGGTTAACTGATTTTTCTGCGTCACGAAGAGAAATGTTTTGACACGGCAGCGCGATCGTTAGCGAAATCTCACCGACATCGACGAAATGATCCGACGATGATCGTTTTGAGAGTTTCTTTTTTTACCCACTTTGAAATCTGGAGGGTTCCCCGAGGTGCACGCGGAACAAATATTATATAAAAAAAATCTTAAATTGATTTTTTCTTAGCCATATATAGTGACCAAAATAGCATTGTGGATAACAAATAAATGCATCAATTGTCATAATTACATACATGAACAAGTCAGTGGGAAGGGGTCCCTCTAAGTGAATGTTCTTTTTTTTAAGGGGGGGGAGTCTGATTGAATAAATGTGTGTTGTATTTAGACCAGAACATTACCAACATTTTATTTGTTTTAGATTTAACTCAGTACCAGCCAGAACAAGAAAATAAAATAGGGTATGCTGTTAACTGCTACAGATATACACGTTCTATGTCAATTTCGTCTATAACTGTATGGACAAAATTCACATTTGATCAATCACTATATTGTGATATCTATAACGTCATAGCAACGTTAAAATGACGTTTTGTTTATTTGATTTTGTTCACCGAGAAGGATCCACTTCGCCTGTCCAGTAACATGTATTATATTACATGAATAGGAATATATATTAGCATAACGTCGGTGTAATTCTGAAACCTCGTAACTGTAGCTTAATTCAAGCTGTAGCTACAAGGTTTTAGAATTACATCGACTATAAATACAAGATCTGTATATTTTGTTAGTTGTTGTATTTTTCTAGTAAATGAAATAGTTATTTTTGTATATGAGTCTCTGTTTGTAAATCCGTTAAATAAAAAGAGTTATTTCAGCTTTGTATGCGATGTTAATATCAGTTATTTTCCTCCGTTGAAACTGCTTAAAACAGTTTAGACTTTTATGGCCCAGGAATTAAAAGTTTAAGAAAATACCTTGAAAAAAGGAGAAATTGTCTTCAAAAGCCATTTCTTCTTATCACTCAACATCGTTTTTAACCCCGTTAGATACTAAATGTTCAATTTTATCCCTCATTGACCTGTTTGGAAACTCCAGTCTAAATTTTGTAGTCTTGTTATAAAAACAGGCAACTGTTCTATTTTCTGTTCGCGACCATAATGACAAAATCAAATACTTAATCCCCAGACATTGCAAGGAAGTAAAATAAATAAAAAAATAAATAAAAACTTTCAGAGTTATGACATTTGATGGTCCTTTTAATGATTTGCCTTTGTCTTTATGTTTAAGATAACCACAATCGTGCATCTTATTCCAAATTCGTTTCTGAAAAATACACCGATGTCTTAAAATTGCTTAAGAATTGCCTATACAGACATGCAAATCACCTATTTGCTTCTAAATTGTTAACAGAACACATAGACTTGATCTCGAAATGTTATGATCCAATCAAAGATCACTGTGTTTACATGTCCTTAGTTTCCCTAGACAAAAATGAACAAATGGCGCGAAACGGTAAAGGAGAGACCGTTCGTTCACAGTGCCAATATCAGCCTAAGGAAATGGATAATTTGTATATTCATATTTTTCATGATATATGAGAAATGATTGAACTTTTTTGGAAACAAAACCAAGTTCTTTTATATTCTTTGTTGCTGAAAATTGACGTTTTTCCGCAACGGTTTCAACAGTATATGTTGTTGGTCGTTAAGACAGATTTTACTCCCGCTTAACTATTAGTAAATATAACTTGGATTAACCCATCCATCTAAACCCGCTGTTTTACGCGCCCGAATGAAGGGGTAAAATCGATAATTCCCATGACCAACGGACTGACCATATCTACTAACTCAACTAATTGTCTTTCGGATGAGACGTTAAACCGTGGCCCCGTGTGACGGTGCTATCAACCGAGCATGTAAAAGAACCAGACGGAGCTCTCAGCAGTTTCGACCTGTATCCTTGCACTATCCCCCGTAACAACTAACCGTCTTCTGGGGGCGTCGCTCAAATGGGCATGTGCTACGGTAGCGACGATAAATAAACGGAAATACACACACACCAAAGGTTAGAGTTTGTAGACCCGTATATGCCACATGTGTGATCATATCACACAAAAGATAAATTGGACCGACTTTGTCACAGTTGCGTAGTTACTACGTTTAGGTCAGAATCGGCACATGGTACTCTATTCAAAATACTTAACATTTTCTCTTTGTAAAACATAAGTCCAATGAAGTCTATTCTATTTAGTTACATAGAGATAAAGAAGCAAATCTCCTCCTAAATATCTAGGCTAAGAGCTCTGTAGTATTTTACCATAGTTCTACTAACTGTCACAGTAAAGCCTTGGGTTAAAATGACCGATTGAGTGATATAGGGCCAACATGGTCGTCTTGTTTGACCAGCCATAATCTTTGCAAAATAACGTCAGTTCCTGTCTGCCTATTGAATGACATTTTCAAGCGTTTAAAAGCTACTGCGATGATATACAAAAATAAAAAGTTAAAGGTCACGTCCAATCCAAAAGTGGTTTATGACAATTATTAAATGCGGGTTTTCACCGTTGTTAATTAAAACATTTTCCGAAAATCTTACACATAGTTCAGATGTAAACAAATTAATTGAGACGTTTTTTTTTCTCTCAGGAAATCATTTTATGACTGTCTAAAATTTTAAACGATTTTTCTGATATTTACGAACCATTTTTGGAGTATTCTTTTTCTTTCGCACATAATATTGCAGGGGCTGATAGGAGTATAGTCTCCAAAAACTGTGAGATTGGCCTTCTTATAGCTGATCCCATACCAACACAACCCCGCTTTTTGACGCCGTTGTAATAACCTTTTTTTTCATTATCCATAATGTTTACAACCGAAAAAGGCAAATATTTTTTTCCATTCTACCGAATAAAACTCTCGTCTGCAAATTCCTTCATTTTGGAACAGTCTAAAATTTTGTCGTCTGGTCTGGAAAAGGTAAAAAGGGGAAACCAGAGAAACCGAAATGGCGTGAAAGGAGCGGCCTTAATCATGAAATAGTTTTAAAGGCAAGCTCGAAATGGATTTATAGGAAATTAAATTAGCGTTTATGTGATATTACTTTTATTTAACAAGTCATTGTAAAAGTGAATAAAACGAGACTTTGCTGATTTTTATTTATTTTTCAATGACCTTCTATATAAAAGAATAAGAATTAACAAAAATACCATTACCTTTTAAATAAATTTCATTTCTACACGAAAATGATATCGTAACGGTGTCTTTAAGAATCGGCGCGAAAAGTGACGCAACTTACGCTGTAACGACGCCAATAAAAGGAGTCATTCCACGAGTTAGAAACCGAAATGTTATCTTAAACTGTGTAATAATCTCGTTTGCCTAAACCTTAAACCATAACTGACATTATACCTCAAGTATCCTCTAGCGACACTATTTTTTTTCCAAGTTATATCACTACATCCTTTCCGAGCCTCCAGCTGATTATCCCACATATAGGTTTGCGATCAGAAGGATGTTTCATTATTTTCATTGAGTAATGAAACGAAAAAAAAAAAAAAAAAAAACCAACAAAAAAAACAAAACAAAAAAACTAATAACACTGTATGAATACTTACTTCCATGAGAACAAAGAATTTTATTTTCATTTCTTATGATTTGATGACATCAAGCGGGAACAATCCCCGATAGTTTACAAATTTTGATACATTTTATAGAACTATTTTGTGCGCAAGCATGCAAAATAGCTGCGTGCTCAAAATTTTGTTCATGGAGGTATGAATACTTTTTGGTCAAAAAGAAAGCCCGTTCGTTTATTGATAGACGAAATTAAACATTAAAATTATTGACTTATAAATGATTTCCAATTACCTCGATGTATTATATAAAAACAGTCTAACCTCGATGTATTATATAAAAACAGTCTAAGACGTCACCAGAAGATCTTGGCAGCATATTAGACTGAATAGGGATAAACACTACTTTGAACAATCTTACAGTTATATCACAGCAAAATTTATTTATTCATTTGCTTCGTGGCTATCACAAGTACTAGACTGGGGCCCTGAAATGTCTTGCCAAATGACAGACCTACGTGACCAGCGGCGTGATCAGGATTCGTAACATCAACCAAACCTCTCTCAGATATGAGTCCCCGCATTATATTAGATAAATATCGGATAGCAATCTATTGACCTAGTTGTGAACGCTTCTTACCCGATAACGGTCAAAACATAAATTCGTTGTCTTGAAAATTGATCCTTTCTTTGTGTGACACCAGATACCCGCAACTTTGTCATAGACAACTGTAAATAAAAAGAAGAAATGTTTATACATGTGTAAGATTTGGAACATAACAAAAGGCATTTAACCTCTGTAATAAAAGACAAGAGCATAATGGAATTTCGACGAATAAGCTACATTCGAAGAAACTTAAGATAATCGACAGTCTAGCGTAATGATGGGGTTATTTGATCCGTGGATTCTTTGGTGCGATCTGTTGAGAAAAAAAGTAATATAAGTAAAATCTTACCATCAATGCTTTATCATATAAACGTAAAGGTGTCTATATTCCGCTTTGGAGGCGGAAATGCATAATAAAAAGATGCTATTTTTTTTGGTCAATTATTTATACAACATTTTGATCCAAGGACGTTTTGTTAATGTGGTGAATCCCCAGCATCCGTAAGAAACGTTGTATAAATACAGGCGCATTTCGACGTTGTAGTAAATTCTGCCCAGAACGAATGTTAGAAGTTCATACAAGTGAAGGTAAGAATTTTTTGAATTTTCGAGATGAAATAAGCTTGTGCAAAAGAGTTTCATGAGTACCCGAAGCGCAGACATTGCGGCCTGGACAGCGATACATGGTATTTGACATATTCTCTGAGATTCTAAAGAAGCTTTGTATTAAGCCATTAATAGTCGACAAAATTTTAGACTTTTCCAAATTCAAAGGAGTTTCAGATGACAATTCTAAAATTTTGAAAATATTTTTAGTTTAGGTTAAAAAAAGAAAAAGAAAATGTGAATAATGAAGAAATAGCTTGTTACAAGCGATTTCTTCATATTCCACAATGTTTTAGAAAACATTTTTCTTAGGGGGCCTCAAAAAGCGTCATTGTGAGGGAGGGTTTTAAGAACAATGAAAATAGCGCTGGGTGGAGACTCGGATCCGACTGTGGAGATGTACGAACTGATCGGAGTCTTAAGTCGGCGTACATATGTTTTATTGTTGGCAAAGTCACACACAAGCCTGTTGATTGATTGAATTGGGTTTAACGCCACATTTAACAGTATTTCCGTCATATCATGGCGGCTGGAGTACCTAACAATGGATTCCTGGTATTTCTCACACCAGTACTACCACTACATTCTTACCTAGCTTCCAGCTGCTACCCCACTAAGGTTAACGATTATCCACCCATTGGTGAGAGACAAATGAGTATGTGCCGCCGCAGCACAGGCTCATATACTTCCATTTAATGATGTTTTTATTCGAGTTCAGTCGCGTCTGATGCAAGCTCAAATATAGTTTACACCCATTCCCAAAGAAGTTGATGACGACAACTTCAAGTTGATGGAATTTTTAATATTTTTCGACTTTTCGATAATGAAATAAAATTGCTTGATATAAGCAAATTCTTTATTTTACACATTTTTTTCAAAGCCTTTTTTCTTTAGACGCGTAATTAGGACGGGGTGTGTGGGAATTGATTAAGAGTTCTAAGATTGAAATAACACGATGATGTCTTGTTGTTTGAGACTAATTTGCAAGGCGAAAAAAATACCAACAAAGGCCTCACTTTTTTGAGTTCTTTCTTTCCGATGTTTTTGAACAACAACAAACAACATCAACAAAATGATACAGTTAATAGTAACAATAATTGTAATAATAAAATGACACAAGGGAAATAATGATACACGAGAAAAGGTTTAATGGTAACACAAAGGTCGAAGACATTGCATCTTTGAATGTTCGCATTCCCAAACATTCCGCCTTTTACGCACCTAAGGAAAACAATCATAGAAAAGATTGTGGGAAAAGCGATACCTTTATTTTCTACTTATTCCACTTGTTACCTAGACAGTCAAATAATTTCAGAATTTCATTAACTCAAAAATGTCCCGTACATTTTTCTTCTATTTTTGACTAGTCTAATATTTTGATGACTATAGATTTACAGGCAATAGTGAGTCTCGAGAAACCGTTGTCGGTTATCATTCTCAATGTAAAATTGATCTTTGATATGTAACTTAAATTTGTTTATCAATAGTAATTGGTAAGAAGGCTAAAGGCTAAGTCCAATCCGTTTCTTTTAGTTAACACATTCCCACACAATGACACTTTTTGACGTCCCACAAGAAAAAGATAAAACATTGGAAAACATTGTGATAATAAAGGAATTGAAACAAGCAATTTCTTCATTATTCACATTTTTTACCCTCAAAAGACAAAGCTTTTTGAAATTTGATTTAAAATGATGACTGCAACTTCTTTTATTTTGAACCATGGTCCCGAATTCTGTCGTCGGGTAGTGGGTTAACCCTTTCCTGTTTAATCCCTGGTTTTTACGTCCCTGTGATTTTATACTTGGGAAAATATTGCGGGAAAAGAAGAAATTGCTTGTAACAAGCAACTTCTTCTTTTCACACAATATTTTCTACCCCGTAATTTGTTTACTTTTCAAATCGCACTCGAATTTAATTGTCGTCTGCAACTTCTTTCAAATTGGACGAGACTAGAATTTTGAAAAACAGGAAAGGAATAAATAGAACAAAATATCTCTTCATTTCAGCAAAATCATCAAGATGCAGGTTTTCAGATTAGCTCTAGTCATCCTAGTTATACTCGTAATTGTGGACCCTGCAGACGCTTGGAACAGATGGATTAAGAGGAAAGTCAAGCGAATCGGGAAATCTATCAAGAAAACCCTCTGCAAGGTACGACCTGGAAAAACATGGCCTGTCGATTAAACGGGCCTTTTAACCCGTTACCGGACAACAAAATTTCAGTGGTCAAAACTGAAAGAAGATGCAGATGATATTTCAAAATTACGCTAAGATTGAAAAATAACTGCCAAATAAGGTAGAAAACAGGCCAAATAAGGTAGAAAACATTGTGAGTTACAAACAATTTCTCATTTTTTTCATAACTTTTTCTATGACCATGTTTCTTAAAGTTTTAAAAAGTGGCATTGTGTGGTAAAGAGTTGACACGGCTATGAAAATCCGATAGGTAGTCACACAATAATAATAATAATGGTGTAATAATGATGATAATAAGAATAATTATAAACCCCTTAGATTTCTATTTTTCACTAAAGATAAGTTAACAAATTCCCACAAATCCCTCCTTTTTACGCGTTAAAAGATAAAACTTTGGAAAACATTGTGGTAAAGGAAGAATAAGCTTGTACAAATCAGTTTCTACATTGTTTTCACTGTTCTCTATTCAAAAAGACAAATAAATAAATAAATTAAAGTCCATCAACTTTAAATTGTTGTCTGCATTATCTTTCAATTTGGATCAATCTCAAATGTTTTTGGGTGGGAATTAGTTCGTGACCGATCATCTTTTCATGTTGTTTTTATCTAACCTTCAAACGCTTTTGAAATGAAATGTATCAGCAGAGAATTCTGGTCGTTGAACATGAACTTATCACCTGTTACATGATGTGTAGCCGGTATTTATGGAAATGTCATCATTTGTGTTAGAGACTACAAAAAGCGTCGTAATTTATTTCTTTGTAAATGATTATCAGATTGTTTTAAAACGGTTTACTTTACAAAATTGCTTTTTCCAATTTGTAATAATTCAAGCATATAGATGTCTCTAATCAAGCCTTCTTTAATTTTATTGAAGAGGATATAGATTTCTTAAACGTCTATTTATAACGTGGACGTACGTGCCTTGTTAGTTTTAAGTATACCAAACCATGTCAAGTTTTTTTTAGAGTCGATTAGCGGCATTTATATGCTTATATGCTTTTTACCTTGAATATAAAAATGTTTTTAGTTGAACATTTGTTACCTTTTGGCAAATAACTATACGATAAATTGCGTGAGTGAAAGAGGGAGTGTGAGACAGAATGAGTGAGGGGAGAGAGAAGAGAGTTGATAGTATATAGAGAAAGAATTTGTCTTTTTTAAGGTTGTGCAATGAAATAGTCTCTTATAATTCTCTACGAGAATGGTCACATATACACTGCTCAAAAAAATTAAAGTATCACTTTTTATATGGACTCTAGGATTGCCATTTTGACATATACATATATATCAATGTATAAATGCATGCTTCCTCAAAATAACCACGTGTAAACTTAGGGGTTTTATTTCCTTGCAGTCCGTGCAAATTGAGATACCAACGATACCCCTATAAAAGGCATGCTTTCTTGTATAGGAGCATAATTGTGAAGTTTGGTGAAAATAGACACTATGAAATTTCTCTGGTCTTTTCTTGGACTTACTGTGTTTGTTCACTTATGCATTGGTGTTCGGCGACATTTAAACCCAACTGAGGTCGCCATGGCAGTACAAATGTTGCTCGACGGACACTCGCAGCGCGCTGTGGCTACGTCATTAGGTGTGTCCCAGAGCGTGGTCGCAAGGTTGTGGTTTAGTTACCAGGAGACAGGACATTTCACTAGACGCCAAGGTCAAGGTCGATCACGATTTACAAGCGATGCTGTTGACCGATTCATACGGCTGGTGGCCTTACGAAACCGCAGGTCCACTGCTACACAGCTCCAAACAGAGTTACAGCTCGACACTGGGCAACGAATATCCACTCAAACAATCCGCAATAGACTCCACAGTGACGAAATGAATGCAAGGCGTCCAGCAAATGGTCTAATTTTGACACGAATGCACCGAATTCGAAGACGACAATTTGCAGAGAACCACCTTAATTGGAGGATGCGTGATTGGGAGTCAGTGTTGTTCACAGATGAGAGCAGATTCCATTTATCATCATGTGATAGGCGTACTCGGGTGTGGAGACGACCTGGTGAGCGATATGCGGAGTGTAATATTGTGGAATACGATAGGTTCGGTGGAGGCTCTATCATGGTTTTGGGCGGGATATGCTTAACAGGTCGTACCGAGCTCTATGTGTTTGATCAGGGAACTTTAACTGCTTTAAGGTACAGAGATGACATTTTGGCACCTATTGTACGACCTTTTGCTGGAGTTTTAGGTGATAGCTTTGTTCTTATGCAGGATAATGCCCGTTCACATACTGCTAGGATTGTGATGGACTTCCTTAATGAGGCGAGTATTGAAGTAATGGACAGGCCAGCTCGCTCCCCTGACCTAAACCCTATAGAACATGTGTGGGACTACATCTACAGACGGATTTCGCAGCGAGAAACCGGCCCTTAACTGTGCCAGACCTCACATAAGCACTCATCTTAGAGTGGAATGGGTTACCTCAGCAATTGATCGCCACCTTAATCGGGAGTATGCCAAATCGGTGTCTAGAGTGCTATAACAGACGAGGGGGACACACACATTACTAGCAGGCATAATTTGAGTCAGTACCATTCTGTTAAAAACAAAATCTTATTCAATATTCTAAGGTATGCCGTTTACAAGAATTATAACGTTTTCTTATTTTTTCCCAATTTTTGTTGTCTATGGACGTGTTGTTGATTCTACTAGCTTTGTTAAGTCGAGGAATTATTGTCATTACATGTTAAAAAAATCCATATTTATTTATCTTTTCATAGCGTCCATCAAATCCAAAATATTTGCATGATCCTTTAATTATTTTGAGCAGTGTATATACTTTTTAGTTCATAGTTTTATTTGTTTGTATACTTGTAAAAATGCGTATATGTGAATGAGACTTTAATAAATATATTAAATACAACCTTGGTCATATCGCTAGTATTCACGGAGGTTCCTAATACCCGATACCTAAATTATACTTGAAAAACCCGTTACCACACGACAAAATTTTACACTGGTCCAAATTGAAAGATGGTGGAGACGACAATTTCAATTTGGTGAAATTAAAAAGAAATCTTTGCCTTTTAGGATAGAAAACATTTAGGACATTAGGAAATTGCTTGTTACATTTTCTACTCGGGCACGTCTCTTTAATCCAACTTTATGTTTGTGGCTAGTGCTGAACAAAATCTTCCTTTTGGTGTCAGGAGAGTTAAATGACATCCTTGTCCAACCATGGAAGGATTTCATCTCTCTTTAAGAAGAGCCTGGTTGCCAAACTAGGGGTATGCATGCGGTATCTTTAACTGGTCTTTTTTCAGCATGAAATTGGTGTGGGTTGTAAATCGGATGCCAAAACTAACTGGGAGTTTTTGACTATTATTTTTGGCATATAATAACCAAGCGTGGCTGGGGTTTATAAGCGGCCTCTTAACTCTTACCTGTTTTGTAAAATTCTAGACCTGTCCAAATTCAAAGGTCTTGCAGATGAAAATTTAAGTAGGATTTGATTTTTAAAAATAATCATTCAGTAGGGTAGAAAATATTATGGAAAAAGAAGAAATTGCTAGTTACAAACAATTTCTTCTTTTTCTATCATATTTTCTAAATTGTAAATTCACAGTGACGTAAAAGCCATAGATTGAACATGAAAGGGTTAATGACCTTCATTTTCTTTTTCAGCATGAAATTGGTGTGGGTTGTAAAGTTGAAATCGGATCTGGAGCCAAAACTAACTGTCATGTTAAGAGACAGAAGTGTAAGAGAAGTGTAAGTAATGTCATAGTTTATGAGATCTAGTATTAATTATGTTAAATCCAACATGGATGGATCTGAAAGTGGAGTAAGTGCAGTAGCCGATACCAATCAAAAAGGCAAATCACCAATCTAAATTATTTATTTTGACCGGAAATGAATGTTGACCTCCAAAACTTGTGTCAAGCATTTTGATGATTCAAGCGTCGTACCTACACAGATGATTTGCATTTTGTTTTATGTTTTAAACCTATTACCACATGAAATGATTCAGACTGGTCAAAATTCAATGTAACTAATAGCGAACATAGTTATTGGTAAGGAAGGGACATGCTTGTGGCCTCCTTTCGGGCGCCAACAGCATTTTTGCATACTTGGCTATTATATATTTTTGATAAAGAGATTATTCCAATGTTTTCTCATATCATATTGTTGTATTTTTGCCAAGTCTTCATTGCTTTTCATGTACATATGGTGTATTTCTGTTTGTCAGCAATGACGTCATTTTATATTACAATAAATGACATAACCGCTATTTATCTTGCTTAGTCAGTCTAACGCGATTCTGCAATTATTGCATTCATAAGTAGCTGTGATCAGTCTATGTCCGTGATACGGTTGTACCCTTCAAATACTATTAATTCGATGTAGGAAGGGTTTTGCGGATAAAGATATTGTAGATGACAATTTAAAGTTGATGAAATTAAAAAAAAAATGCTTTTTGGGGTATAAAACATTGTGGATAATGAAGAAAGAATGCTTTCTAAACATCTGTAGGGGCGTAAAAGGATGGGATTATGTTTTAATGGGTTAAGACGGCCGCAACATTTAACGCGTCTTACATAAAAGAAATCTGGATATTCAATTCAAAGTTTTTATGAACAAGCCAAAATTAAGCGGAGCCACAAGCCTTGTTTTTTTGATAATCTCAATAGTCAGCAATTGACGGATCAGTGCTCTCAATAAAAATATCGATTGACCAACCAAATCGTACAGTAAGACAGGAACTGAACTTTGAACTACGACTACTATTTTTTGTTCAATGTTACTAAAGCAACACCGTTTGCACTTAACCGTTGTCATGCTGAACCCGGAATGTTCCGGTTTTGGCAGGGGGTGTAGACCAAGATCAGCCTGCACATAAGTGCAGTCTGATCTTGGTATACACCTCCTGCTTGTACTTTTCCTGCCAGGGTTGTTAATTGAATCGATTTCTAAAAGAAATATTGGTTATTTAACAACAAGTTCTATCAGTGCTTTCAGCCCTTTGATTTTACAGCAATTCAGTAAGGTAATTCATACAGCATGACAAGGGCTAAATTTTAACTTCTTGTGAGAGATCTTTTGGCATGGCCGGCGATTCGTCAATTATACCCGGAATTCGAAATGGCATCCCATTTTAGATATAAGGATAAGTTATCCGTAAGTTGAAAGATTTTTTTTTGCGTAATGTGGTGTACGATATCGATGACCCTCTGTCTTCTCAGACCGACCGTTTCCAACTTTCTGAAATCATGTATTATGGGCCTTAATTCAAGTATCGACCTTATTATCAAGATATAAACCATTTCAGGTCGTGAGTGACGAGATCTTGTTGCCCTTCTCTGACGACTTTAGAGACTACGATTATAACGAGGACGATCTCATATCGTACGAGGAGTTCGTATTTGCAGTGATGCTCAGTCTTCCCATGGCTAACCCTAGGGAGCTGAAAGAGCCTTTTATGTACGCTGACGCCGACGGTATGTGTTTATATATCAACTCATTTCTATATCTTGTCTCGTCCAAAATGATTGATGTAGCAGTTGAAAATTGGTGAAATTGAAAAATTGTTTGTCTTTCAGGGTAGAAAACAATGTGTAAATGAAGAAATTACGTGTTACAAGCAATTTCTTCATTGTCCACAATATTTTCCATAACATTTTTCAGGGTGCGTAAAAACACGGGCTTTTGTGGGAATGGGTTAAATATATTTATTCATCAACTTATTTGTGTGTACGATTCTATATCATATGAATATTTTTTAAAGATCTTCCCTACCTTGTCATCTTTGTAAAGTAATTATAATGATAAATATATTGATAATAATTTGTATGAATAAAAATGACTAAAAATATTCCTAAACACGTTAGATGATAGAGTTTTTCTGATGTACATTTATTTGCAAAAAAGTGGTACTTTATGGATTTAGTCAAATTGCAGGTGACAACGTTCCTTTAATCCTAGCTGTATTTGTTAAAAAATCATTTTTTAAAAATAATTTATATGTTCATTTAAGATAACGATTATTTGGACTTTGACGAATTCGAGGCAGCCCCGTTCTTATTTGCTCGTAAGTAGTTAATTGATTCCTTGAAAAAAAGTTTTTTCCAAGACATTTATATACATGTACTTAGAAAAAAAATTGATCCGGCAGAGGTTAAGAATAAATAGTATTTCTGAAAATGGAAATTAAATTGAAAATTAACTCATTATCAATCGACAAAATTTTCGACTAATTAATATTGAAAGGAGTTGCAGACGATAATTTAAATTTACGAAATTTTAGATTTTTACATCTGTCTGGGTAGAAGACATTGTGTAATATGAAGAAATTGCCTGTATCAAGCATATTTCCATTATACACAATGTTTCCCAATTATTTTTCCTGAAGGGCGTCAAAAAGCGTCATTATGCGTGACGATACTTTTTATATAACTTACACAGTCCCCTTTTTCCTGTGACGGATCGCAAGTGAATCATTAGGGGACAAAGGACCTCTTGGGTAGGAGAAATGAATCGACCCTGGTCAGACTGCACAGGCTTACGGGGGTCGGATCCTTTGGGTCCAATCTCATTGACAAGCTGAATTCAGTCCGAACATTCCAGCTTACTTAATATTTTTTTCCGGAATGTGACCTCAAGTTGACCTATGCTAGGTACAATCTCTTTTTCAACTATTTGCTTTATGCATCATCCGAGGGCCCCTTGGTGTCAGTTATTTTCAATTGATATGCTGACGTTCTTATTTAACTTATTCCCGAAATTACACATGTTTTCACGATCGTGTGAAGGTTTCTGAACAACTCGTTTCCGTCGCAAAAATTATTGACGTGAGGTTAGGAGGTCCACACTGGAGATGGATTAAATCAGAGATTTGATATCGTCGTAGGCCGTGCAAAATGTCGTAACTACAGCTTTATTCAAGCTGAAGTTACGACATTTTGCACGCCCAACGATGATATGTCAATCTATTGACAGTGGGAGTTCATCAACAGTGCGTAAGTGTACAATAATAATTATACAATTCTTGATTTTCTTTTTTTCAGCTTATATTCCGGATTATTGGATTTGAATAAATCAGTATTTTTCTGCGGTGTTTTTTTTTCTGTTTGGGAATATGACGTAAGAACACGTAATGTAATATATATAGTTCAACGATTTAAATAATCTGCACGTTGCAGAAGCACAAATTTTGCATTTCCAATAATAAAAAATTATTATTACACAGAAAATTACTTGAACTCAAGCTTGTTATACAAAACGTATCTTGCTCTCCAAAGTAAAGTTTTACTTTCAGGGTACTCCTTGTCAAGTTATCTTAAACGAATAAAGCTGTATTTATGACGTTTGGTCCCCCACCGACTAAGCATTTCGACGGTGATCTACCAAACCTCGTTATTACAGCTTGAAATAAGCTGTAGTTACGATGTTTTTGTAGAACACTGACGACTTATTTATATATGGATTAGATATATCGATATATAGATAAGATATTTAATCAAGGCAATAACGAGCAAAATGTAATTAGGTCGGGGTAACTTATTACGTTTCGTCATAACAAAAATACGGAATATAGATCGTTTAAAATGATGGCTCAGTCAACTGAAGTGGTCGTAAAAGAAACCTTGTGTTCAGGATTGTAAAATGATTTCCCAATTTTCTTTTCTTGGGGGCGTCAAAAAGCGCCACTGTTGGTGAATGGGTTAAACGTTTGTTTTGTGGAATACACAGGTGGTTTCCTTATTCGCAACGAGCCAAAATTTGTTTTCTTGTCAGGTACTGAAAGTGTTAACCACGAAAGGACCATTGGTAGACCTGCTTTGATCAATTCGGATGTTAAAGGAACGATGAACGGAACCAATCATGCAGAAACAAGACGAATTGTCGACAGCTTTTAACAAGAGGATTTGTTTGTTTTAATGGGGTTTTACGCCGCTTTCAACAATCTTTCAGTTATATCGCGGCGGCTGGAGCACCTAACAATGGAATCCTGGTATTTCTCACACCAGTACTACCATTACATCCTTTCCTAGCCTCCAGCTGCTATCCCACATAGGTCTACGATTATCGACCCATTGGTGAGAGACAAATAGTCGGAAAGGATGAGTGCCGCCGTCGGGAATCGAACCCGGGACCTCTAGATTGAAAGTCCGAAGCGCTACCAACTGCGCTATGACGGCGGTTGCTTAACAAGAGGAGAACAACGAAATTTAGATTAATTATACTTTAAACCCCCCAAAAAGACACCAAAATTTGACGACTGAGAGACGAAAGAAAAATAAGAAGCATAACATGAAATAGATAATTAAATAAATGAAAACAACATCCTTGTCACAAGCAATTTCGCCTTTTCTTGAAACGTATTTTTTTTTTTCGTAAAAATAACCTTAGGTTATGAACCCCATTGATTGTGGATTATTAAACTGTTTTTCCTACTTTTGAGGAATAAAATAAAAGAGTTTTGAAAAAACAGAATGTTTATCTTTCTTTAAATCATTCCCACACAATCCACCATTTTATGTCACTAAGAAAATACTTTTAAAACAAGATGTGTTTGTGAAACACTATGCCCCCGAAACAATCCACCATTTTATGTCACTAAGAAAATACTTTTAATAAAAGATGTGTTTGTGAAACACCATGCCCCCGAAACAGGAATTCTTTAGAAACAGGTGATTTTTATTTTCTTTGTTTTAAGGAAAAGGGTAAAATTTTGACCTTGACCTTGACGAAATGACCTTCCCCAGTTGCGCCTTGTTGAGACCTATCTACATACCAAATATTAGCATTGTAACTTAATTAGGGATGAAGTTATAGGAAAATGTTTAGTTGGCAGGTTAAGTTTTTGAGTAACGTTTTAGGGAATTGGGTTAAAATTTTGACTTTGACCTTGAAGAAATGAACTTCTCCAGTTGCGCCTTGTTGAGACCTATCTACATACCAAATATTAGCATTGTAACTTAATCAGGGTTGAATTAAAAGGAATATTGGCAGGTTAACTTTTGCAGACAGACGGACAGACGGACACCGGTAAAACAATATGCCCCCGATCTATCGATGCGGGGGGGGGGGGGCATAAAAATATAGTGGAAAAGAATTGCTAGTTACAAGCCATCTCACTTTTCTCCACAATGTTTTATAAACCAGTAGGAAAAGAGTGTTTAATTTTAAATCAATAATAGATATTTTCTATTTGAACCAGTATAAGATCATGTGATTTTGACTGTGTGAAGATACTTTGCAATACGCAAGGGGCATGTTGACTTGTTTAAAATCATTTAACCTATTCCTAATCAACAAAATTAAAGTTTGTTCAAAATTAGAATAAAAAGCTACAGACAATAATTTCAAGATTGTGGAATGTTACTTTTTTCGTCTTCTTGGGTGGAAAGCATTGTAAATAATGAATAAATTGCTTGTTGTTTAAAGCTTTTTTTCTTTTGGGGAGCCGAAAGGGGGGGGGCTTGTTTGGGAATGGGTTGAAATTGATACAGATTAGAATCTGAAGTTCCGTGATTAAATTTCAACATTGTATTGAAAGTTTAGAACTTGGTGATGAACGACTGAATGTGCAACGGCAACATTTAAAATGTTTCAGAACCTTGTTGGAAAAATAAAGAAAGTGTCACTATGCTGTATTTAACATACTGGTCTGCTTTTGCTTTTAGCTTGAACGAATCGAAATCTCGATGTCTTGTCTTGTTTTTCTATGCCACTTCTTTAAAATGTAATTGAGACGTAGTCCACTCCACTCATCCATCCGTCGACAAGCGTAATGATGCCTCCCTCCCTTCATCCATATATCCATCCATCCATCCATTCATCCATTCATCCATCCATCCACTCATCCATCCATCCATCCATCCATCCATCCATACATTCATCCACTCATCCATCCATCCATCCATCCATTCATCCACTCATCCATCCATCCATCCATTCATCCACTCATCCATCCATCCATCCATCCATCCACCCATCAACTCATCCATCCATCCATTCATCCATCCACCAATCCATCAACCAACCACATTCATCCATCCATCCATCAATCAACCCTCTGTCTGTCTATCTATCCATTACTATTTAATAACTATGTTTTTCGACTCTCATAGCACAATGTGACTTTGGGAAAGTCTGTTTTCCTTTTCACATAATATTTGCTATCACAAATGACTAGGTAGGATTGAGCAGTGGCTTTTGTATTTGAATTTGTCTACTTTTTACCGGTGTTGGTACATCTTTGCAGATACAAAAAAAAATCTAATCACAATTCTACTGAGAGAATGAAATTAGAGACCGCGGTTTTAACTTTGGTAATTGACTTTTGCAGTTAAACCAGTCTTTTATTTCCCGAGAAGTTGACAGACAGTGGATTTTACTTGTTAGCTAGCAAAGCGTCAGCTTTGATAGCTGAAGTTAACAGACGTCTCAAAGTTCAACGAGTGCAAACTGCCACTGGAGGCTTAACCACTAAATCCATTGAATGCCTACGCCAAAAAAAGTAGTTCTTGTGTTTTTCAGGAATATTCCAAACACTATTTAAATTATAGAGAACTCTTTCAAAAGCATGCTATTTAGCCAATCCCACTCAATTCCGCTTTTAAGCATCCCAAGAAAAAAAGCTATGGAAATCATTGTGGAAAATGAAGAAAATGCTTGTTACAAGCAATTTCTTCATTGTCCACAATGTTTTCTATCCCACAAGGGCAAAATTTTCTAAGTTCCACCAACTTGAATTTTGCGTATGCAACTTCTTTAAATTTGAACCAGTCTAAGATTTTGTCAAGTTGTAATGCGTTAACTCTTGGATTACTTTAACCTCGTTTATTTATCATGACAACCTTTGACAAAACAAAACGATGCTTTGCTAGCTTACAGTACTTTCTGTACTTTGATTTAAGAAAGGACCCTCCGATTGCGAGTGTCCACATCGCTTTTTGAAAGCACGTGATATAAACTTCGGTCCTCCTTAAACGATTATAACTTAATTTGACATTTTTACGTGCTGAAGAAATTGGCTTTTAAAAAAAGATTTTTGGGAAAAGAAGAACTTGCTTGTGACAAGCAAGTTCTCTTTTTCTCACAATATTTACTACCTCTTGTATTCAATTTTATAGTTCTTCGAATCGTCGTCTGCAACCTATTTCAATTTTGACCAGTCAAAAATTTTGTCTTTAACGCCAGGTCATAACATTGAAATTTATGGTTGTAGTTCTTTTCCCGAATCTCAAAATATGATTCGCCGAAACAGATGTCTGAAAATAGCTCCTAGTTAAAAGACAATATATCCGCCGCAATCTCTACTTACTAAAGCGAAATCAAAATACTGAAAAGTACTGTTAGCTAGCAAAGTAATAGTTTGTTCAGTAATCTTCTTTGTCAAACGTTATCATGATAAAGCAACGAGGTTAAAGTTACCAAGGAACCCCTCAAGAAAATAGTTGTGGAAAACAATGTGGAAAATGAATAAATTGCTTGTAAAAAGCAGTTTCTTCGTTTTCCACTTTGTTTTCTTCTTCGAGGGAGATAAATATTTTAGAATTTTCAACAATTTGAAATTGTCGTCTGCAACTTGTTTGAAGACTCTGATCAGAGTCATTTGAACATATGCTCAAGCGAGCTAGAATACCTTGGAGATTAACTTGCGTGCCGAGTTTCCAATATTCCTGAAATACCTAAGAATTACTTTTTATGGCGTAGGCATCTAACGGGATAAGTGGTTAAGCTTCCAGTGGCAGTTAGCACTCGTTTAAATTTGAGACGAGCTCAAAATTGTGTCTGTTAACAAAAGCTATTAAAGCTGACGCTTTGCTAGCTAAAAAGAAATTCCTCCCCTTTATAGGTTCGCTAAATAGACAATTCAGTGTCGTGTAAACGAAGAATTGGACAGAGAAGTAGAGAACATACCTGTGCCACGTCATGCGAAACATAATAAGTTAAAATGACTGTCTTAGATAAAGAACCACTATTAAAAGCGACAAGTCTAAATCCCACTCAGTCTGCGAGGCCCATGCAGTCTGAAATGGAGCGATTCTTTTGGCACTTGCACTTTTGGTTCATCTGTGTGTGACGGAAACTCTTTATATTCGTAACCACCTGGGAAGCGAGAAAAGCTTCGACCTTAATCGCAATGTGAGGACTACGCAAGTTCACCAAGGTCGAAAAGATTCTCTCTCTGAAGATTCTAAGAGTCTAGAATGACAATACTATCTTAACATACAATAATTTTCGAAGTGTATCCTCTTGTTGACGACAGCTCATCTAAGCTTCTTTTCAGCGCTTTGTTTTACGGAACAGCCATGAGGTTCCTTTTTGTCAGAAATTCATTACCAACCAATTCCACAAGTCCCTCTTGTTGATGCCCCAAAGAAAAAGAGTTGGAAAACATTGTGTAAAAGAAGAAATTGCTTGTTACAAGCAATTTCCTAATTATCCTCAATGTTTCTTCATCTAAAAAAATAACAATAATAGAATTTTGTCAACTGAAATGTCGTCTGCAACACCTTTGATATAAGATGAGAACTTTTATCGTCTGGTAATGGGTTAACAGTGTAAAGATGTGAAACAAAAAATGGGAATTTCATAACAGGAGAAGATGCCTAGTTTTTAATTAAGGTGAATTCTTTTAGCGTGACGCAAAGCATATTTTTATTATTTATAAAAAAAAAAAAAAAAAAAAACAACGTATATTCCTCGAATCTTTATACGGAAATACGTTACACGACGTTAATTGTTGTCCATATCCTATTTTACGTTAACGGACGTAAGTATTCGGGGATTTCCCAACATCCGTTTACAACGTTGTATAAATAGAGACGTAAAACGTCGGTTTGACGGAAAAAATAATTTTGAATGGTGGTTAGCTGTATCATTATATCAAAGGTAATTAATGTTACACTTGTAGCTGTACGATTACTTCATTATGTATTACTTATTATTTCAACGGTAGGCGAACAAAAATTCGTAAAGACGGCTTCAATAAAGCTGTATTTACGACATTTTGGTTGGCCACATTAGATTTGCTGATTGTATTCTAACTTTATTAATTAAACCCGAACCATTACACATTTTACTTTATTTATTAACCCATTACAAACTAGTCCAAATTTAAAGATGTTGTAGACAATTTTTTTTTAGTTTTTTTAGTTGAGGAAATTGTATTTATTTATTTACTGTCTTTTGAGGTAAAAAAACATTGTGGGTTGTTGAGAAATTGCTTGTAACAAGCAATTCATTTTCCAAAATGTTTTCCGAAGTTTTTTTTTCTTTTGGTCACGAAAAGTGTCATTGTGTGGGAATGGGTTAATCCCAAAATTGTTTGTTAATTCTTAAATAAATAAATAAAACAAACCGAAACAAAACAACCCCCCACACACGAAGAAAATAGATAATGAAAAGAAAAAACCAAAAACACACACAACACAACCACCTTTAACACCACCACTACCACCATTATGAGTACAACAACAAACCCAAGATAAGCAATTCATGATAAACTAAAACTTATACTCTACATATTCTTTCGTTGTCAACCAATCTAAAATTTTGTTGGTTGTAAATTGGCTACAACAAATATCTAATATATTTAAGAGATGAAGAGAATTTTTTTTTGTTTTCATGGAGGTATGAACCGAAAAGCCTAATCACACTGTATGAATTCGCGAAGCGGATTCATACATTGTGTAATTAGGTTTTTCGGTTCATACCTCCATGAAAACATAAAATATTCTCTTCATTTCTTATAATTTAATAGTATCAAGCGAAAAAAACAAAAAACAAAAGCTTTTCAAATTTTAATACCTTTTTGTATGGAACTTTTTTGTGCGGAAGCCAACAAAATGGCTGCGTGCTCAAAATTTTGTTCATGGAGGTATGAATTAAATTTTTCGACCAATCAGATCGCTCGTATTTGATAGACGAAACTAACAATTAAATTATTACCGATTATTTCACCCATGCCACACAATGACGCTTTTTAATGCACCCCCTCCCACATAAAAACAATTGAGAAAACATTGTGTAAAATGAAGAAATTGCTTTACAACAATCTTTTTTTTTTCATTTTCAACTGTTTTTTCTTTTCAGAAAGTTGAAAAAATCTAAAATTTCATAAACTGTCAATTGCCGTCTGCAACCCCTTTCAATTTGGAGCAGTCTAAATTGTTTGTCTGGTAATGGGTTAAAGATGCCCCGTAAGTAAAAACTGTTTATTGACCCTTTTCTTAGACTGCAGGGACTGCACTCGTTGACCGCTCACTTTTATTCAAATGATCATTTATAGCTTACAATATTTTCATTCTCGAAATGCGACATCCACTGGACCCAATCTCGTTTTCAAATATTTTTACGGAGTCCTTATAGGCCCCTTTATTACCTATCGCAAAATAATAATAATAATAGTGGTTTTACCACCATTTAAAGGAGGATGTAGCATGTTTTGTCTTATATGGACATTTTACATTTTTATTTTGGCCTTCTGTACAACAATATTAGGGAAAAAACACACAAAGGTGTGTTTTTTTTCTTTCTGACCGTTATGTTTAGTTAACACATTACCACACGATGACGCTTTCTGACCTCATCAAGAAAAGAGAGCTAAGAACGAATTGTTGAAAATGAATAAATTGCTAATAACAGGCAATTCTTCATTTCACACTATGTAAAAAAAAAAAAAAGAATTTTCACAAACTTTAATCTGTCATTTGTAACTTCTTTCAATTTGGACCGATCTGTAATATTATCTGTAAAGAGTTTAACATGGATAACTGAAAAATACTTAAATTCAACAATTCATGCATTTGCCCAATCAACATGCCTCTTGTTTTAGATAGGTGTAGAGACATTTTTCAAAGCTACCACTTATCCTGTACACGAGTTACACATTCTTGATTTTTAGATTGTGTAAAAACGAGATCAAATTCGGAAGTACACATTGCGGAATCTGCATGTAGATCGATACCTTGGAAAACATTGTGGAAAGTGCAGAAACTGCTTGTAACAAGGAATTTCCTCACTGTCCACAATGTTTTCTTCCCTAAAATGCAAAGATTTCCTACATTCCACTAACTTGAAACTGTCGTCTGCAACTTCTTTCAATTAGGATCTGTCTAAGATTTTGTCGTGGGTAATGGGTAAATTAGAGTACCGCGTCTTCATTAAAGTGATACAACTTAAGTTTTCAATCTTCCAACATATTATACATCATTGCCACTCATTTTAATTAAAGCCTTTGTGCAAGAACGGCACAGCGCGTCATAAAACAAATAGCTCGTTTACCTATCAACTTCTGTCATATTCTTCAAAATACATTTCAAAAATCAGTAGGTTCCCTGATTTTAAAGCTTTTAAATGGTCCAAACAATTCTACCCAAATTTATCTCTCTATGTAAAATAAAATGTGGAAAATGAACAAATTGCATGTAACAAGCAATTTCTTCATTTTCCACATTGTTTTCCACTACTATATTCTTATGAGGCGAAAAAAGAAGGGATTGTGTGGGAATGGGTTAACTCCTTGGATACTTTAACCTCGTTTCTTTATCATTCTAACGTTTGAGAAAGAAGATTACAAAACAATGCTTTGATAGCTTACAATTCTTTCAGTACTTTGATAATTAGTAGTAGCACAATCAGCACCAGGATCATTCCTCTTACACGACACAGCTTTTTTTTCATTTTTCAGCACAATACAAAAGATGCGGGTATTTAAAATAGCTGTTGTTACTCTAGTGATACTAGCCTTAGTGGATCCAATAGATGCGTGGCGTGGTCGACGGCTTAGAAAGGCATTCAAAAGAATTAAAGAATCCGCCAAGAAAAGGACCTGCAAGGTAAAAAGGGAATAAATGAATGATTCAATACAAAAATATAGATAAACAAATATATCGAAATCATTTACGAGTAAATGATAATGAAGTTTACATTCTTTTTAAAAAAAAATCCGATCCGAACTATTTTACAACGATATTTTTGTTCTTTCCCAACTGAGTTATCTTGTAAACTGAAATCGGTTAATCCCCTTTCATGTGCATTCAAATGGTTTTCACGTCCCCGTGAATTTAAAATTGAGAAAAGATTGTAGATAAGAAGAAATTGCCTGTTAAAAGCAATTTGTTCCTTTTCCACAATAGTTTCTACCGCACTGAATGGTAGTTTTTAAAATATACCCAAACCAATTTTTTGTCAGCAAAAACTTTGAATTTGGAAAAGTCTAAAAATTTATAAAACAGGAGAGGGTTAATTTACATCTCGGACATTCACTTTGACCAGTATTGAAAATTCAGGGAAAAAAAAAAGGAGTAAAATGCGATTTCTATTTCCTCCTACTTTTCACAAGATTGATAGTCATTCTCGTTGGATATTGTTGAAAAAGTTTTAGACAAATTGGTTAAAAATGAGTTTTCTTTGTATATTTTTCAAACATTTTTTTCGAAACTTTGACCGAATTACGACGTGACGTTGTTTGATCATGACGTAATCTATAGGTTACAACCCTCGAAAATTCCATTGCTCTTTATTCAATGGTTTGATGGAAAGCAGGTTGACTTTTAAAACATCGTATATTTCAATTTGATTATTATTAACCTAACTATAATACAAAAAGGATAATGAAGATTTCTGTCTTTTTTTACTAAAGATTAACAGTTTTTTTTAGCCATTCCAACTTAAACCCTCCTTTTTACGCCCCTCAAGAAAAAAACTTTGGAAAACATTGTGAATAATGAAGAAATTGCTTGTATCAAGCAATTTCTTCATAGTCCACAATGTTTTTCTATCCAAAAAGACGAAAAAATTCAAAATCCCATCAACTTGAAATTGTCGTCTGCAGCTTCTTTCAATTTTGACCAGTCTAAAATTTTGCTGTGTTGGAATGGGTTAAGGGTTTGCAACTTTCTATCCTTTTAGACATAGCCAGTTACGTAACAGAAAATACGCATTTTCTCAATAACTAGCACGATAGTTGCTGATTATTTCTGATAGAATTATATAAAACATCACAATATGAAGTTATTAAAAACAATTCCACGAAACAATTTTTTCAGAAAATTACAAAAATGCGCTCGGTTATGATAGTATTTTGTTTATTTTTATTCCAATTTTAAGTAATATTAAGACTGGGTCGTTATGGGCGTGTAAGACCAATTTCGAAAATAAAATGATAATCAACCCTTTCGCGTGTCTCAGAATTCTAGACCTGTCCAAAAACAAAGGTTTTGCAGACGAAAATGCAGAGTGGATTTAATGTGAGATATAACCATTCAGTAGGTAAGAAAATATTGTGGAAAAAAAGAAGAAATTGCTCGTTACTAACATTTTCTTCTTTTTCTACATTTTCTCAATTATTAAATCACAGGATCGTAAAAATCAGGGATCGAACAAGAAAGGATAACGTGGAATTGTACCAATAAAAATATCATAGATTTTGGAAGATGTCATAAAAAATAAAACAAGGGCTTGTCACCTATAATTTTCTTTGCAGTTTATATTTGGCATTGGGTGTAAAGTCGCTGTCGATGCCGCCGGTGCCGTAGTTGCAGCCAAGACAGGGGGTATCGGGGCTGCCGGTGCCATTGTCGGTGGAGCGATAGCAAAAAACAAGTGTCATGCCAGACGAAAGAAATGCAAGAGAAGTGTGAGTAAATTACTTATTATTTGTGATATGGCGGGGCAATAGTTATAGAGGTCTTTGAGGTTTTTGTAATTTGAAAAGACACCTTATTAACCCATCTCAATACAGTACCGATGTTTACACCCCTCAAGAAGACTGTTGTCCAAGGCATAACTTTTAACCCATTCCCACTCAACAAAAGTTTTAGACTGGATCAAAATGAAAAGAGCTTCAGACGATGATTTCAAGTTGGTGGAATTTTAAAGTTTTTCGTCCATTTGGGTATAAAACGCTGTGGATGATAAAGAAAATGCTTGATTCAAGCAATTTCTTCCTTTTCCAGAATGTTTTCTAAAGTTTTCTTGAGGATCGTAAAAAGAGGGATTGTGTGGGAATGGGTTAAGTGGTCAGGGCACAGACGATATTTTGAAATAAGCGGCCTGCTTATTTCTACGTTTGTGTCGTGACGTTCCCAGCTAGATTCATTTGGTGGACTTCACATTTGATTGGCCAAGGGAGGGATGCGAATCTATTTGAAAACAGAAGTGTCCATCAATAGTCAAATGAGAGTGAAAAGATTCGATTAACCCATTCCCACACAACGATGCTTTAAACGCCTTCAAGAAAAAAAGCTTTAAAAACATCTTGGAAAAATGAAGAAATTGCTTGTCACAAGCAATTTCTTAACTATCCACATTTTTTTCTACCCCTTATGTAAAAATAATCCAAAATTTTACCAGCGTAAATTTGTCGCCTGCAACTTGTTTGAATTAGGACCAGTCTAAATCTGTGTCGTCTAGTAATGAGTTAAGGTTTTCAAACGCATTAGTGTCAGCCATTGACTAGATTCTATATTTTTGAGGGGCACTTTATTTTCCTTTTTCAAAATAATCGTTTTTGTTTACCATTACAAGATCTAAAACCAATAAAAGCACTCTTCACACACAAACGAAAATCAATAAAGAATAACCGATCGCTGACCACGCCCCCAGCCCCCCCCCCCCCCGTATCCCCACTGAGCTCCAACAGCAAGTTCCACTTCGATATCAAACGGCGTTATTTTGACCCCCCCCACACACACATGACCCGTAACCTATAAAAAATGGTTGGTTGGCGACTTATACGACTCGTACTACAGCTTGTGGCGACTTATACTACAGCTTGAGTAACGTTCCAATAAAATGCTCGATATAAATGGAGCTCAAACTTTACTTCCGGTCCACACGGACTTAGGATAGAGCACATTTATCAATTTAATTCATTTTTCTGACAGGTCGTGAGTGATGAGATCTTGTTGCCCTTCTCTGACGACTTTAGAGACTACGATTCTAACGAAGACGATCTCATATCATACGAAGAGTTCGTATTTGCTGTGATGCTCAGTGTTCCCATGGCCATCCCTAGTGAGCTGAAAGAGCCTTTTATGGCCGCTGATATTGATGGTAGGTATACTTCAATTTTTATACAAACAGGAAATAATTAATCGGCGTAACTAATGTCAGTTTGGACCATTCGGAAATTTGGCCGCTTTGTTATGGGTTAAACACACTACACTGTACTACAAACCTAAGATACATGCTGTGTTTCTTCTTTTAGGATTTAGGGATAACACAGACGAATAACAATCATTTCAACACTGATGATATTATATGTTTTAACCTGTTACTAGACGATACAACTTCAGACTGGTCAAGTTTGCACACTACAGATCTAAGTTGATGAATTTAAAAAGTCTTTGACTTTCGGGATATAAGACATGGTAGATAATGAAGTAATTGCTTGTGACAAGCAATTCCTTCATTTTCCACAAGTTTTCCAAAGTTTCTTTCTTAATTGGCGTCAAAAATGGGATTGTGTAGGAATAGGTTTAAATGTACAAGTTGTTGGTAATCCTATTCTGTTAGATTCATATAAATTGAAGTTTAAGAACGCATTTTTCTGTACAAAGAAAACGTTTTGTATGAAATATAAATGAGCAACAATATATTTACGCACACAGCATAATTGCAAGAATAGCAATGGTGGTGCATACATGTAAAAATTATTAATTTTTTCCAGATGACGATCATTTAGATTTCGAAGAATTTGAAGCCGCTCCATTCTTATTTGCTCGTAAGTTTTTTTTTATATATATATATATGTATCACGTGAAAAGGTTGGGGCACTGAGTCGAAGATGCGGAAAGTATCACGCTAGATCGAACTTTACTGGAAGCACAGACTGATCGGGATCGAACTTCACTATTTAGACAGATTTTCTTAACCAATTCAAACCTAGTGACGCTTTTTGGCGCCCCTCAAGTAAAGTGCTTTTGAAAACACTATGGAAAATGAAGAAATTGCTTGTTACAAGCAATTTCTTCATTATACATACTGTTTTCTGACCCAAAATAAAAACAAATTCTAAAATTAATCACCACTTTAAAATTGTCGTCTGCAACCTCTTCGAATTTGGGCAAGTCTAAAATTATGTCGTCTGGTACTGTGTTGATGTACGTTCATCCTACCTTGCTTAACTATCCTCTTTAAAATGTCATTCTTTTTTACACATACTGAAGCCTACGTTACTATGAAATATATGTATTTCGAACTTCCGGACGATTATAAGACATGTCAATGTGATTGACAGATCTCTTGTCCCGCCCACTTACACCGACACGAAGTTCAACCAATACGTCAATCGGCGTCATTTTGCAGAATTTATAGTCAGTAAATTAAAATGGTTGGTTTGCAACTTAATCCTCGTAACTACAGCTTGACCAGACCAACAGATGTGTCTTACGTTGGAGTTTAAATTTCACTTCCGATCTAAATTGATGATTTGATTGGTCCGTTCTTTACTTACAGTCGCGATCCATTATTATATATTTGAATTTTAATGTCAGCTTGAAATTGTAGTCTGCAGACTCTTGGAGTTTGGGTCAGTCTAAAGTTGTTGTTGTTTGTAATGGTTAACTGGTATTATTCGCTGAACAGAACATATATTTCTATCTAAATCCATAGTACAACATGGACAAAAAAATATAGAGGAGAAATAATAACAATTTAGTTGGAATAGAAAGTTAGAGTCGATTAAGAGAAGGAAAACTAAGGGAAATCATTAGCAAACACTTTAATAATGCATTATGCCATCCACCCAAACAACTTCTCGAACCTCAATCTCTTCCAATTTTGTATCTATTAGACCTGTATCTTTTAACGTTTAGGAAAATACAAAGTACCCCACAGTAGATAAATGGTGTGCAATTCTGGAGTATCCTCGAATTTTACACACAATGAGTTCCATAATTAAAAGCCCATTAACCCATTCGCACATATAACGCTTTCTGACACCCTGATAAAATACGATCGCTTAAAATTTGTTAAAAAAGGCGGAATAACGTGTAACAACTAATGTCTCCCTTTCTCACAATATTTTCTACTCTTTATGGCATTTATTTTCAAAATTCAGTAGACAGCTTCTTTCAATTTGGGCTTGTCTAAAATTCTTTCATCTTGTAATTGGTTAAGAAAATAACAATTAATTAAAGATGATAACACTGCTTTATGAAACTTATGAAACTTTTTTAATAATTTTCTACCTCCAGACGTAGAGAGAGACATTCTAGGATCCAATAGTACAGACCCAACAGTTATTCCGGAAGTCGAGATCAGTGAAGGATTTGCCAACCAAACACAGAGTCAACCCACCAATAGCACCATTTAATCATTATTTCGCTATACAATTATAACCTTTGTTTTCCACCAAAAATAAAAATGATAAAAATAATGTTATTCGTGGTCTTCTGACCAGACCCGAAAGTTTACTCTTTGTGTAGGTTTTCTGAACCTAGAACAGTCATTTGACTATACACTATGTTTAGTATATAATACTGTATTGAACTGACCTCCGCTTGATCCAATCTATTTTTCAAATATCTATTTTACGGAACTACCGAGATGTCCCTTTCCACCTGACGGGTCACATCTACATTAATTGTTTTTTTTATTTATTTCTTTAAAAAAAAGAAACCGTAATGTCACTGGAAGTACTAGTTAAGGTTCAAAATTTATTTTGAAAATTAACTTTGGTTGAAAAAGACAAACAGGAGGTGTAGACTAAGATCAGACTGCACTTATGTGCAGGCTGATCTTTGTCTATACCCCCTTCCAAATCAGAAATATTCCGGGTTAAGCATGACAAGGGTTAAAAACCAGTATAGTGGATATTGAAGATAAAGGAAAATGTTGACTATATTTTAGTTAACTCGTTGTTTTGTATTAGGCATATCTGTATGCAAGTCTGTCTTCAATATACTTCGCTGGTTTTATTGTAATTTACACATTTTCAAGCATAATTTCCATCATCCGAAAATGTTATTATCATTTAAGCCATCTTCACACAGTCCCGCTTTTTTGACGCCCCTCAAGAAAAAGGCAATGAAAAAAATTATGGAAAACGAAAAGGAGTTTCTTCATTACCCACCATGATTTCTACCCTAAAAGACATAAAATAGATAAATAAATGAAAAAAAATCCACCACCTTTAATTGTCGTCTGCAACTTCTTAGATTTTTTACCAATCTAAAATTTTGCCATTTGGTAATGGGTTAAAAATTCATTTCATTCTCCCAAATTACAGGCAATTTCATGAAACAGGTATCATTTTTGTTTCGTATATACTCGAATTTCTTTTTATACTGTATACTTTTACTGAATTAGTTTAATAAAAGTTACTTTTCTACACCCGATTATCTTCATCTTTTCTCATACTTGAGTTTACACTGCCGATACTATCAACTGGACTAATCGCGATCGAACAGTCGGGAACTAATCTGCTTTCGCCTGGTTGATTGAATGGGGTTTTACTCCACTTTTAACAGTATTTCAGTGAAATCGCGGAGACTGGAACACCTAACAATAGATTCCTGGTATTTCTCCTACCTGTACTAGCACAGCATCGTTTCTTAGCCTCCAGATGCTCATCGATCTTAGGTTTGCAATTATCTATCCGTTGATGGGGAACAAATGTCGGAAAAGATATCTGCCGTGCCCGGGAGATCGAACTCGGGACCCCATGATTGAGAGCCTAGCGCTACCATCTACGCTATGGCCTGCTTTAGTTTGGAGAAGTTCGGATCATCTGCGAGAATTGGGGCCTGCTGGACTAGTCTAGAATTAGGTCGCCGGTTTTAGGTTTTTATTGTCCGGAAAATAAAATGAATGGACGCCGACTTCGAATAGAAGAAGGCACTAGTCTGCGGCACTTATTTTCTAATATATGCATAATGGCAAGTCTGTTTTGTTATCGAGACGGTTAGGATTTCATATATGCACTGTCGCCATCTCTCAAATCAAAAAAGCTGTTTTCCACATGCCCGCACCGCATCCCAGATACAGTTAAACTTGTATTAACCCTTGTCATGCTGAACCCGGAATATTCCTGTTTTGGCAGAAGGTTTAGACCAAGATCAGCCTGCACATATATGCATTCTGATCTTGGTCTATACCTCCTGATTGTTCCCTTTCAGCCAAAGTTGTTTAAATAATCAATTTTAAAAGAAATATTGACCCTGATTAAGAAACCAAGTACTGTCAGTCCTTTGATTAAAAGCGATTCTATACAGGATTTTAATTCAGCACAACAAGGGTTAAGCGACCACTCAATGGACTACCAAAACGAGGTCGTTTAAGAGAATTGTCTCTTGTGATATATATGAGGAATCGGCTCGACTACAAACATAAATTATTGCAGAAATATCACTTAAACTTATGTTGACGGATCTCATTAGAATAGTCTCATTGAAACGATCCTAATGAGATCCACCTACATAGGATCTAGTTTTAGATGATTTTATTAGCAAAAACGTCTAATAATGAAGATCCTTTGTTTTTGGAAAGGTGAAAATGATGCTTGTCGCTTAACCCTTTCCTGTACATTTCTTGTTTTCACGTCACTGTGAATTTATACTTGAGAAAATACACACAAGCAATTTCTTCTTTTCCCACAATATTTTCTAACCGGTAGGTTCTTTACATTTCGAATTGCACCCACTTTTGATTGTTGTCTGCAACTCCTTTCAAATTGGACTGGTCCAAAATTTTGAAAAACGGGAAAGATTTTATGAAAGTGGTCGATTAATAGAGGTGTTCGCTTGAACAACATTGACTGTATTTGTAGTAATTGAAGCGTTTTCAAAGCCCTGTCGAATGTTACCATATACAACACAATATAGAATATTTGGGCTACCATAATGCTATATAGGAAACATACCACTCCAAACCCTGTTAACCCTTGTCAAGCTGCATAAATTACCTTACTGTAATTCTGCAAATCAAAGGGCTGAAAGCACTGATAGAACTTGTTGTTCAAAATCAATATTTCTTTATGAAATCAACTTCATAAACAACTCTTGCAGGAAAAGTACAGGCAGGAAGTGTAGACTAAGATCAGCCTGCACATAAGTGCAGTCTGATCTTAGTCTACAACTCCTGCCAAAACTGGAATATTCCGGGTTCAGCATGATAAGGGCTAAAATTCAAAGGTTTTACAAACGAAAAGTTAACTTGATAAAAAAAAATAAAAAAAATTTAACCATCCAGAGGGGTAGAAAATACTGTCGAAAAAAAAAAGGGGAAAAATTGCTTGTTACAAGCGATTTCTTCTATTTCAACAACGTTCCTCAATTATAAATCCAAAGGGACGTAAAAACAAGGGATTGAACAGGAAAAGGGTTACATGGAGGCGAATTTTGTCTCTTGGATGTAACCCCCCCCCCCCCCCCCAAAAAAAATCGACAATATTTTCTACCCTGCTGAAGGGTAATTTTCTATTAAATTAATTTTTCGTTCAAGGTTATTATCAAAGCGTAACTTCCTGTTGGAGCTCCGTGAGCTTGATTAGCTATATGTTAACCCATTCCAACACAACAAAATTTTAGACTGGTCCAAATTGAAAAAAGCTGCAGAAGACAATTTCAAGTTGATTGAATTTTGAATTTTTTCGTCTTTTTGGATAGAAAACATTGTGGATAATGAAGAAATTGCTTGATACAAGCAATTTCTTCATTCTCGACAATGTTTTCCAAAGCTTTTTTCTGGAGGGGTGTAAAAAGGAGGGATTGAGTTGGAATGAGTTAATTGAGCATGCCTACTGTACGTCTAGTCGCAACTCGCTAGTCAGAATCCGTGCTAGACACGTCCTAGATTGCTGTACAATGGCATCTCAAACATGCTTCTCACAGTTTTAACATAGCCGTTAAGTTTAGTGTAAAGGTAGTTTTCAGTTTTAATCGATTGACATGATTAATACTACTAATAAATCTTGCTGTGAACAATTGATCTGTTTATTTATCACACTCCCCGTCATTCAATACGTCAATAAAGTCATTTACCCCTATCAATAATTCATTTTTCGAACCACCGGAATGAAAGATTCTACATTGTCAGATAATGTTTGATTGATCGACTTGTAGATTGATTGATTGTCTTGAAATTACACTTGTTCGTCATTTTATTTAGGTTTAACGCCACAGTATTTCAGTCATATCGCAGAGCTTGCAGCACTTAACAATGGATTCCTGGTATTTCTCACACCGGTACTACCTATCCTTTCCTAGCCCCGAGCAGCTCATGCCACTTACGTTTATGATTATCCATCCATTGGTGGGAGGCAAATGTTGTAAAGGACATTTGTTTAGACCAGGAATCGAACCCTAGACCTCACGATTGAGAGTCCGACGCACTACTAACAGCTATATGACCGAGGCCCCTCGTCATTCAGTGACGAATACATATGAGCCTGTGCGTGACATTTCCAACAATTTCGCAGCTGCGTGACTTGCACACATTGAGCACCCTGGACAGCCATTCGGGGCAATTAGAATATTTGCTGAATGTTTAAAGAAGCTTTGGGACAGTATCTATCTACAGATCGCAGAGTGAAGACTATGATCAGACAGTGCGGATGCACTGGCTGATCAGAGTCTTTACTTGGCGCACATGTGTAATGGTTGGAAATGACACTCACGCGCTCATATAGTGTTTAACCAATGCCCAGAGAACAAAAGTTTAAAATATTCATAACTGCAATGCGACGCTGACTAAAATTCGGAGTGCAACTGCATAATTATTAAGTGTCTTACACATAGAAAATATTGTGAGAAAAGGAGAAACCATTTATTTCGAGTGGTTTTTCTTTTTCCCATATTGTTTTCGGCATGCCATAATTCGGGATTGCGTGATCATGAGTTAGTGGACTGTTGTTTAGAATATATTCAAATGACACATATCAGCATTCCGCGGTTCCAAACTGCTGTATGTATATGTGAGAATCGGTCCGAATAGCTCCGAGTTATAAACGAGACTAACCGAGGTTTACCGATTATTGACCGAAGGTACCCGATATTTAGATCTAGCGTCTATAGATACACTCAAATCAATTTAAAGCTACCTAACGACGGGTTCAATATTTTTCTTGGAGACGATATATCGGGGTATATCCGAACGTACATAAACATTATCGGAGCTTTTAAATGGGTTCATTCGATTGGAACCTTTAATAGGCAATAAACACCAGACTGGATTTAAATCTTTGTAACAATTTCGATTTAACGCTATGAATATTTAATTAGATTGAGTTTAATTTCCATTGTGATAAAAGTGGTTGGAATTTTGGGATAATACTAGTGACATTTAACTACACATCAGTATCCAAATATGGGTTGTAATGAATCGAAAACTGTAAAAGTTCAGCCAGTGGGTTCGATTGAGCTGAAAGGTTCGAAACTAAAAAAGACAGAAAGTGAAGCAGATCATATCGAATGTGATATAGACGATGCAACAAAGAACAAACGCAGCAAATCATCGAAAAGTAGAAAATCTCGAGATGGGACTCGATCCCCGGACTCTGATAGGGGAGGTTCTGCGGGCTCGAAAAAGAGCAATGACTCAGGATTGGGTGATTTAGGTGAAGATAACCACGGGTTTATAACGGAGTATTCAGATCCAGATAAAGTGAAAGGTGTTGAAGAAAGTTTTCAAGAAAGAGAAGATTTAGGTAAGGAAACTACTTTTATGTAAAGCAGTATTATGTCTAAATGCATTCTTTATTTCAGCATTTTTATATTTCCAAGAATCAGCCAGTAAAATCCCATATCATCCTGTGTCTCTGCACAGCTGATCATTATATTCACTGTGAGTTATGTTGATGGGCACTGATAGGTTCTTTAACCCATTACCAGAAGACAAAAATTAAGACTGGTCCAAATTCAAGGAAGATGAAGATGACATTTTCTAGTTGGTAAAAATTTGAATTGCTTTGACTGTTGAGATAGAAAACATTGTGGATAATAAAGAAATTGCTTGGAATGAGGTTGTAATAAATATTTTTATGCAGAATAAAATTGAGTTGAGTTTACTAAAAAACAACAACAACAACAACATTCCCACCACAACAACAACTAAATCAAGCTTTAACTTTTTTATACATGTAGAAGTTATAGTGAGTAATCAAAGGTCAGTTTTTTCTATACCGGTATATACAAAATTGACCTTTGATTACTCACTATAACTTGTATATCTATAATAGGTACGATTTCTACTTCTTTTGCTACCATGAAGCCTATGTGACACAGTGGTCAGCGCGGTGGACTCGTGATCTGATAGAAGTCGAGGTTTTAGGTTTGAGTCTGGGCCAAACCACTAGTCATATGGATATATTTTTGGACAAGGCATTCGGAACCCAAATCTAAGACTTGAGACACCTAGAAAACAGCGAATAAATGAACTTCGTCATGGTATAACTGAAGGATTGTTGAAAACGCTGTAAAATCCCATTCAATTGTGCCTCATATTTTTCTTAAATCTTTTCTCTATCAACGATTCAAACGATTTTTTAACCGTTTATAAGACGATTCACATATATTGTGAATTAGAACGGTATTTATAAAAGTAAAATATGTAAAACAAAGCATTTTATTGAGTGAAAAACACTGAGGGAAAAAGAAAAAATATGCTTACTTCACTTAGAACACCTCGGAGTCACAAAAAATGTCATTGGACATAACGTGAGACTTGGCCGAATTGAAACAAGTCACAGATGACCTTTATGGTTCAAGTATTAATGTGGTACATCTAAAAGTAACACATGCTATCTTATTTTCCTGTTGATAATGGAACATATTTCATACGAACAAAATTCGATACCAATCTGGATTCAACGCTTTTTTTCAGATGAAAATTTATAAATTGCTATAAAGGTGTACATTTTAATCTTCAAAACACATTCATTAGTAGGAAAATGGAAAAAATATTTTTTTCTTGTAGTCTAGAGGGGGTGTTATTTAGAAACTAAGTTTGAAAACTAATTTAAATCCTTAATTGTTTGTTAAAAAATGAAATTATGATTGTTCGTCTTTTTCAAAATCCAAATTAGGAAAACTAAACAAAAGAAGATCGCCACGAGGAAACGGTAATCATAAGTAACTATGTTGTCAGTGTCCGCTAGAAGATGCTTAGAACTGTATCACGATGTACATACATGTAGTGAGAGATCAGTGTCACAACAACAACAGCTTTTCTTTGTCTCCTCATTTCGTTTCAAATTCATTACCATAGTAGTTATGTCACTTTTCACAGGAATCCTTTTTTGTGTTTCGTGTCGTTCTGCATATCGATGGCTTAGAACAAAAAAATAGTATGGCTCTATACAGTGTATAGAGCCATACTATGTTTTTGCTCTAAGCTATCGATATGACCTATGTCCAGTTTTCATCGAAAGTCCATGAGAAACCCTTTAAAACTTGGGAAAGGGGACTTTTTACGCAATTTTCATGCCACAACGAAGGGAATTAACTCATGAATTTTGCAAGCCAGAATTAATATTTCTTTGCACAGGACTTTTACTTGATATGATCTATCCATTTGTGAAGTTTCACAAGCATAATATGGATAGTTTTAAGAGAAATGTCGAAAAGAAAAGAAATCAAAAAAGGGCGACAACTCAAAAATTAAGCAGACAAAAGTTGATGTTTATATGAACTACCCTCTCCATAATGAGATCTAAATACTCACGAACTTTTAAATTCACGTCTGGCATACTTTCGGAGATAAACTCGAGGCAAATTTTTAGTCTGAAAAAATAACGAACGGACAGTAACTCCAATAATAAGAAAGCAACCAGGATACCCGCTCACTCTAAAAGGGTTTAACCAATTCCCACACAGTGAAATTTTAGACTGGTCCAAATTGAACGAAGTTGCAAACAACAAATCAAAATTGCTGAAATATTTAAAATCTGTGACTTTTAGGGCAGAATGCCACTATGGAAAATGCAGATATTGCTTGTAACAAGCAATTTCTTTAATTTCAATATTGTTTTCCAAACCTATTTTCCTGAGGGGCGTAAAAAAGGAGGGGTTGTGTGGGAGTGGGTTAAGACAGTATAAAACGGTCATAAGTAACAGTTGTGTTTCATAATCATCGTGTTTAGGGTAAAAAAATTGACGGATCTCTGACCCCGCCTACCTTCCTCCGACAGAATGTTCGACTTAGATGACAAATTAACAGCGAAATAATGCAACCTTTATGGTGAGAAATATGTAACGAAATGTAAAACCGTCGGTTGGCGAACAAAACGTCGTATAGTAACGACGTATAAGTCACGAACAAACAATAATGCTCAACATAAAATGTTAGAGTTCAAAGGTCACTTCCGCTCTAAATGAGTGATTTGATTTGCCTATCGATTTTTTGCTGACAATTGCAATCCGCCATTTGGATAATCTCCATTATTAAAAAAAATGACACATTTTCATAGGACAAGATTTTAGACTGGTCCAAATTGAGAGAAGTTGCAGACGGCTTTTCAAATTGAGCTAAAATTGTAAAATATGTGCTATATGAGGTAAAAAACATTGTGAGAAAAGGAGAAATTGCTTGTAGCAAGTAATTTCTCCTTTTCTAACCAAGTTTTTCATGATCATATTACTTCAGGGCGTCAAGTAATTGTTGACAGATAATGTTTCAATATATTACCATACCCTTTTAATTTATCTGGATGAAAAGTGCACGAAGTTCTTGAAATACACAGATGGCTATGGTTAATCATTTACTGTCTTTTTTATTTTTTTTTTAAATTTTACACTGGTCCAAATTCAAGGGTTTTCAGACGACAATTTGAAGTCGAGTTTATTTTAAAAAAGTTATTCTGTCGGGTAGCACTATTTATACTGCCTAACTTCCCTTTCGGGTATTACTGGCAGGTGATACACTCACAATCCAGATGTTTTCAAGTCCCTAAAAGAGAGGCAGTGGCTGAATCCAACTGCTTACCCACTTTTACAGCTGGGTAGACTGGGGGGGGGGCTATTAAGTGTCTTGCCCGTGAACACACCCCGGTGACGTTGGGATCGAACTCGTGACCTTCAGATCACGAGTCAAGCACCTATACCACTCGACCATCGAGGCAGTCAAGATACAAGCAATTCCTTCTTTTTCCCTCAATGATTTCTGAAGTATGAAAACACAGGGACTTTATAACCAGGGATTGAACAGGAAAGGGTTAAATAATCTTGTTCTGTCTCGTACGACCTGTCAGATCAAAATTCGTAATGTTAGGACTTTATTTTTGTGTACGATTGCGCGTCAATTAGAGGGATCAAAGCAGCATTGTATTGGTTATAATCTGATTAGTGGTAATACATTATTCGCAATGATCAACATATTACTTGTCAATGATTCCAATTTTAAAGGAAACAATACACTAGGCAATCCTTTCACTTTATAGCTTGTCGTACTCTCGAATATAGGGTCCTGGATTCGATTCTCGGCCGCGGCAAATGTCCTTTCCGACATTTGTCTCCAAACAATGAGTTGATAATTGCAAACCTATGTGGGAGGTTAGGAGAGGATGTAGTGGTAGTACTGGTGGGAGAGATACCAGGAACCTACCGTTAGGTGCTCCGGCCGCCGCGATTTGACTGAAATACTATTAAAAGTGGCGTTAACCACCATTCAACAATAAAAAAAGAAGACACAAATAAACAAAACAAAAAACAACAACAACAACAACAACAACAAAAAACATTTAAAAGATGAATACGAAAAAAGAATTAAAAAAAATGGTTAAATCCAAAATGCTTGTAAATAATAACCTTTTGTGATATCATTTTTCAAGACCCACAATTTATTGAACATGGAAAAACAAGAAATTCTATAATTCTGCGATTTATTTTTATCAAAATGAACAAAACCACAGACTTAAATCATTACATATGTGCAGGCTGATCTTTATCTACACCTCCTTCCCAAACAGGGATATTTCGGGTTCAGCATGACGCAAAAAGCAAAAAAGTCTCTATCCCGGTCAGGCTGCGCAATGCGTGCATGTGTTTTAGTGGGGCGCACTCTTTAGCTGTATTTTGTGTATTGTGGAAATTCACCTACAATTGTTGCCACAAAAGGTCACTTTTAGGGTATAATCGTTCGTCATATTGAACTAATATCATAAAACTTCTAAAACTCGCCATATCGGATTAAAACACTTCACCCACAACGGGCGACCTTAATCCATTTTGTCTTAACCCTTTAGCCTTTTCTACTACATTCTTCTCGAGTTCGATACCCAAGTAAGGCTATCGATCTATGACGGATGTACTGAAGGATTTTCTTTGAGGCAGAATCGAGATAGATTGATCCTACTTGTGAAAGCTTGTCTTCCGTTTAGTTTTGACATAATAATTACATAACCAATCTTTTCTATGATCATACTTTTGGAATTCTTGATAAAATAGGTTTACGTCATTTCGTCGAAAGACTGTTGGTCGCTACAGCAATTGTTGGTAGAATGCTAAAATCGATAGCGTAGATATTTGATAGAATGGGCGAGGATGTCGAATTATTTTGGAAAAAGAACAGGACTGCAAGGTTATCGGGACGTGACAGAAAGTTTTACAAATATCCTTCTATTCGGTTCTGCGGGTTTTTCCTCTAAAACGAACGTTTCATGTGCCTACGGACGCACTAGGATGACGTTTGTGGCTGAATACTGCTGGTCAATCGATCGAGACATATTGCTTTTAGCTGCAGCGACAATGGGTCGAAAAAAATTCTAATCGTCGTAGTTTAAACTAGGGTTTTCGACAGCTTGTTGTATCTACCTACTCCCACTAAATCATTCCCACATAATCTCAATTTTGACGCCTCTCAAGATAAAAACTTTAGAAAACATTGTGGATGATGAAGAAATTGCTTGCTGCAAGCAATTTCTTCATTATCCACGATGTTTTTACCTCCAAAAGACATAGATTTTTTTTGAATTCCACAAAATGAAAATTGTCGTCTTCATCTTATTTCCATTTGGACCAGTCTAAATTTTGTCGCTTGGTAATGGTTTTTAATAAGTTGTTTTCCAGAAAGTTCTGTGTGTACCAACGATGAAAAAGACTGGGTTAGCGGGTCAGGGTGAAGGGTTCGTCATGTAATATGATCCTTTTTGAGATTGAATAGTTCAATAATCAATCTTGTTTAACCACCTACAGAAATACATGTAATACCTGTATCGACATGCCCCGAGACTCATTAGACAAAAGTTTTCTGAAATAATATGCGGTTTTTAACACCTTTTATGCAAAAATAATGAAATTAAATAAAATAGAAAAAAAAACAACAACTACAGCAACAAAAACAAAGCAAACAAAACAAACAAAACAAAACAAAACAAAAAAAAAAAAACCCCAACAAACAACAACAACAAAAAAAAAAAAAAAAAAAAAAAAAAAAAAAAAAAAACCTCAAAAAACCCCCAACAACAACAACAAAAAAACGTTAGTTGTATGATAGTCTCATTCTCTTCCAATCGCATTTCACGCATAATCAGATAACGTAATTTTAGACAGTTCCCAACTGTAAGATAATGCAGTTGACTATTAAAAGATGGTCTTATTTGAAATTCAAATCATAAAATAAATACTGATATGAAGAAATGTCTTGTAGGATAGAAACCATTGTAAGAAAAGGAGGTTTTGACTATCACAAGCTATTTCTGCCTATCCACCAGTCTAGAATTTTGTCGTCTGGTAATCGGTTAACACAGATTCTAAATAATCATTCTGAGACATCATACCATGATCCATTCATTAATCGTTTATTTATTTCAGAACTTGGTATTACAGGGACAGCACTCCCAACACGAAACAGTGCAAAGGACAAGAACAGATTAGAAGAGTCCATGATCTTACAGAAACTCAGGGAAGAAGGTTTGATATCCAAGCCCCAGGCCGAGAAGAGTGGGGGAGTATCTTTTGACATTTTCGACATGACATCAACAACGAAGTTGCCTGCCCTTCCGTCAATACGATTGGCTAAGCTAGAAAAGAGGCGGAAGAAAAAGCGAGCACTGACTGAGGATGAAATCAAAGCCAAGCTAGAGAGAGCCGAACTCCGACGGAAAGTAAGTTACACAGACAATATAACTTGAGTAAAAAGAAAACAGCAATTGTTTTTTTTACACCCAAAACAATTTGTTTTGATAGACTGCAATGGTGCTTTGACCCATTACCACACAATTCCGCATGTTTACACACCAAAAAATATGGTTATAGAAAACATTGCGAGAAGAAAATATATTGATTTGAACAAAAACCGCGCAGATTTATGTCAACCGTATTCTTTAATCATTCAAGCAATGTTGCGATGCGACGGAAAGCAATATTACGATTTAGCCATTTAAGACGTATTTACGTTTCTTTCATTTTGAAATCTTGAACACAAACCGTGTAAAAAAGTTTTTTTTTTGATATTGCCATCTGCTGTACGATTTAAATGCATGATCAAATAAGAACAGATTGCATATCAAAGTCGAAAACAGGAAATCACTTCAGTGCGAATTTGATTGGTTGAAAGATGTGCACTTAAACCAGTTTAACCCATTCCCAGACGGCTGAATTTTAGACCAGTCCAATTTGAAAGAAATTGCAGACAACAATCGAAAATGAGTGAAATTTGAAAAGTAAAGAACTTACAGGTTAGAAAAATATTGTGGGAAAAGAAGAAATTGCTTGTAACAAGCAATTTCTTCTTTTCCCACAATGTTTTCTCAAGTATCAATTCACAGGGACGTGAAAACAAGGGATTGTACTGGAAAGGGTTAAGAGATTCAAATATCACATTGAATATAGGCCTACTTAACACTTGTCATGCTGAACCCGGAATAACCTTATTTTGGCAGGAGGTATATACAAAGATCACCCTGCACATATGTGCAGACTGCTCTTAGTCTACTACACCTATTTGTTTACTTTAAGCATTATATTTTGTATATTAACATACTATTAGTGCTTCCAGTGCTATCAGCCCTTTGATTTTAAAGCAATTCTATAGAGGATTTTATTAAGCATGACAAGGGCTAAAGTAGTAAAAGTAGGGAGCAGCAAATATCATGGTTATACATTTAGCACGCTATTGAGAAGGGAATGTCGTAAGCCTATATTCGTCTTTATCGAAAAAAAACTCCAACACTCTGTTTACAATACGGCAATTTATGCAAAGGCTTTAGAGTAGATAAAAGTCGAGACAAAAATTCTAATCTAAATACAAAAATACATGAGCCGCCGTCATAGCGCAGTTGGTAGCGCGTCGGACTGTCAATCTTGAGGTCCCGGGTTCGATTCCCGACGGTGGCACTCATCCTTTCCGACTATTTGTCTCTCACCAATGGGTCGATAATCGTAGACCTATGTGGGATAGCAGCTGGAGGCTAGGAAAAGATGTAATGGTAGTACTGGTGTGAGAAATACCAGGAATCCATTGTTAGGTGCTCCAGCCGCCGCGATATGACTGAAAGATTGTTAAAAGCGGCGTAAAACCCCATTCAAACAAACAAACAAACAAAAATACATGTTCTGTTTACGCAATACAAACACAATTTGTATTAGTTAATTTCACAAAAGCTATATAAACCCCAGGATTATTTAAATAATACTCGGGTACTTCGATCCCTTAGTTTTCATAGTTTGTATTAACCATTTACCACAGAATGACTCTTTCTGACACACTAAAGAAACACGAACACGAAAAACTTAGCGGTAAAAGTTTCTTACAAAGTTTTCCACTCTATTATGCATTTTGAAATGTCGTGTGCATGTTCTTTCAATTTGAACCAGTCTGTGTTGATGGGTTAAGAAAAGAATAATTATCAAACTATAAACTAATAAATGAAATACGATTAGTTTAAGCTTGTAATTTCATTGTGACTGTTTTGTGAATTTAAACAAGTCTAGGACTTAGTCATATTATTATCAACTGACTAGATTAACTTGCTACGGCCTATCTACACAAATCTGCGCTGATAGAATATTTTCCGTCCTTTGTGATACTTTAAATATTTATTTCTATAGTTGAATGCAAAAACACCGTTAGTGTTAAAGCATTGTAAACACATTTTTACTGTTTTTTTCACTTATCTATGTGAACCGTTTTTAACAAATAGTACGGGCTACCAACCACCAAACTTCATTGGTTCCCTGCAACCTGTTGAAAGGCGTCAATGAATTTCGGTCGAGAAATAAACTTTTTAACAACAATATTTCTAATGTCGTCTGCATCTTCTTTCAATTTGTACCAGCCCATGGATTGATTTCCGATGAGGAGCCAATAAATAGATTTCAGAGAAAGAAAGGAAAGAGAGACTCATCTTCAATCACTCATTCTTATTTCGCTCAGTTTAATCCATTACCATACTGGTCCAAATTTAAAGAAGTTGCAGATGGCATTACAAATTTAGAAAATGGAAGAAAAAGGAAGTGCCCGAAAGGCTAGAAACAAGCAATTTCTCCCATTCCCACACGGTTTTCCATGATTGTATTTCTTCGGGGTATCAGTAAGTGTTACGGTGTCGTAATTGGACAAATACCCTATTATATTAACCCTTTCCCGTAGAATCCCTGATTTTTACTTTCTAGGATATTATCCTTGAGAAAATATTGTGGAAAAAGAAGACATTGCTTGTAACAAGCAATATCTTCATTTCCCATAATAGTTTCTAACATTTGGCACAGTTACATTTTTTAATGTATAACTACTTTATAATGTCGTCTGCTGTCCCTTTGAATCTGGACAAGTCGAAATATTTGAAAAACAGTAAAGAATTAAATCATACTAAAATCATTGCAGAGAAAGGAAGAGGCGCGACTAGAAAAGATCAAGGAAATGGACAAAGCCGACCACACAGCCGCTTTGGAATCCTTTGCCGATTATCAGAAAAAGAAGGAGGAGCAAGTCTCACAGAAAATGGAGAATGTTTCGGACAATAGGGAGCGTAGGCTCCGAGAAATCAAGGAAAAACAATTAGCGCGGGAAAAGAAACGAGAGGAAGTTCGTAGGAGGAAGAAGGAGCAGCTTGAATTAGAAGCACAGACTGGAGAAATTGTTAAAGACCCTTCAGAACTGTTAGTACGTGAGGAAACACCTATGGTGCCTGAATGAGTTGTTAGAGGGTAGTTAAATGCATTTTTATTGAGTTTATGAAATTGTTGAAAAGAATTCAAAATTTTCGATAGAGAGGGCTTTATAAACAAATAAAAATAGAACGATAGAATTTCCGTAAGGATATAGTAGGGCTAGGTTTCGTGGATGTAAAGTCCATCTCATCACCTTTCGAATCTTTGTCCATAATAAGTCTACCAAACTGATTTAGAGATACACTAGTATATTTCATATCGTGGTGTTAGGGCAAAACTGTAGCAAGTACCTATTTAGGTATTGAACCTTTCGATATGCTTTTTAACTAGCAAAGCGTCAGCTTTGATAGCTTAAGTTAACATACAAAATTTTCTTCGAAAGCATGCTATTTAATCCATTCCCACTCAATTCCGCTTTTTAAGCATCTCAAAAAAGGCTTTGGCAAAACATTGTGGACAATGCAGAAAATGTTTGTAACAAACAATTTCTTCAATGTCCACAATATTTTCTACCCAACAATGGAAAGATTTTCTAAATGCAACCATGCTTTGCTAGTTTACAGTACTTTCAGTACTTTGATTGTTTCGACTCTGTCGTGAGCAGTATTTTCGAAGTGACTAATTCGCATTATCGTTTCTTCGTGTTTGAACTGTCTTCATACTGTCTTGACTGTAAATCAAGTATTTTTATTTTGGAAGGCCAATAGATTAAATTTTCTCACCCCTCAATATACACGGTTTATCCTTTACTGAAATGCCGTTTGGCTACCAAAATCATTAACGTCAATAGGCGACTGTATTTCCGACATTTTGGTAGTCGGTGATGTTATACCTGCAGATTCAATAAGCCTTCTTTACAGTTTTTAGACGTGTCACCGTCCATTGATTGTCGAAAATGATCACCGGGTGCCATATCTTAGTTCTGTTATTAGATCACATAATCGGCGCTTGTACTGGAGTATTCCAGGGAGCAGAATCGTGAGAGATTAATCTAATTTGGAATAACATCCCAATCGATGTAAAATAAATAGGTTTAAACCTGCCTAAAATATGAATCTGGCTCATAATTTCCTTAGAAGATCAGCGAATATTCAAAATGTGGGGATATCTGTTATGACCAGTTTCTTCGCTTTACCGCGTTCCCACACGATCGCGCATTTTATACCCCTGAAGAATTATAATATAGAAAAAGAAAAATTAAGAAATTGCTTGAACACTTACTTTCTTTTTTTATCACAATGATTTCTACCTAATTCGGCCTCTTATTTTTAATTCAAGGCTATTTGAAATGTTGTCCACAATTTCTTTCAATTTGGACTCATCTAAAAATTTGGCTCGTAGTAATGCGTTAAGCAAATGTGATACGGTCAAAATGTCATTGGGCGACCCAAAATTTCATAAGTATAGCTTGTAAGTATTATACTTAGTCGCATAACGACGAAATACAGGATTAAATCTTTTTAACTTGTACTTTTTCTTGAAATAAGTTACTTTTTTTGAGTTTCGGCGATCATTAATTTCGACTAACTAAAGCAAGGACGCCCTAGCTTGGCATTAAATGTGACAAATACAATGTAGTTGTCTTTTTAGAAAGCTATACAAAAAATTTAAGCATTAGTTTTATGCTGCCTTTTTTTCTAATTCAATGACTAAAATGTCTTTATTGTTTACTCGTGAATTCATTTTAGTAATTAAATCAATATTTATGTCCAGGGGATTAGATGAATGTTTTCAAAATTAATTTAAATTTGGACCAGAGCCATGACTGTAAAGACCGTCGAGTAAAAGAAAACCACAACCTCTATAATTTTCTACCCCTTTCCAACACATTCCCGCTGTTAACGCCCCAAAGAAAAAAGTCGTTTAAAAACATGGAAAATGAAGAAATTGCTTGTTACAATCAATTACTTCATTACCCGCCATCGTTTCTTCCCAAAAATATATTTCAAAATATTGAGTTAATCAGCTATCAATAGTGACCGATAGAATCAAATGAATTAAAATAATGACATTGAAAATAAAATAAATGAAATAAAACAACGAGCCAGTCAAAAAAAATTGAAAACGACTAATGAAAAGGAAAAAACTTAATTTTGTAGACAGAAAAAATGGAGTCAGTTTTTATTAATAGCAGACATGTTGAATGGAAACATTTCCTAGACTCATTATGGCTGATGTGTTAATGAAGCTTATGAAATTTCTATTCCACATCTCTATAAGGATTAACTCATTACCAGACGGCACAATTTTGGACTGGTCTAAATTAAAAGGAGTTGCAGACGATAATTTAATGCTTTTGAAATTCTAGATTTTTTTTACATTTAGGATAAAAAACATTGTGGAAAATGAAGAATTTGCAATTTCTTCATTTTCCACAATGTTTTCCAATTTTTTTCCGGGGGGGGGGGGGGGTCTAAAAGCGTCTTTAAGTGGGAATGGATCGAGATGATCAGAATTTTATACACAATAAGGTCTATGTGTATTTTAGTTCTACTCATCTGTACAGTTTGAAAATCACTTTTTATTGTTTATCAGAAACACATGTTTGAAATTTTTTATTTATTTATTTTTGTAATATATCATCTTTGTTGTTCTGAAATTTTGAATACACATATATGTATCTTGAACTGAAAACAGTATTAGCGTGACAGTCAAGTAAAATCATCCTAGTTTTCTTCTAGAATGATAAATTGATATCATCTTACACCCATGTTCGATTTTCGAAACTATGTACTTAATGTCTTTCCACCAATGCCACTTAATTTAGCTTTTTTACGACCCAAAGAAAAGGGTTAAGAAAACATTGTGGAAATTGAAGAAATTCAAAGTTTTAAAGTTTTACCAAACTAAATTTGTCGTTCGCATCTCCTTTTACCTAGACATGTAGTGTCTTAATGTCGTTGGATAAAGGTATAGATAAACTCATGAGAAAAATAATAGAACAGAACAGAACAGATATTTTATTCAAGACACGTATTGTTCACTGTCGATATACAAAACGAAAATAACGAACCTATAATGTCAGCGTGCGACGATTATTTATGATAAACATTAAGATACTTATTGTCACCAATTTCGGTGTATGTCAAGTCGTCGTTTGGCGACCAAATTATCGTAATGACAGCTTTATTCAAGCTATATCTACGATATTCGTGTCGCCCATATACGATATATTAGTGTTTTTTTGTTATTTCAATAATACGATAAAATGGAGAAATCAACTATTTTGAATTTCGACCGTTTGAGATTCGGGACACGTCAACATTATACACGTAACCTGCTACAAGAATAGGGTAACTACGTTTACCATTTCCATACGAAACAATCTTAGAATTATCCAAACTGAAAGAGGGTGCAGACTATAAGTTTAAGTTTTTTATCTCTCTCTCTCTTTCTGAGCAGAAAACGTTTGAGAAATGAAGAAAGTGTTTGTAACGAGCAATTTCTTTGTTGTCTTCAATGTTTTCCATAGCCCTTTCAATAAAAACGAAATATTGTTGGAAATTGTTGAGCATTAATTTGAAAAAAAAAAACGGAGTAAGGATCTCGCAACGGTCAATCAGTCTATTTTCAAAACAATTGTATTTGATAAGGTAGAATCTAAGAAATCTGCAAAGATTGAAAAGGCTAGAACCCTGACCAAACTCCGCGCGCTCTGAACACTTTTCGCCCTAGAAATAGGATACCTTGTCGCAAACGGGTCGCATACATATAGGGTTTTATCTTTGAATGGTTTTGGAAGGAACAGGAAGCTGATAGAATGAGCTTCCTTTTTGTTTTATTTTAACCTTTTTCCATTTTCAATTTTTTTTAGACTAGTCCCATTTGAAAGAAGATGCAGACGACAATTAAAAGTGGGTGTAATTTGAAAAGGAGCCAACCTATAGGTTAGAAAATATTGTGGGAAAAGAAGAAATTGCTTTTATGAGCAATTTCTTCTTTTCCCACAATGTTTGCTCAATTATAAAATCACAGGGACGTTCAAACACAGGAATGTGCTGTAAAGGATGAAAAGTCGTGGAAGAATAGGTTGAAGAGTTAAGTTTTATATAGTAAATAGCAAGCGTTGTGATATAGATTTCTCTAGTTTTACCTCGAAATACTTCTCTGTATCCGAGAAGATATATTGTTGTTTCATATGAAGAGTTAAATCTATTTATTTTCAGAATGACTTTGAATTTTTACTTTTACCCATTGCTCCCCAATTACAACATGCTACTTTAGTCAATTTGTGAACGATTTGACTTTTATAACGATAAATTCACTTAGTTCTACTTATCCAAAGGTAATAAGCTATGGCTCGATGTGTCGCGTACATACTCTGGTGACTCGAGCCTACGACCTTCTACGCCTTCCTAATCATGGGTCCGTCACCCTTACCACTTGACTACGCGACGACCCATTGTTTCCCGGTTTTAACACCTTCAAACTATACAATTTTGGACTGGTCCAGACTCAAAGACACTCCAGGCAATAATCTAACGTGCGTTTTACCCATTCCTACACGATAAAATTCTGAACCAGTCCGAATTCAAGGAAGCTGCAGACGACAATTTTAAGATGATGAAATCTTTAAATTCTTTGTCTTTTTTGGTAGAAAACATTGTGGATAATGAAGAAACCGCTTGTAACAAGCAATTTCTTCATTTTCCACAATGTTTTCCAAGGCTTTCAAATTGGGGGGCGTTTAAAAGCGTCTTTGTGTGGGAATAGGTTAAATTGAAAAACAAGAGGACCATGAGATAATGAAGAAATTGCTTGATTTTTGTCTATAGGGGCGTAAAAAGGAGGGATTGTGTGGAAATGGTTAAAGTCAGCAAATAACAAAAAAAATCTTTATTCAATAATAAATGGGGGTCAAAATTGCACTTCCGGTCAGAATACATGTACCAGATTTGATTGGTCAATCGGTGTTTTGACTGACAGCGGCGATCCGTCATTTATATTACTGTCTCTTTTTTTAGATGGACTCTTTTCGTGCGACGGACAAGATTGATTAATTCATTCCTATACGATAAGTGTTTGACTGGACCAAATTGACAGAAGTTTCAGACGACAATTTTTAGTTGATGAAATTTCTTTTTCTTTTCTGTTTGTCTTTTGAAATTGAAAACATTGTGGAATAATGAAGATATTGCTTGTAACAGTTGTCTACATTGTTTTCCAAAAGTTTTTTCTTGGCAGCGTCTAAAGGCGTTCTTGTGTAGTAATTGGTGAAACTGAACTTCGCTAGTTCCTAGGCCTGGGGGTGCAAAGGAGTTCTCACACACTGTAGTATAACTGTAGTATATTGGAATTTACCAAATTGGCTAGGTAAACTAATATCGCAAACACTTAATAATTTATCCTTAATCGGCTAGGGACTGGACATTAAACACGGTCGGACTACATGAGGGCTGTCCGAGGGGATACCTCGCTCGAATATCTTCTAAAACGTATCATTACTATAATCATCGTTATTGTTATACAAAATGATAGCCGACAAAAAGTAACTAGTATATATGGTAGAAAATATTGTGGAAAAAGAAATTGCTTGTTACAAGCAATTTCTTCTTTTTCCACTATGTTTTCTCAAGTATGATATCACGGGTATTCCAAACTTAATTTTGGCAGTAAGTTGATAAAGGGATACTATATTAAAGTTATGATACGGAGTCTTGCATTCGATTCGATCTGCGTAGAAAAAAATTGATATGTGATGACACTAAAGGTCGAGTGAAATATCGACATTTTTTTATGCCGCGAAAATCCGCTAGAATGTTTTGTTTCACTGCTACAACAAATTCTATTTATCATATGCCTAGCAATTTGACTATAAAAAAATGGAAAGAAGCCCATGAAAATAGCCTTATAATCCTAATAATGTTAGTCTCTACGTGGCGTCGTTTTACGGGGATAATGGCACCATCTAGCCATACTCGTTTCTGTACAGTACATGTCTGATGCGATTTTTTCATGTCGAGTGCGATTTTGTTCGCCTGCAATGCATTCATTTAGTAAGGAAAATCGGTAGGTACATGAGGAAAGAAAGTATATAGGGCAATTCCAGTTAACCTAGGTTAAGTTCTTGACGTGAGCGCGACGTTCGTGAAACATACGTACGCATGCGCGATAGAATCGAAATATCAGGCTATTTACTAAGAGATGTAACTCATGCCATTGTCAAGATGTTGTTACGATGTTATGGTAAGTAGTCGACGACAAGAGGTCAATTGGGGATTCAAGTGCTGAGATGTTAATCAATCCGGTGAATAAAAGGAATTGTTAAGCTAATTGCTTGTTAATAATTAATGGAAAATTAGTTTTATCCTACCTCAGAATCTACAGTAAATGACATCTTAAACCATTCCCATACAATAATGTTTTTTGACGTCCCCCCCAAAAAAGTTTTGGAAACATTGTTGAAATTAAGAAATTGTTTGTTACAATCGATTTCTTCATTATCCATAATGTTTTCTACCTCAAAAGACACAAAAAATAAAATTCCAACAAGAGAGAATTGTCTTCTGCAACATTTTTGAACTTGGATCAGTCTAAAGTTTTGTCGTCTGGTAAAAGATTAAAGTAGTATTGGTTTGAGGCGGGGTTTCATAATGCTTTCAACATTCTTTTCCGAATCAGTAACTCATTAGTGTCTACAGTTCAACTTATATCAGATCAGTCTTACAATTTACGGATCGCTGACCACGCCCACTGACTCCAACAAGAGGTTCGACTTGTACATATAAGGGCGTTATCTTACAAAATTTATGGTCAATAACACTGAATAAAAAGGTAATATGGTTGGTTGGCCACATAACCCATTCCCACTTCATCCCTCCTTTTTACGCCCCTCAAGAAAAAAGCTTTGGAAAACATTGTGGAAATGAAGAAATTGCTTGTATCAAGCAATTTCTTCATAATCCACAATGTTTTCTATCCAAAGAGACGAAAACATTTATAATTCCATTAACTTGAAATTGTCGTCTGCAGCTTCCTTCAATTTGGGCCGGTCTAAAATGCTGTTGGTCGGGAATGGGTTAAATTTCGTAACTATATCTTCAATAAGCTGTAACTACGACGTTTAAGTCGCCCAACCTACAAAAATGCTTCACATAAATTTCGGCCAGTGTCGGAGTTTAATGTTTAATTCCGGTCCAAATGAAAGATATGAAAGGTTGGTTGATTCAATGATTTACTTTGCGATCCACCAATTGGCAAGTCAAAAACAAGAGGCCCTTGAGCGCATGTAACGCTCCACAGGCCTGGTTGTACTGATTAAGCAAATGGTATTTTCACGGAATCAATATAAACCGAATCATATCCACCATATGTGACAAATAAATCTTTTCAATGAAATTTATTAACATATAAAAGTTTTCATTGTTTCTCAAAAGTCAATTCATTTACTCCGTCAAATGAAAAAGGTATTAACATTTTTTTTAAAAAAAAATCACCGTATACCATATATGGACACAAACCAATACCATAAAAGCCATGTTTTCAACCAATCAAAATTAATTGGTGGCATCTGAAAAAGTTACAAGAGGATCATTCCAGTGATATTTGGTTGAAATCTATCAACTGATTTCTGAGAAAAAGATTTTTTAAAGTTTTCGCCATACACAGGAATTAACCCAGGCCAATAAAGCCAAGTTTTTCATCTAGTCAAATTCTTTGAAGTAATCTGATAAAAGGGTCACGCAAGGATAAATTCTGTGAAATTCTGTGTCACCCAAGGATCACTTTTGAAAAATTTGGTTGAAATCCATCCATTGGTTTCTGAGAAGATTTTCAAAGTGATCACCATAAATGGAGTAAGTCCCGTCCATTTAAGCCATGTTTTTCATCTAATCAAAATCTTTGAAGGACTGAGAAAGGGTCACCCAGGGACCATTTCTGTGAAACACGTTTTCTAAAGAGAAGATTTTAGAGTAAAAGTTTACGGACGAACGGATGCAATCATTACAAGGGTTCTAATTGGACGAGTCATTTGTCTCTGCCCATATGAGGGACACTTTTTAAGCCCAACTTGTTAACGCTTTTAAGAAATTGCACGATTTTTACACATAACTTCCGAGATCATTCCTCTCTCGAAAGGTTTCAAGACACGAGATTTACGTGCGTGCTGCGCTGCGTGGTTTTGTACACTTCAGTACAAAAATTTTCGTTCAAAACTGAAAATCACGTACATAAGCTGTTTACTTAAATGATGTTTATACAAAGATTTGATTGGTAAAACATGTAAACACAAGCTTTCGTCACTTTAAGTCTCAGTGGCTTAGCTATTAATTAAATCACGAATGAAATGAATTAAACCAATCAGTGAACAGTATTGCAAAAGATACAACCCTAAGCCGGAAATATCTAAATATACAACGGTATTATATCACGTAAAACTCGTAGTTTCCTTTGCCGAATATGAATATGCCTTGCAAGCAATTCGTCTCAGGAGTTTCCCCACAGCGGCTTACAAATGCAAAATGTCTGGTAACCTATATTATATTATTAATGATAATGCAAGGTAATTATGACCGATACGTATATGAGCGCATACGTCATATTTCCAACCATTACACATGTGCGACAAGTAAAGACTCAGATCAGCCTCTGCATCCGCACAGTCTGATCAGAGTCTTCACTCTGCGCTCTGTAGATAGATACTGACCCAAAGCTTCTTTGAACAATCAGCAAATATTCTAATTGCCCCGAATGGCTGTCCAGGGTACTCAATGTGTGCGAGTCACGCACATGCGAAATGGTTGGAAATGTCACGCATAGGCTCATATGGTATTAAGATTGATTGATTGATTGAATGGAGTTTAGCGCAACTTTTAACAGTATTTCAGTCATATCGTGGCGGCTGGAGCACCTAACAATGGATTCCTGGTATTTTCCACACAAGTACTACCAAACCTCCAGCTGCTATCCCACGTAGGTTTACGATTATCCAACCATTGGTGAGAGACAAATGTCGGAAAGGATATGTGCCGCCGCCGGGGATCGAAATCATGACACCAAATGGTTGAAGATTAGGAGTCTGACGCGCTATGACGGCGGCCACTTGGTATTAAGCATTTTTGCACATCAAGCAACAATTCTCTAGTAAGATAACAACGGTCTAAACACCTTACCAAAGCTTGAATTCACATCTCACAGTCTTTCACTTTACAAATTCGTACATTCTATTCTCAAAAATTACATAAAAACAACACAAAATTCTCCAACTTGTGCTGCTTTTCTGTACAATCAAACTAGTGGACTTGAGGGCTCTCTGTTTTAATATTGCAAATTGAGCTACATTCAAGTAGGAATCTCTTGGGAGAATAAACAGAATCCACCTCCGAAATGCATTATCTACTCACAACGTCTGTCGTTATTACTTGGTGGCTCAGTTATTAAGGACGTAATCACATCGTTTTTATCGTCGTTTCGATTCCTTTCTTTCTTTTCTCTCTCACCTCTTCTCTCTCTCCACCCCTCTCCTTCTTTAAATATCGTCTGACGAAATGCCTTATTTTGGGAAATTCTGTATCCAAAACTGGGATCAACATAATCTCGACACATGCCCATAGCCGACAAGAATTTATATCGACTAAAACATTTCTATTTGTAAAGCTGAAACGCACACAACTATACTCTGACCTGCTAGGTCATAACTGACTTTTAATAGCACTGGTTCCCAGTTTGTAAAGGGGAATTATGAGAAGTAAATCAATAAGTGAAAAACGTTTTGTTTTTTGTTTCATTTACTGGGTACAACAAATAATGGTTTCACGTACAGTTTTGCACAAATTATGTCTTAAAATTAATTACATGTATACTTACAATTTATCTAACAATAATATTTACAATATAAATATGTACAATCCACTTTCATAACAAGCAAACAATTAAAAATCTTTAGAATATTTGTGACCCATCATTCAAAAAAGACAATACGCCTTCCATTGGAATAACGTGACTTCTAGGTAGATTATCACTTTAACCCTTTCCTATGCAATCCCTGGTTTTTACGGCCCTGTGACTTTATAATTCAGAAAACATTATGGATAAAGAAGAAATTGCTTGTAACAAATCAAATTCACTTTGAATTTTCGTCTGCAAAACCTTTGAATTTGGACGGGTCTAATTTTTTTTAAAACAGGAAAGGGTTAATGAATAAACTCACTGTTTGGAAAGATTAAGCCCAGCTTTTGTTTAATTCGAGCTACCGAACATGATTGAACTGGGACACAAGACACTGACGTCATCATTTTGTCATGCAACTCCAATATTAAATGACGCGCTTTTTAAATTTTGAATGAAAAGATACGCAATTTTTCTCTCTTTTTTTACAATGAAAGAAATTGAGTAATCCTTTATTTTCATGCAAGACCAATCTTCATTTCGTGAAAAACAAACGCTATGCTTTTCACTCCTGGCTCACCCACACGTAAAAAAAAACCAGACTTTGTTATTCAATCAACAAAAGATAAATCGATCTTTCACAGGGATTATCATCTACATGTGTATTTATCTGTATCTAAACCAAATCATAAATCCGACAGAAATTGGTTGACATTTCAATTGTGATGGTATAGTAAGGTAGAATGAACAAACCCAATTTTGACAAAAGCACCGCACGCGGATGCCTGGCACTAAGCTGTTAAGTGCTGGATAGTGAACAAAAAATCTAAGTCGAAAAAGAAAAAAAAAAAAACATCCTAATTTTCACAAAAATGAATTTAACCCGACTGATGGTTTAATCCTTTCCCGTTTTTCGCATTTTTAGACTAGTCCATGTTCGAAGAGGTTACAGATGACAATGAAATTTGGTGCAATTTGAAATGAAACCGCCCTATGTGTTAGAAAATAAGAAATTGCAATGATTTCTAAAGTATGACATAACAGGGACGTAAAAACCAGGAATTACACAGGAAAGGGTTAAAAGAAGACATAAACTACAGGTTACAAATTACCACAATGGAAAGAAATTGTATTAAGAAAACGAGAAATTGTTTGTAACATGAAATTTCTTGCCGTTTCCAAAATCAATTTCAGAGCTTTTTTCTTTCATTGCATCAAAATGCCTATTTTTTTCTATGAAAAGTTGCGCACTTTTTTGACAGCCGGTTTTTTGTATGATGGGACACATTATGAAAAGATACTGAAATCGCACTGTAACACAAACTCCTCGTTCCTACAACACAAGTCAGTTTTACTTGTAGTATAAAGCTCAAGAGGGCTAAACCTTTTCCTGGTTCGCAAAATTTTAGACTTTTTTAAATTCAAAGGTAGTGCAGACAAAAATTTTAAGTGGATTTAAGATGGAAAATAACCATTCAGTAGGATAGAAAACATTGTGGAAAAGGAGAAATTGCTTTTAATAAGCAATTTCTTCTTTTTCTACAATGTTTTCTCAATCATAATATCACAGGGACATAAAAACCAGTGTTTGAACAGGAAAAGGTTAAAGTAACTGATGTTGTCAGTAACTGTACTCAATAGTTTTTTTCTATGTAAAATTTATGTCATTAAAATCTGACTAAATAAATATATGCCTTTTGATACGCCTTTAGCAAAAAGGCTCAACTCATTCCCACACATTTGCCTCTTTGAGCCCCTCAAGAAATTAGTTTATTTAAACAGTGAGGAAAATAAAAATTGTTTGTTACTAGCAATTTCTACATATCCCCTGTTTTCTTCCAAGAATGACAGAGATAATTGAAATTCTCTCAACTTGTAATTGAATTTGGACTCGTCTTCTGGTAATGGGTTAAAAATGAATTTAAATTAGAGCAGTAAAAATTCAAAGAAGAACTGAAACTTCTCGTACCATTTTTCCAACAAGCTATTTCACAATTATCCTTAAGTATAAAATAATTTACCATGCTTCAAATACATAGGAAGAACACAAAGAAGAACAAGAGCACTTCCCACGGGTGCCAACACTCGACTGCAGGGGCTGGATAATGCAAAATTTTAGTCGGAAAATGGGAATACCTCTTACAAAAATGCTTTTAGAGTTACCCCCCTTTATAGTCTAGATAGCTCTTGTGATGGTCAATACACATGTCAAGTTTCATTAGGATATCTTCAATAACAACAGAGATTTGACCAAAGTTGAAGTTTGTCACACCAATGCCAACTCCAACACCAACGACGCTCAGGTGATGACAATACCTCGGGTTTTTTCCTAAATAGCCAAGCTAAAAATGATCTTCACAACCCAGTACTTTTTTAAAATCTCTGATAATATCAAAACCAAAATGAATGTCAACTGATGTCAAAGTTTGATAGAAATAAGTGTTCATCTTTTAACACATAAAAAGACAATCATGACTTTTTACACATCAAAGGAATTATGAGAAAAAGTATATTGTGAAAAAAACAAACACAAAATATCATTAGAAAAGCAATTTCTCCTTTTTCTCACAATATTTCTATCCGGAATGGTAATAATGAGTCTTAACACCACTTTTAACAGTATTTCAGTCATATCGCGGAGGCTGGAGCACCTAACAATGGATTCCTGATATTTCTCACACCAGTACTACCACTACATCCTTTCCTAGCCTCCAGCTGATATCCCACTAAGGTTTACGATTATCCACCCATTGGTGAGAGATAAATGTCTGAAATGGATATGTGCCGCTGCTGGGGATCGAACCCATGACATCCCATTATTGAAGATTAGGAGTCTGATGAAAGGAGACTTGTTACAAGCAATCTTTTAAAAGCAGTTTCTCCTTTATTCACAATGATTTCTACCCTATATGGTGCTCTCTCTCCAAAGTATATACTTTAACCCATTACCACAAAATCACGATTTTTGAAAACAATTGGGAAAATAAAGAAATTGATTGTTGCAAGCAATTTCCTTTTTTTTACAATGTATTCAACCCAGAAAGTCGAAAAATAATAATTTCTATAAACATTAAATTGTCGTCTACAACTCCTTTCAATTTGGACCAGTCTAAAATTTTGTTGTCTGGTAATGGGTTAAAAGGCTATATGTGACTTCTTTCAATTTAGACTAATCAATTATTTTGTTGTCTGGTAATGGGTCAATCAAAATTCATACTTGATACTATTTCAGAATGATTCAAATTGAATTAAAATGAGTAAGAAAAACTGTTAAAGAGGGTAGATTTCAGAAAGTAAGGATCAGCCTAGATGTACTAATCCAATCCCTTACAATGCTGCTTTGTAATGCCCCTCAAAAAAAGCTTTAGAAAAACATTGTGGAAAAGGAAGACATTACTTGTTACAAGCAATGTCTTCAATATCCACCATGTTTTCTACCCCTCAAAAACAAACATTTTTAAAATATCATCAACTTGGATTTGTCATCTGCAATTTCATTTAATTTGGACCAGTCTAAACTTTTGTCATTTGGTAATGATGCAATTAGGATTTAACTCACCATATAGCACTTATGTATTTATCAACAACCATGTTATTTGGTTTCTCTTCTTCTTTGTGTTGGCTTGGAGTTTAAATACAAATAATTGAGTTGTGTGCCTGGGGTTACAGGGTGCATTTCTAAATAGCAATGAAAATGTTTCAATGTTCCTATGATAAATTACTGTACCAGTAGATGGTTCAAATAATAAAACTTCACAAATTTGTTTCTTATTTCCATGGTTACCTTGAAGCTAGCCAGATGATTAAAGCGATTACAAGAATGATGATCAGCAAGATTATCACAAGGATGCACCGTTTTTTTCTCGACTTTTTCTGAAAAATATACATAAATAATAAGTAATTAGTATGGTAGTCCAACAGATCTTCAAATTCACCTTGCACCTACCTGAACAGAACATCTACTTATAATGAAGAACAACTTTGAACATTTAAATCTGGCCATGTATCTTCAAGGGTGATTGTATAAGAGCAAAATATTAAATTTTTTCATTAATCATACATGTACAAAATTCCTGAACCTAAAAGGTGACCTTGACCTTGATGGGTGACTCTGATCTTACAAACAACTGATCCATTAATGCAAGAAATCTGTACCCCTAATTTGGGCTATGTATCTGCAATAGTGTTTGAATAAGAGCAAAATATCAAGATTTTTTTAAATGAGTTTTTAACTTGCAGACAGGCAGACATCAGTAAAACAATTCACCTCCGAAACTATTGTGGTGGAGACATAAAAAGCCACAGTAACACATAATTTCCTATTCTTCCAATTGAATACAGTAAAACCCCTCCTTACGACCACCCCGGAAATATGGGCATCCCACAATTACGACCGAATTTTAACAGAAATTTTTGTTCTTTATTTCAATGGTCGCAAACCCCTCTAAAACGGGCACCCTGCTATTCCGAATTATGACCACTAAATTCAGTACAAACTATAGCTGGTACACTATTTTGAATCCACTTAAAGACCAGTAACATCACACCTCAAAGACCGACTACCCGACTACATAGATTACTTGACAACAAATGATCAAACCTCAGTATTACGACCACCTTCAGAAAGTACCACAAGTGGTCGTATTAGGGGTTTTTTACTTGAATTTTTTAAGCATATGGAAAGAGTTTAACACTGAAAGTGATACTCTTGTCGGTTGCCATTGTTCCAAATGAGTCAAAAATAAAATTCTGGCGCAAGTCTTTTTCATTTGACAAAGTTTGTTGCACCAATAAAACATGAATAGTTTTGTTAATACATACATTCACTTTGGCTACTTTATGGAAATAAAATACGAGGGCCAAGTGTGTATAATTGCTCAAAGGTATGTATATCGAGTCACTTATGTCATTGAGTCTGATACAAGACCAACACAATCACAGACAGCAAGATTGATTCCAGTTGTCCATGAAAACATTTTTTTTTTGCAGGGATATCAATATTCCTCTGCTTGCACAACCAGAGCAGAAACCAAACAAGTCTGCAACAAGTTACTTAATGAGATTTCCGCAAGACAAGTCAATACATGTGTAATTTTTCAATTCATCCTTTTAGTTTGAGTACATTGTTAATTATATTCTTTTACCCAGCATGAGTAAGGAATGGACAGGCAAGTAAAATAACATTAAAATGTCTCATCAGTGTCGATATTTCATTTGGTCAAGTTAGTTTTAGTAGAATTTTTCCCTGAGACATTGAACTTGAAGCAAATTAATAATTTTGTTTCTTGCATGTCAAGCACTAAAACTGAACAAGTCTGTTATATAACAAGAGGGTCGTTGGCCCTGGGGCGCTCACCTGAGATAAAGGCTCTTTTTCTTTCAACAGTCTAATTTCATGTTAAAGTTAGGATTATGAAACAAGTGGGCCACAATTACATATAAAGACTATGAACCTGGGGATCCAAAAGTCTAAATTACAAATTCCAAGGCTTTAGAGCTGATTTGAAAGAAGGAAAAAACTTTTTCCATGGGTTATAATTTCAGAAATAAGAAAGAAGTCTGTGAACTGATGCTTCATGCCTATACCCCCCCACCCCCCTGGGTCCGCCCCTGGGGACCAAAGGATCATGATTTTAGTTATTTTGTAAGAGATCAATATACTGATGCTTCATGCAAAATATCAAGGCTCTACGCCTTCTGGGTCAGGAGGAGAAGATTCTTAAAGATTATTTTGAAATTTCACTTTTGTTGCCATGGCAACCAGAGTTTTTAATGGATTTCAATTCTTTTAGCTATCTTTAAAAGGGGCCACCTTAGGAACATTTCTGCAAAATTTAGTTCAAATCGTCCCAGTGGTTTGGGAAGAGATGTAATTTAAAAACTTGTTCTTTACTTCTATAAACCCCCTCCCTGGGGCTCCCCCCCTGGGGACCAGAGGATCATGATTTTAGCTATTTTGAAAGAGGTCAATATACTGATGCTTCATGCAAAATATCAAGGTTCTACGCCTTCTGGGTCAGGAGAAGAAGATTTTTAAAGATTATTTTAAATTTTTTTCTTTTGTTGCCATGGCAACCAGAGTTATTAACAGATTTCAATTCTTTTAGCAATTTTTGAAGGGGACCACCTAAGGAACATTTCTGCCAAATTTGCTTCAAATCCACCCAGTGGTTTGGGAGGAGATGTCATTTAAAAACTCGTTCTTTATTTCTATATAAACCCCAACCGCCTTGGGCTTCACCCCTGGGGACCCAAGGATCATGATTTTAGCTATTTTGAAAGAGGTCAATATACTGATGCTTCATGCAAAATATCAAGTCTCTACACCTTCTGGGTCAAGAGAACAAGATTTTTAAAGATTATTTTAAAATTTCACTTTTGTTGCCATGGCAACCAGAGCTTTTAACGGATTTCAATTCTTTTAACTATTTTTGAAGGGGACCATCTAAGCAACATTTCTGCCAAATTTAGTTCAAATGGACCCAGTGGTTTGGGAGGAGATGTCATTTAAAAACTTGTTCTTTACTTCTATATAAACCCCACCCCCCTGGGGCTCTGCCCCTGGGGACCCGAGGATCATGATTTCAGCTATTTTGAAAGAAGTCAATATACTGATGCTTCATGCAAAATATCAAGGCTCTACGCCTTCTCGGTCAGGAGGAGAAGATTTTTTTAAAATTTCACTTTTGTTGCCATGGCAACCAGAGTTTTTAGCAGATTTCAATTCTTTTAACTTTTTTTGAAGGGGACCACCTAAGGAACATTTCTGCCAAATTTGGTTCAAATTGGCCCAGTGGTCTGGGAGGAGATGTTGTTTAAAGAAATTGTTGACGGAAGACGCACAACGCGCGACGGACGGTTGACGGACGGACGACGCACAAAAGGGGATCACAATAGCTCACTTGAGCACTACGTGCTCAGGTGAGCTAAAAATGGCCTGATAGCAAATGATATTTTATCCAACCATGCATCAGATCTGAACTTCAAGTAAACAAATCATTAAGAGATATTGTCTGAAACTAGATGGTTGTCCCAGGACAACTGCTGTCGAGCCAACAAAGTTTTGTAGGCATCATGCTCCAGATATGCACAATTCTAGTGTTTGACCTTGAGGTTTGACCTTGAACCTATCCAAAAAACTCTTTCAAATGGGATATCTACACATGATGGAGAATAATTGTGCCAATTAATTTTGAAATCCATCCATAATTGTAGGAGAAATGCTCCGGACAAGCACAATTTTGGTGTTTGACCTTGAGCTGTGACCTTGAACTTGGAGCTATCCCAAAAAATCTTTCAAATGGCACATCAACCTATGATGGAGAATAATTGTGCCACATTATTTTGAAATCAATCCATAATTGTAGGAGAAATGCTCCAGACAAGCACAATTTTAGTGTTTGACCTTGAGCTGTGACCTTGAACTTGAAGCTATCCAAAAATTTCTTTCAAATGGCACATTTACTCATGAGGGAGAATAATTGTGCCAAGTCATTTTGAAATCCATCCATAAATGTAGGAGTAATTGTCTGGACAAATCTGGACGGACGGACTAACGCACATACACCTACTTGTCATAGTGACATCTATGTCTCGCACACCGCAAGCGGGCTCGACAAATATAGTCAGTCAAGTGACGTTTGACCTTGAACTTACAGTAACTATTAATTTTGAGCAAATGGAATCACAGACACTTCTGTCTCTTGCAGAACAGACAATGTGTGTAAAACAACATAAAAATGTTCAAACAATTCTAGAGATATTAATATTAAAGGTTAGAGCAGGTTGAATTCTGACTTTCAACTTTGAGCTGTGGCCTAGAAATGCGAGTAGATGAAATCACCTTTTCTCTCTTTTGCACATTAAAGACAAAACTGATTGATTGACTAAATGGGGTTAAATACCACTTTTAACAGTATTTCAGTCAAATGGCAGCAACTAGAGCACCTTACCATGGAGTCCTGTTATTTCTGACACCAGTAATACCACTATATCTTTGCTGAGAATCCAAATATTCATGTCACTTAGGTCTAGATTATCCTACCATTGGATGGAGACAAATGTTGGAAAGGATATTCATCATGATCCGGGATTGAACCCAGGATCCCATGACTAGAAGTCATACAAGCTATCACTGCACTTTGGCTGCAGCCTAGAACCAAACTGAACAAAAGTGTGATATATCACAATCAGCGTAAACCTTACTGAGATATTATCCAGACAAGCTTCTGATTTAAATTTAACCCTTAACCCTACAGGGATAATGAAACTTGAGCAAATAAATTTTTTGTGTTTTTTTTTCTTGCCTCAAACTAGGACTACAGCTGAAACAGTGTAATTTCATGTAAATCTACCCACTAATGTAAGACATTTCAACTAGAAAAGAAACTAGAGGTGCATTAGCACCTGTATTGCTCCAAAGGCCTGAATGTATTTATTAAGAAAACGGTGTTTTCTGGAATTAGATATAAACTGGATCATGTTTGTAATATCTAGAAAATAAATCTAGTCACTCAAATATTTGAAATAGTTCTAGAGAAGCATTTCAAACTTTGCATTGTTTTACAAAAGTCTAAACTAGTTACATAAATTTCAGTTACAAAATTAGATGAATAGGTAACAAAATGTTCACTGTATACTGTAAATGGGCATTAGCCACTAACATAAAAGCCATATTTTTCAACTGATCAAAATTATATGAAGGAATATGACAAACTGTGAAATGTAGTTGAAACTCATCCTCCAGTATCTGAGAAGATATCCAAATACCATAAATAGAAATTATCCCCCACCCACCCACTTTAAAAGACATCCTTTTAGTCCAATCAAATTCAATGAAGAAATCTGATGAAGGGTCCCCATAGGATATTCCTGTAAAATTTGATTGAAATCAATCTACTAGTTTGGTGAGAAAAAGTTGTCACTAAATCTGAAAACAAGCCCCCCCCCCCATTTAAGCCATGTTTTCCATCCCATATTTCTATTAAATAATCTCAAATACAGTCACTAAATGTTCATTCCTGCAAAATTTGGTTGAAATTAATCACCTGGTTTTTAAAGAGAGTATCATGGTTTTAACCGTATGAGGAAATTAGCCCTGCCCATTTAAGCTATGTTTTTCATCTGATCAAAAATCTGAAAGAATCTGGTAAAGGGTCACATGATGATCATTCCTTTAAGATTTGTTTCAATCCATAAACTGGTTTCTTGAGATTAAGATTTTCAAAGCATTCACCATATATAGAAAATAGCCCTGTTTTTCATCCAATCAAGATTCTTTGTATTTCTGCGAAAATTTGTTAAATGCTGTTAGTACTTTCTGGAGAGAAGATTTTTAAAGAATTATGGACTGTTGTACTGACACTGTGGACACCATGCAATGACAATAGCCTGCTGGCTTTCAGACATTGGAGCTAAAAATTGACAGACAGATTGGCAGACTGATGGACAGACAGATAGGAGACATGTAACTTAAGTATATTTATATTTATTTACAGAAGTCTGGTATTTCACAGCATTTACCATTATATCAATTAATTCCCTTTGTAAAATGTTTGATAGATTTTGGAATGTGCTTACATGTGATAAGATATTTTTAGAGGATTAATTAACTATTTTGAATATCTGTATAAACTGTCTCTTACAATGAATTTCCATTTAGCCCTATGTGTATAACATTCTTAATCAAATTAACCCCTGGTTTTACATTTTCCTAATATACATGCAGATAACTACATATTACTATTCAACATGATTTCTTTTTTTCTTCTAAATAAAATAAATTGATGTTTGGTAAAATATATTTTTTACAAGATCACTGTGTTTATTATCATTGTTAAATTCCCTATTTACTATCATGGATTTTTAAAACTCAGTAGGGTATGTTTTAAAATGACCTTCTACTAAGATTCTTCAAGCTCAAAATTTATACAGTGCAAGAAACTTCTTTGGATTTAGTCCAGTCAAAAATTTTGATGTCTGGTAATTGGTTAATTGATATATACAAGTATACAATAATTTTGCAAACAAAACCTTGTTTCTGCACCTTCTATTAATCTAAGTAATGAGGGTTTGATTAGTCAACACCGATATCTAGGACATTTACTATATTCTTTTTCAAACGTTTTCCTTGAGGGTTGTAAAAAGTGGGATTGACTGGAAATGTTTTTTAGTCTTCAAAATCTGTCGGTAATAGTATTTTTTTTTTAAAGAACATCCTATTGATTTTTTTTATGTAATCAGCCCATTACCAGACTGAAACATTTTAGACTGGCCTAAATTGATAGGAGTTGCAGCTGACAATTCAAAGTTATGAGATTTTAGATTTTTCAAGTCCCTGGGTAGAAAACAATGTGTAAAATGAAGAAATTGCTTGTTACAAGCACTTTCTTCATTTTACACAATGTTTTCCCAATTGCTTTTCTCAAGAGGCATCCAAAAGCTTTATTGTGTGGGAATGGGTTAACCCTTTCCTGTACAATCCCTTGTTTTTAAGTCCTTGTAATTTTATACTTGAGAAAATATTGTGGGAAGAGAAGAAAATGCTTGTAACAAGCAATTTCTTCATTTCCCACATTTTTTCTAACCTCTAGGTTGGTTACTTATCAAATTGCACTAACCTTTGATTGTTGTCTGCAACGTCTTTGAAATTGGACCAGTCTAAAATTTTGAAAAACAAGAAAGGTTTAAATGGTCTACAATGTTGTTGTTGAACATTGTAGAAGATAAGCTTCAGTTTTTCTCCTTTTTTGTTCCTGATATTACCTGTATTTGAAGTTATCCCTACTTTCTGCTTCCAAAAACAATGGCTAAGATTATTGCTACTATGGCTAACACCACTAATAACACAATAATTAAACAACATTTTTTCCGTCTAGCCTTCGACTGAAAATAAAAGTAAGACAAAATGTGAAACAAAAATTACTAATACATAATGTTACATAAAAGTACATAAAATACTGGTGAACAATACTTTGTGACAAGAAAAACTTTTTTATGTTGGATTTCAAATTCTTATCCATTCAAAAAATTAACCTTTTCCTTTTCTTAAATATTCAGTCTAGAAGATGACAAAAGTTAGAGCAATTTGAAAAAGTTACTAACCTGCAGGGTAGAAAATGTTGATAAAAAAGAAGAAATTGCTTGTAACTCAGGTATATGTTTTCAATGTTTTTCTCACATTTAAAATCACAGGGACATTAAACAAGAGGCCCATGAGGGCCTGAGACGCTCTACTGGTTATCAAGTTCTCCATTAAAGAAATCTGATATTTAAGGAAGTTAATTACTTAAAAAGAATGCATAAAGGAAAAAAAATGGACTTTATCCCCTTTATTATTTTGAGCAAAAATCCTCAAGGCCCCTTTTCCTGTGTTTCATGACGGATCCACTCCATTTCCAAAAGGAAGCTACCTTATGACCCTACAATCCTCCTGTGAAATTTTCATCAGAATCTGACAATAATTGTGGACTTTATCAAATAAACAGGATTGTTTTGAATGAAAACCCATAAGGCCCCTTTTCCTATGTTTTCTGATGAATCAATTTCATTCCTAAAGGAACTTTCCTTACAATGTACATTGTCCTGTGAAATTTAAAAGACAATTTGATAATGATTGTGAACTTCATCACATCCACAAGAATGTTTTGAATGATAATCTGTAAGGCCCCTTTTCCTGTGTTTCCAATGCCACAATTATTCCATGCATCTTTAAAGAGAATCCGATGAAACTGTTGACTTTATTGTGTTAACAAAGATATTAAAATCAAGTTCTCAAAAGGTCCCTTTTCCCCTGATATTTTACTGTTGGTTTTATCATTCTGTGAAAGTATAAAGTGAATGAAATATGTGGACTTCATTATGTTTACTAGAATATTTAATAAAAAATCAAATGGCTCCTTTTTACATGATATTTGATGGATTGTACCCAGTTCTGAAAAGAACCATTTAAGAGATTGTACAATTATTCCGTGAAATTTTGAAGTGAATCCGGTGAAATCAAGGGACATCATTGTGTTAACTAGAATATTTAAGAAAGTTTTTCATAAGGCCCCTTTTTATGTGACACTTGCCATAATCAGATCCACTGTCACAATCAACAATTGTAATGATGGTACAATCAATCTGTGTAATCTGTGGAATTTATTGTGTTAATGAGTTTACAGAGAAATCTTCATAGGGCCCCTTTTCTCATGATACTTTACAGAACAAACCAAATTTCAACAGTAACAATTTTAATGAAGGTTCAATCATTCTTTTAAAGTTAAAGAGAACCAATGAAAACAGTGGACTGAATTGTGTCAAAAATTTTTGGTAATAAAATTTTCATAAGGCCCCTTTTCTCGTGAAATTTAACAAATCAGACCTCATGTACAAAGGAACAATCCTAATGATAAATAGTTTGAAGAAATGATTAAGACTGGGGACTTTGATGTGATAATGATGTTTTTGTAATAAAAATTTCATAAGGCCCCTTTTCTTGTGTCACTCAACCAATCAGACCTTATTTGCAAAGGAACAATCCAAATGATGGTACAATCATTCTGTTAAAGTCTGAGGACATTCTTGTGTTTCAGAGGATTTTTTAATAATTTTTCATACAGCCCCTTTTCCTATGATACTAGACAGATCAGGCCCAATTTGGAAAGAAACAATCCTAATGATAGTACAAACATTCCGTCAAAGTTTGAACAGAATCCGATGAAAACTGCAGACTATATCTTGGTGTAAAGATTTTAAAATAAAATTTTCATAAGGTTCCTTTTCCTTTGATACTTGAAGGATCAGGTCTCATGTCAGTATCAACAATCATAATTATTGTACAATGATTCTGTGAAGGTTTGAAGAAAATCCAATTAAAGCTCTGGACTTGGTTACAAGGATTGTAGATAAAATTCTCAAAAGGCCCTTTTTCCCATGATACTAGACAGATCAGGCCTAATTTGAAAAGAAAGAATCCTCATGATGTAACAATCATTCTGTGAAAGTTTAAACAGAATCTGATGAAAACTGTTGACTTTATTGTGGTACAAGGATTTTAAAATTAAATTTCATAATGCTCCTTTTCACAATGCTACTTGACGGATCAGATCTAATGTCAACATCAACAATCATTATTAATGTACAATTATTCTGAGAATGTTTGAAGAAAATCCGATGAAAGCTCTGGACTTGGTAACAAGGATTTATAAATGAAATTTTCATAAGGCCCCTTTTCCTGTGTATCTTTACAGTTCAAACCCTGTTATGAAAAGAATGATTGTTATGACCTTACAATCATTCTGTGAAAGCTTTAACAAAATCTGATCAAAGCTGTGGGCTTCATTGTTTTAACAGTGTTTTATTAATTGAATTTTCATATAGCCCCTTTTCCCATGTTACTTGATGGATCTGAGCCAATTCCAAAGGGAACTCTTCTTACAAAAGTATAATTATTCTGTTTGAGTATAAAGACAACCCCATGAAATCTGTGGACTTTCAAGCATTAATTAAGATTTTTTTAATTGAATTTTCCTAAGGCCCCTTTTCCCATGTTTCTCAATGTATCAGACCCAATTTGAAAGGAACAATCCTTATGATGGTACAATCATTCAATGAAAGTTTGAAGTCAATCAGGTGAAATCTAAGGCCATGATGTGTTAACTAAAATTTTTTTATTAAATTTTAATTGGGCCCCTTTTCCCATGAAACTTGATGGATCAAATCCTCTTCCGAAAGGAATAATCCATTTAATGTAATTATCATTCTGTGAATGTTTGAAGAGAATTTGTTGAAAACTGTGGACTCTATCGTGTTTACGAGGATTTTTTTTAATCAAATTTTCATAGGGCCCCTTTTTCCCATGGTCCTTGACTGAACATACCCAATTTTGAAAGGAACAATTCTAATGATGGTACAATCATTCTGTGAAAGTTTGAAGTCAATCAGATGAAAACTGTGGACTCTAGAGTGTTAACGAAGATCTTTAAATTAAATTTTAATAAGGCCCCTTTTCCAATGTTTCTTGATGGATCATATCCGATTTCACAAGAAACAATCCTTATGATGGTATAATCATTCTGTGTAAGTTTGAAGAGAATCCATTGAAAACTGTTGACTCTAGATTATTAATGAGGATTTTTATTTTAATTTTCATAAGGCCCCTCTTCCTGTGTTTCTTGACAGACCATACCCAATTTCAAAAGGAACAATCCTTATGATAGTACAATCATTCTGTGAAAGATTGAAGAGAATCCGATGAAAACTTTTGAATCTAGAGTGTTAACAAGGATTCTTAATAGATTTTTCCATTTATTTCAAAAAGGTCCCTTTTCCCGTGTTTCTTGACGAATCATACCCAATTACGAAAGGAACAATCCTCATGATGGTACAATCATTCTGTGAACGCTTGAATACAATCTGATGAAAACTGTGGACTTAAGAGTGTTAACGAGGATTTATTAATTAAATTTTAATAAGGCCCCTTTTCCCATGTTTCTTGATGGATCTGACCCAATTTCAAAAGGAATGTTCCTTATGATGGTACAATCATCCTGAGAAGGTTTGAAGAGAATCTGATGAAAACTGTTGACTCTAGAGTGTTAACGAGGATTTTAATGGATTTTTTATTTAAATTTTCATAATGTCCCTTTTCCCATGTTTCTTGATGGATCATACCCAGTTTCGAAAGGAACGATCCTTATGGTGGTACAATCATTCTGTCAAAGTTTGAAGAGAATCTGATGAAAACTGATGACTCTAGAGTGTTAACAAGGATTTTTAATTAAATTTTCATAAGGCCCCTTTTCCCATGTTTCTTGATGGATCTGACCCAATTTCAAAAGGAACAATCCTTATGGTGGACGCCGGACGGGTAAAAGCCATTGCATTAGCTCTTGTGGCCTCGGCCAGTAGAGCTAGCAAGAGTGCCATAGTCACAATATACGCCGCCACTTTGCTGCCGTTTCACGAAAATAATTGTAGACACTACTTATTTTGACAGAACCAAATTCTAAACATTTGCAGACTACCTTTTTCAATTGTCAAGTTCAAACTGTTGTTATGATTGATTGATTGAATGGGCCCAGAGAATTGGCCCAGAGACTAAGTGTCATGGGGCATAACTCTTGCAAAAATCAATGAACCATAAAATCCTTGATCCATGTACATCTAAAAATTATGGTGATGACATTGAACAAGTTTCATTTAAATCAAGACAAAAAGTTAGGAGGAGTTGAGTTCACAAGGCTGCAATATCAATAAGCCCCAGAGACTAATTTTTACGGGGCATGACTGAGGCAAAAATCAATGAACCATAAAATCCTTACTTAATGCACATCTACCAATTTAGGTTATAACATCCACCAAGTTTCATTTAGATCCAGCCAGAAACTTAGGAAGAGTTGCATTCACAAGGCTGCAATTACAATAAGCCCCAGAGACTAAGTTTAAAGGGGGCATAACTGAGGCAAAAATCAATGAACCATAAAATCCTTACTTCATGCACATGTACCAATTAAGGTGATAACATTGACCAAGTTTCAAGAAGATCCATCCAGAAACTTAGGAGGAGTTGTGCTCACGATAAAAAGTGGACGTACATATGGACGCATGGAAGGACGGACGGACAGACAGAGAAGATGACGCCAATATATGACTGCCTCCGGCGGTGTATAAAAACAGGTATTGTACAGGAAAGGGTTAAATCTCCTCTTAAGATCTTGTAAACAAAATCGTTTTCCTCTAATCTTTGATTAGTACTATTGTTTTATAAAATATATCCTTGGTGGGTGACCTAAACTATATAAACAAGCTTGCAAATGATGTTATTATCCAATATATCTCAAATTAAGTATTCACCCAATAGGAACAAAGCATACTTTAACATTTTGCCAGATTTTTTCTTAAATCAACTTGTTTCAATTATTTTTTCTGCAATGGTGACTGCTTCACAAGATAAATTTGTACATGCAACATCTGTCCTAGGTTGTTGTAAACCACGCTGCTAAGCAAGACTAGACATATTTCTCCATGTAATAAATCTTCTTTTCACAAAGTAAAGTAAAACTAAAATAGTCTAACATTCAACTGAAATATTACATCCACATACAAATAACAACATTTATAAAATTTACAATAGTAAGTAAGTGGTGATCATAAATAAACCCATTCCCACACAATCACAAAAGAAAAGTGTTTGGTAAAGCATTTTGGAGGATGAATAAATTGCATGTAACAAGCTTCATTTCTCCATTTTTCAATATGCAGAAATACAGTGAATAAACCTGAAATTGTTGTCTGAAATTGCTTTGATTTGGACAAGACTAAAACGGGTGATGAACTAGATTTGGAAGGTGTATAACAATATCAGACCTTACCTGATATTGTCTGGCCTGACTAAGCTGTTTTGTGCCTTCTTCAACATGTATTTGTGTACTCTCAACATTGGCTTCTATGCTATCTGTAATAAACAATTTTATCACCATTCTTTTGATATTTTTGAATAAGACATGAGGACCAAGATGGCCCTAGATTGGTCACCTAATTTGCTGTCTCAAGCTAACTAATCAACCCAAATTTGATACAATATTTTTTTAACAAAGTCAAACAGTCATTAGGGCAAAAGATTGTGACTGGATGAGCATAAAACTAGAGCTGTCGCCCTCAAGGGCTGACGAGAATATCCCCCACACCGCTAAAAAGGCTTTTCTATGAAGGAGTGGAATTTGAAGCTGTTTAATCACATGCATGTCATGGTGGATGAACATTGCCAACCCTCCAACTCTTTCTGATTTTGTGTTTGTTGCTAGAGTTGACTGATTAGGAAAGGTTGGTCAATATGAGCCTATGTTAAAGAAAACTGTGTGAGGAGATGATGACACAAAATTATATCCACGAAAAGTCAATATGAGCCTATGTTAAATTTTTGACCCCCGGGGGGCGGGGTCAAATTTGACCTCAGGAAATAAACTGTTCGATATTTTGTAAAGGTCAACAAGATGATGTTACTTACCAAATTTGGTAACTCCCCTTATGGTTACTGAGTTTTGCAATTTTACATTTTGACTACTCCCCCCCCCCCCCCCCCATTAAAAAGTTCAAAATGGCATAACTCTGAAACTAACGACTGGATCAAGATGAAAATTGCAGGTGCACAACTTCATATGATAGGAAACAACCTGATAAAATTTCAGCAAAATTGGTAAAAAAATGTGGGAGGAGAAGAGGACACAAAATTATGTCCACGGATGGACAGACGGACGGACAGACAGACGGACGGACAACCTGATTCCAGTATACCCCCCCATAACTTCGTTGTGGGGGGTATAACTAAAATTGCCACTAATGCCACCTTTACTTCATATAACATATTCAGAATCATTCTTCTTTACTGACGAAACAAGCATTTACAGTATGTTTAGAAAGATTGAGCTAAAGTTTGTGACCTCAAGAGCAGTAACAACGTAATTATCAATAGGGCCTTTCATAAGTTATTGGTCAGAATGTCGCAAAACTAAATAGTGGTCTTCCTAATGACTATATAAACATTTTCAGCTTGTATGAGTAATATTGAGCCAAAATTGTGATGTCTAGAGTAGTAACAAGGAAATTGTCAATAAGGCCCCCTTACCCATTGATATGGCCCTTTCCGAAAACGTGGTTTACTTCCCTTTGACCCAAAGTCGTTAGAATGATTTCCCTTTGTACGGGTAGCAAATTTTGATAGAATTCCGGAACCACGGAGGATGACGGCTTTCCACCAGACGAAAACATCGACTTTTCAACTTTTAAATTTGCTCTTTGAAGAAAAACTTGCGTGCCAGTAATTCAAAAAGAAAACTGAAAACTAAGGTGTTTTTAGACAGACAGCTTAATTTAAAAAATATGTTTAACCAATATTGCATTAAAAATAACCTTGACAGATGCATGTTATGTCAAAGTTATATTAGAATGAAGTCTTATGTGGAAAGATTATTCATTTTTTTACCAGCCATTTTCCTCAAGATCTTTACCTTAACATAAGTAATATTTATCTATTACATAGAAAAAGGAATGGATAAAGAATTATACTGTAGAAAAAAAAAGACAAAAAAACTCTCCTATCTGAAACAGTATTATTATCATCATAATTAACATGTAAAATATGTCCGGCATCATCAAATACACGTTCTTGAAATAGATTAACCTATAAATATGTTACTGTTTTGCCAAATTTTAGACCCGTCTAAAAATCAAAGGCCTTGCAGACGACAATTCAATTTTATCTTAAAAATAATCATTCAGTAGGATAGAAAATATTGTGGAAAAGGAAGAACGTAAAAACACAGGGATGTAAAAACCAGGGATTGAACAGGAAATTGTTAAGGGTTTGCAAATTAAGACCAATATATATCATTGTGAAGCATTGTCGTGTGTCCTATCAGCATGTCATGTGTGTACTTTACTTTGATCATAAGAAGTCATCTCTTTGTCACAACTGCTGTATTTAAGTTCTCTTGGTAAATAATCCTTGCAAACCCTTTAATATTTTCTTGTTTCAGTTTCGTTTAACTTATTTTGGAAACTTAAATGAGAAGTTCATTCTTTTCAAAAATATTTCCATCAAAACTGTATTTATACGTTTTTTCTCTTTTATCGAAGATAACTTATTTTGACAAAGGTCTAAATTTTATCTCTCATTTCTTTTCGTTTACTTTGATGGATTATTTTATAAATTTCTCTGGAATAACTTTGTGCTCATAAATTTTGAAACAATTTTAAAGAAATAACAAGATGTATATTATTTAAAGGGTATATTATTTAAAGGGGTATTCAAAAGAAAGTCATAATAATACTTTGACAACATTTTGTTCAAGTTTAATGTGCAATAATTTCTACATCTCTGCAATGACTTAAGATTTGTTTGGATCAACATTCGCTCATTTAGAATGGGCCTTACAATGTAAGTCAACCTTTTAACCCCTTACCAGGCAAAATTTTAGACTGGTTTTAAATGAAAGTTGCAGAAGGCGATTAATTTCGGGGATGAAAAGGAATTCCTTGCTACAAGTAACTTCTCCTTTTCTCATTGTGTTTTCGACAGTTTATGTTCTCTAATGTGTAGAAAAAAGAAAGAGATAAGGAGGTAATGGGTAAACCAATTCCCACACAATTGCTGCCTTTTGACACCTTTCAAGAAAAGCGATTTGGAGACATTTTTGATAATGAAGAAATTGTTACAAGGTTGGAGCAATTCCTTCATTGTCCATAATGTTTTCTGCCATAAATGAAGAATTATTTAATTTAATCAGCTTAAATTTGTCATCTGAATCTCCTTTGAATTGGGACCAGCATATCAATATTTTGTTGTCTGAGAATGGGTTAACCCATTCCCTCACCGTCCTGCTTTTGTTATGTGGGAATGTGTTAACTAGCTTCCGCTTATTTACGCCCCTAAAGGAAAAAACTTTGGAAAACATTGTAGAAAATGGAGAAATTGCTTGAAACAAGCAATTTCTTCATTTTCAACAATGTTTCCTACCCTATACGTGAGATATTTAAATTCTATCAACTTAAAGTTGTTATTTGTAACTTCTTTCAATTTGGACCAGTTATATTGCTTTGTAAAGGGATAGCAAGGATTGGCAATCGTTGGAGTTGAATCTAGTTTTGCTGTTTACTAACAGCTCTTATTTGGTATCTTACAAAGGTTCGTTCACCTCTGAATGTGATTGCATTTTACCTCTAATAAAATGTTTTTGATCTGAGAAAATATTTTGACTTTTTTACTAACATGCGCATTTCAAAGCATTTCAACACATAAGTTACTATATTTCTTTATTTTTCGAAGAAAGCAAAAGATTTGTTATTCAAAACAGATATGGTGTACACAAATGAAATGTGAACTTCAAACGCAGATTTATATGCAATATAAAGGAAAGTATTTCCAAGGACCATTTTTGAAGTTCACCTATATTATATCTGAAAATGTTGTCTGTAACATTAATTTTGACCAGTCTAAAATTGCGTTATTCGGGTAATAGGTTAAAGACATGGGACCAATCATTACTAAGGCCTTATTTACTTTATAATCCTTTTCAGAGACTAGTCACTCTAAGAGGAGATCTTTTTGTGCATATTTTATTCATTATATATACTCTTTGTCCCTATAAACAGTGGTTACTCTTATCCGAACTAGAGTTTGAAACTCGCTTTTTTTAGCGGCGAGCTTTAGTGATGGTGCCGTGTCCATCGTCTGTCATGATAGATTGGCCATCAACTATTATCCGTCGATAATTAAAGTATACGGAACAATAAACTCGGTTTTTCTGAGTCGATTTAATTAATGCCTTATTATCTGCCATTTCTTTTATCTAAATTTGCTACCCGGAAGTAGAATTGGGACCGTTTTGTAGTTTCACCACGTGGGAGAGTATTCAAGCGCAATAACTCTTTCAACGTATTTTCGGAATGGGCCATATTAGAATGTCACAATGATTTTTAAGGACCTTTCAATGAGTATACAAATATTTTCAGCAAGTTTAAGAAAGATTGAGACAAAATTATGACCTGATGATGGGTAACAAGAAAATTGTCAAGTAGCACTAAAGGCCCCTGATCCCTTGACATCAGAATGTCACAATATTCAAAAAGGTTCTTCCTTGTGAATTCAAAACTTTCAGCAAGTTTGAGAAAGTTTGAGCAAAAAAAATGTTATCTGTAGAGTTGTAACACTACATTGTATCGCAAGAGCCTCACCATGATCATGTTGTGCTCAGGTATGCTAAAAAAGGCTGTATAATCAAATTGGAAATATTGAGCAACCCCTCTTTTTCTTCAGTTAAGATATTCAAGATAGAAATATGACATTTATGGTTCTTGTCTATAAAGCCACATTTTCATCCGATCAAATTCTTTTTTTTTAAAGGAATATGATAAAAAGTCACCAAAGGATAACTCCGATAAAATTCTGATTGAAAATGAGAAGAAGACTTAAAGAATTATCAATATATACCATATATGGAATTTAGCCCTTCTCATATGAGCCATGTTTTTAACCAATTCCCACACAGTGATGCTTTTTCATGTCCTTCAAGAAAAACAAATTATAAACCTCTTGTAAAATGTAGAAATTGCTTGTTACAAGCAATTTCTTCATTTTCCACAATGTTTTCTACTCAGAATAGAGTAAAAATCTCAAATTTCATAAACTTTAAAGTGTCGTCTGCAACTCCTTTCAATTTGGTTGATTCAATTGGGTTAATGCTGCTTTTAACAGTATTTCAGTCATATCGCAGCGGCTGGAGCACCTAACAATGGATTCCTGGTATTTCTCACACCAGTACTACCTCTACATCCTTTCCTAGCCTCCACCTGCTATCCCACTTAAGATTATCCACCCACTGGTGAGAGACAAATGTCAGAAAGAATATGTGCTTTCAATTTGGACCTGTCTGACATTTTCTTGTGTGGTAATGAGTGAACCAATCAAAATTCTTTGTAGGAATCTGATAAAGGTCTTCCAAGTCATTCCTCTGAACTTTTGTTGAAATCTTTCCATTGGTTTCTGAGAAGAACATTTTCGACTTTGACACTATACACCATATATGGAAATTAGCCCTGCCTATTAAAGCAGTGTTTTTTATCCTATGAAATTCTTTGAAGGAATCTGACAAAGGGTCACCAAAGGATCATTCCTATGAAATTTGTGCAGTACTTTCTGAGGAGATGGATTTACTGATGCATACATTGACAGACACACTTCAGATAGAACAACATGACAGTAGCTCACTGCCTTCAGCCAATGGAGCAAAAAATTCTTGTCATGTATCACAAACTTTTAAGTTAGAAATGGATTTCAATAATAGCACTCCTGAGACATTGACCTTTGATCCATGCGACCAAAAAATCTTACTGGGACATGGTCAACATTTGTATAAAAGTTTCATAGTCCCAGGTCAACAAGCTTTGGGTAAGAGCAGAGAAAATGTTCAAATAAAGTTCAACTGCCACCCCCCAAGGTCAACAAGCTTTAGGGTGAGCAGAGAAAATGTTCAAAGTTCAACTGCCACCTTGACTGTTTACCTTTGTGGCCCAAAAACAAAAGGGCTAATCCAATGGGAAGGGCAACAATCATACAAGGTTTTATGGCCCTACCTCAAATCATGGAATCAATAAAGTCCACAGATGAGTAGACAGATAGAGGCACAGACATGTTAACCCCTTACTAGATAACAAAATTCTAGACTAGTCCAAATTTAGATGACAACTTCAAGTAGTAGAAAACATTTTGAATAATGAAGAAATTGCTTGTAACAAGAAATTTCATTTTACATAATGATTTCCAAAGCTTTTACTTGAGAGTCATCAAAAAGCATCATTTTGTTGAAATTTGTTAAAGACTCTAATGCTCCAATTTCATCCATTTTCTGTCAATAAATGTCCGAATTGTTTGTTGATGTTATATTTGTCATGAAGATGTACCATTCATTAATGTGACATGTCCAATAAACAAAAAAATTTAGGACTATAAAAGTAGCAGCTCTTCAGTAGAGATATTGGCTGTTTTCAAAAAAACTAACACATATTATCAAATGACTGTGAAGATATCATTATGTAATCAAATCTTGTGTTTGTCACAAGGCTGATGTAAATTGGAATGTCAAAACAACTGACTATCAGATAACAAAATATTTCATGTTGCCAACATGAATTATTTTGAAATTTATTTTTGTTTTTATTAAGCAAAGTTATTCTTTGTGACCTATTCTCAAATAATTGAGAAATGAGTCTGAACACAATCTTAACACATATCTTAGGATTCCTTTGTGAAAGAAATTTTGTCCCTTTTTGAGCCACAGAATCTTTAATTATGGATTATTATCTATAGCTGGTATCATAGAATGTAGGACGTTTTGGCCACGGACGTTTTGGCCAGGACGTTTTGGCCAGGATGTTTTGGCCACGGACGTTTTGGCCACCACTATTGGAAAAACGGACGTTTTGGCCAAATTCATTTTATATGTACTTATTTTAGATTTAAGCCAAATTATTAGTATTTCTTACTAAAAACAAAAACTATTATGTAATGATTGTTTGAAAATTGTGATTTTGATTTTTTTTTTTTGACTCAATGTTTTTATTAAGCACCATGGACATCAAAACAAGGTCCTGTTTGAGAAAGGGTTAATAAGCCCTTATGACAATTTGTTTTGTTTCTTTCTAACTATCAAATAATAAATCTTTGAAATTTCCACAGCAGAAGCTTTCAATAAAGAAGAGTTAATATGTCGCTTCACTTCATTATGGTCAAGGCTTGGATTGTCTAATGATAGCTATTTTGAGTACAGGTTTAAATGTTATTAACATAGCTTTGCATCTTAATATCTGACTAAGAAAATTAAAGTTTCATTTATATATTCTCTTTGTTTCTTCTTATTAATTGACCATTTCCAAATTACAAATCTTAGGCTGGTCCAAATTAAGAAAGCGTTTGAGATGATGAATTTATTGTTAGCAAAAACTGCAAAAATTGATGAGAAATTAGTGGGAAAATGTTCTTTTCCTTCATTTTCTTTGACGTTTTCCAAAGTTTCCAGTATTAGGGTTGTCAAAACTAAATTATCATAAAACTGTTATTCAATGGGAATGATTAAAGGGAAAATGCTGGTTATCTATATATTTACTAAGAAATAAAACAACCATTATGATCCATAGGAGAGGAGAAAACATTTATGAAAGATGAAAAAAATGCTCATTTATAGCATTTTCTTCTTTTTCCTAGATGTATTCCGAATGTTCTTATACTATGATTGGCGAAACCATATTCACATCATAAACAAGTAATTAAGAATATACGGACATGAGAAAACATTTATGGAAAAGAAGAAAATACTGGTTATAAATTGCTCATTGAATATATAACTCATTATTATATGCACTTATTAAAGACTACAAAAAACACACAAATTATACATAAAAAAATCAAAATCACAATTTTCCAATAATAATTACAAAATACTACAAGATTTTAGTAAGAAATACTAATAATTTAGTTCAAAATCTATAATAAGTACATTTAAAATGAATTTGGCCAAAACGTCCGTTTTTCCAATAGTGGTGGCCAAAACGTCCGTGGCCAAAACGTCCTGGCCAAAACGTCCTGGCCAAAACGTCCGTGGCCAAAACGTCCCTCCTCCGGTATCGTAACAAACTGCCCTAAATGTTTGTTGTCTAGTACTTATACTTACCTAAAACCTCTCCTTGTTCATGAACCAGCATGCCAAGGTCTTTAAATATTTGGTTGACATCCATTATGTCACTCTGAAATAAGGAGGTACATTATGGCTGATCTTGGTTAAAGGTCTATTGCAAATAATTTTTTGATAAACTTGTCGAAGTAAAAAGTTTGTGTTGGTATGCATGACTTTCTGATGTTTCTCAGACCAGTATACCACAATATGCAAATCTGTCAGCCAGTCATTTCACATAGAAATTCACCATCATTCACATGATAACAAGAGATAAACCTTAGACACACTACCTTTATTAACCCTTGTCATGCTGTATAAATTACTTTACTGAATTGCTGTCAAATCAAAGGGCTGATAGCACTGATAGAAGTTGTTGTTAAAAATCAATATTTTTTTAGAAATCAACTTCTTAAGCACCTCTGGCAGGAAAATTACAAGCAGGAGGTATAGACCAAGATCAGCCTGCACATAAGTGCAGTCTGATCTTAGTCTACACCTCCTGCCAAAACCGGAATATTCCGGGTTCAGCATGACAAGGGTTAATTACCAATTGCTAAGAGATAAACCATGCATGTAACTTAGACACACTACATTATCATTTACCTATGGACAATAGATAAACCAGTGAGTAACTTAGACACAATACTTTTATCATTTACCTATTGCTGAGAGATAAACCAAGCATGTAACTTACAATACATTATCATTTACCTATTGACAAGAGATAAACCAGTGAGTAACTTTGACACAATAATTATATCATTTTCCTACTGCTGAGAGTAAAACCATGCATATAACTTAGACACAATAAATTATAATTTACCTCTTGACAATAGATAAACCAGTGAGTAAGTTAGACACAATACTTCTATCATTTACCTATTGCTGAGAGATAAACCATCCATTTAACTTAGACTAACAACATAATCATCATTCACTTATTGGCACGAGTTAATCCATGCATGTAAAAAATTAAGACTTGTCTAAATTGAAAGGAGTTATAGAAGGCAATTTCAAATTTATAGAAGTTTAAACATCTATTTTTCTTGGTAGAATACAATATGGGAAAAATACAAAATTTCTTGAAATTGCAATAAGCAATTCCATCACTTTCATGTTGATTACCCAAATTTATTTCATGGCAGCTGCAGAAAAGTGAGAAGTATTTGGACAAAACATTAAAGCAACAAAAAACCACAGCAATTTTAAGCTATATTGTTAAGTCAAGGGCAGTTAAATCATAGATAACTTGAGGGAAAAAAATAATTCTTGTGGCATGCACATCTGACATCATAGAGATCCTTTGTGGCAAGTTTTAGTTTGTTTGTTTGAATGGGGTTTTACGCCCCTTTTAACAATCTTTCAGGTATATCGCAGCAGCTGGAGCACCTAACAATGGATTCCTGGTATTTCTCACACCATTACTGCCATCACATCCTTTCTGAGCCTCCAGCTGCTATCCCACATAGGTCTACGATTATCAACCCATTGGTGGGAGACAAATAGTCGGAAAGGATGAATGCCGCTGTCGGAGATCGAACCCGGGACTGCTAGATTGACAGTCCGACAGCAAGTTTTAGTATATTCCAATGGAAAATGTCTACCTTTGCTTTGCTTTGCCAAACGAAGAAAGAAAATAAATTTCAAAATTATTTTGTACAACCAACATAAAATAATCATGAAATTATTTTCATTTTCTGTTCAGCAACACTTTTCTTACTGAACTTGTGACCTATCCCAAAATTGTTGGAAGAGGCATCTCTAAATAATTTTTAAACGTTTTAGGATTCCTTCTGGTGAGAAATTTTGTTCTCACAAGAGCAACAGAGCCTTTACTTTTTGATACCCCTATTACCAGACTACAGTATATTAGATTGTTCCAAATTCAAAGGTCTTTCAGACAACAAAACTTAGATGCTTAAATTTAAAATTCTTTGTCTTTTGGGGAAGAACCATTGTGGATAATTAAGACATTGCTTGTAATAAGCAATTTCTTCAACATTCACAAGCCGTGGCTATAGTGAAGTGGCAGCGTTTCTGAGTCACAATCATTAGGTCCAGGGTTCAATCTCTGGTCGCATCAAATATCCTTTTGGACATTAGACACCCACCAATGGGATGAGCAGCTGGAGGCTCGGAAAAGATGGAGTGGTAGTAATGGTCTGAGAAATACCAGGCATCCTTGGTTAGGTTCTCCAGGCTCGCGATATGATGGAAAAACTTTTAAAATGTGGTGTTAAACCCCTTTTAAAATGTGGTGTTAAACCCCTTTTAAACAATCATCATTTGCAAGGTTTTCTAAAGCTTTTTTTCTCCTGATGTGTAAATAGGCTAGATTGTGTGTAAATGGTTATAAAAGTATTCCCTGTTTAGCCTAACTACCGGAGTAAAACAAATTATTTACCAAAGAGTTAATAAATTCTAATTCATTGAAGACTGATTCAAATGTTAAAGCTGCAAATACCTCTAACTGTTTAATTGCGGATTCTCTTTCCCTGATCATCTCTAAGTCCACATCATTTTCCATCTGTAAGACCTGCGCTGTCTGGGAATACCTGTATCGACAAAATCATTTCCTGCTCTTTGAAATTTTAGACTGGTCCAAATTGAAAGAGCTTGCAGACGACAATGAAAATTTGATGCAATTTTAAATGAATCCATTTTATGTGGTGAAATATTTAATAGGAAAAGGAGAAATTACTTGTTACAAACAATTTCTTCTTTTTCTACTATGTTTTTGTAAGTATAAAATCACAGCGACAAAGATATCTGGAGCCTGTGTAGATTTGATATTTCAATTGCAGATTCTCTTTCCCTGACCTTTTTCTAAACACACATTATTTTCTAAATGTAACACCTCTGCTGACAAGGAATTTTACGCTTCCATACACAATGACGCTTTCTGACACCTTGAAGAAAAGAGATCAAGGAAAAGTTAGTGAGAAAAGGAGAAATTGCTTGTCACAAGCAATTTCTCCTTTTCTGAAAATGCTGTCTACCCTTTTATCATTTATTTTCTAAATTCAGAGCAGTTTGCAATGATGTCTGCAACTTCTTTCAATTAAGACCAGTCTAATGTTTTGGCATCTTGGAATGGTTAAGAATCACTTTTAAATCAGTAAGTGTTTTGACAAATAAAAGCATTTATTAGCCTCTAATATTAATGTCAATTTACCGACAGTATCAAACAGAAAAATATTGCATGCATTCATTTGGAATGTTGGTTGTTTCAATTACACCAAAATGGCACAATTTGCCTAGATACATATAGTTTATTCTATAGTTTTCACTTCTTCTTTTGTCAAACTAATCTTCCAACACAGTGATCTCACATTCCCTCTTGCTGGCGCTAACTCAAGCTCATGCAATGGCTCAAGCTCATCTCTTGGTTCTGGTCTGTCTTCTTCTATTTTCTTATTGATTATTACTGCACTTACTAGAGCTCACTTTCACTAGATGGCTCGAGCAGTAATTTCAGTCCTTTGGTCAGGTTCTACTGCATTCACTTGAGCTAAGGGGTTTGCAACTTTCTGACAACAACCAACTGCATGTGTTTCAAATTTTCACACACTGCAAAGAATATCCTTTGGGCCAAGTTCATGGGTATTAAACGATTTGAGAAACTTGTTTTTACACCTTTCTAACCTCATAATATTGTCATTTCAAGGCACTGATGAAAGGAAGCAGTGAAAAACATTGTCAGAAATAGAGAAATTGCTTGTAACAGTGGCTGCCTTTTAATTGGTCAAGTCTAAAATCTTGTTCATGAATGGAAAACATTGTAAACCAGGAATAAATTGTTTGAAATTAGTTTCTTTAAAATAGGCATGTCTAAACTTTTGTTGTTTAGTAAAAGTCAAGCCGGTGTCTACAGAGAAAAGTGGCAACTTTCATGCAGTGCGATTTCCATGTTCAACAGCTTTAACTATTGGTGTACCATTGTCTTCTTTGCAATGCTGATAAAATTGATTAAATGCATTAAAATAATTTTCAAAGGCAAAACAAGATTATAGTCTGTATATCAAGAAAACTATATCTTGGGAGTAATTTATATACGCCTAATTACTGTGTATTATGAAGAGAAATGTAATAAAAGTATGCTAAAACTTCTACATAGAAGCCAATTTCGCTTACTCACTCTAACTTGAGTCCTGCCATGACTTGAGCAATTTGGTTGGTCCCATGCTTGCTCAAACCATTGCGACACCACTGTATATATTAGTTTGACTCCATTTAATAGATACATACTTTTTCATGATGTGGAAACCTAAACATGATTTCTTTTTACCAAAACTCAATTTTTAACAACATGTTTTCCTGGATTTTTATCATATCATTGTGTTGTGTGGAATATCTTTCTGTTAAATATAAAACATAATATTTCTGTTAAATTTACTCATAACTTTTCATGGTTTTGAAAGAAAAAATTGAATTTTTTGCAAATTATCTCATCTGCATACTCTGAACATTGTATTAATATAATTAGGAACACAACAAGTGGCCAATTATATCAGTCTACCTAAACAAGAGCATAGCTGGAAGGATTCCTCTCACTGATTTTATACACAATATATATTTGACATAATATCAAAGCCTACCTACACAGATGATACTGGTTTGCTTTTTGTTTGCTTATGTGTAACAGCCAAGAGTAGTGTTTGACATTGTGTGCATGTACAGGAACATAGCCAAATTAGGGAAAAGAGAAACAGAAGAACACATGACCAGAAACCGCTGGAAATGATATTTAAGACCACCATGAAGTATGAGAACGGCCAGAAATCGAAAACAGAGATAACAAGAACATTTAAGGCCAAATCCATCTAAGAAGTTTTTACCAAACTTGGACCTAAACGGCACAAGATGAGACAGGGTAACTTTGTCAAACTGGAAACTGACTTAATCCAATGGTTTAAAGCAGTGAGAAACCAGAAAATCCTATTCAGTTGCCCTGTCATGTGAGAGAAAGTCAAGTTCTTGGCTGACCAGCATGGTTTAGACAACTTCAAATGATTAATCGGCTGGTTAGATAGTACTGTTGAGCCAGACTCAGAGGCTATGGACATTTGGTCTGAACAGAGAGAACAACTTCTCAAGTGTTAGACATTTATTGGGGATATTCTACAAACAAACACCAGACAAAACTCTCTAAATTCAAGAACATGTCAACTGTTCAGCGTGAAACAGTTGTTACTGCCTATAATCATATAGACAGTTACAACCATTTCACACTGAACCATTGATGTCCTGTGAAGACAGAAAAGCAGTAAGGACAGCATAACAGTTATAGTGTGTGCTAACATATTCAGTGACAATAAAATTCTGCTTCAAGTGATTTGTAAATCAGAAAACCCGCAAAGTTTAAAGAATGTGAAAACTCTATCAACAAAATATGAAAATAATAACAAAGCATGGATTTATAGGTGAAATATTCAAGCATTCTGTAATCAAATTTGATATTTTTTTGGAATAAAGACAGAAAAGTAACGATGGTGATCAACAACTACCCTGCACATCAAACTGTGATAGAACTGGAAGCCATTGAACTTCTTCCCCCTTACATAGCATCTCACACCAAACCCATAGACAAGACCATCATTAAGAAACTCAAAGTTCACTATCAACACCAACTGATACAGAAGCAGCTCATGACAATAGATAACGATAATAACATTGTGTTTTCTGTGCTAGACGCTATCCCTATACTAAGGCAGACTTGGTCTATGGTAACCCAACAGAAAAACGTAAAATGTTTCCAACATGCTTGACTTTCATAGAGACCTTAGAAAATTGCAGTGTTCTGTCTAGTGACAACTAAAATAACATCCCACTTGATACTGTAGCTAAAATGTGTAGATGTGACAAACATGATACCAGAGGTTATGTCCATGTGGACTTAAATGTTCCAGTGTGTGCTGAGACTAGTAACAGTGATATTGTTTCAGACCAACTGTCGGCTGAAAATCCCATTGAAGACAATACCATCCAAGAACCTAACAACCAGCCAGCTCAAGAACAACCAATGCTTGTTTGAGCCATGACAGCCCATGATACACTATGTCATTTCTTTACTCTAAGAATGATACTAAATACGATCTGTCTATGATTTGTTCTTTGTATTAATTTCTATTTAAATTTAATATGAAGGAATGCTCTTCATGTCAGTCTAGCATTCATGACCTTTTTAAGCTCTGAATTGCTATTTGGATGAATATTTATGCTGTATAAAATGAACATCTTTGTTTTAATTTAAAACCTTCTAATGATGAGTAAAACTTATATGATGTTCATTTTACACTGCAACGGACTCCACATGTGTAACATTTGTTCTATAAGTATACTCACCGTAAATAGAATGGTAAGAGTGAATTATTTTGTCATACACCTATTTTTATGCTGATTCGATTGTTTGTTCACTAACATTTATATATGTTGATGTTGTTTAACAAAGAATATCAATTAACTCACATAGCATCTACTTTAATAAATGTGTCAAATTATATATACAATTCTATCACCCTGCAAGGAGCTGATATAGGTACCATCTTATGCAACCTATCTCCAAACACATGTCCCTTTCCCAATTACCTGTCCTATCTGATCCTCCAATTGGTTGAACTTCTATCCCTCAAACAAATCAGTTGGTCCCTGAGTTGTTAGAGGTATAGAGGTCTGACTGTATATGACAAATTATAAATCTGAGTACATACCCAGGTTCTGAAAACTGTTCTTTTGGCTTTTCATCTGTGTAGGGACTCTGAAAATACAATTATAATTTTAATACAACTGCATCACACCAAACCTTTGGTTTGATAAAATATTTTGTCTTAGCACAAAATTAAAACAAGAATGCCGAATGTAACACATGACAAGTGAATACAGGTTCTTAGATAGTGAATGAAAAAATCACAGATGAAGTAGGGGAATAATTTGAATAAAGACAATTTTAGTCTTGCCTTTCTTGACAGTAACTAGAGGCTCCTGAGAGATGGATGTGCTCCACGTCTCTTAATTCGATCATCATACTGATGCATGTAATTAGATTTTTATCACTAGAGACAAATGTTTTCAGAAAGAATTACATGTACTTCTGTTGGAACTGAATTAAAGGGAGGTAACTTTCTTTCATGCAACCAATGTACTGAGTCCAACAGTATCAATTGCACCATTGCATTACTTTGTGAAATCTTACTGATAAGTCTCTCCTCCAAAGAAAAATTTAATCTGTAACACATGTTTATAAATTTAAGAATTTGCAAATCTGAAAGACAGTCACTAAAGGCATCATCCAGTGAAATATGATTTAAATCCATGCAGCAACTGTTGAGAAGATTTTCAAAATTTTACCATATATTGACATTAGCATTGCCCATAAAGATACTGTTTGTACAACAATTAAATTCTATAAAGGAACCTACCAAAGGATCAGTCTAGGATCATTTTTGTGAATAAGTATTGAAATTCACATAGTACAAGTAAAGAAGATGATAAGTGACCTTGACCTTGTCTTTTGACCTCATTATTGGTTTCTGTTGATGCCCTTTAATGAGATCTATCATCATGTCAAATCTGAGCATTGTATCTTGAACAGGCTTAAAGCAATTGTAAATATTTAGTTTTTGGTTAAGTTTTGCCAGTTTTGATCTTGAAAAAAAATGACTTTGGCATTGTTACATGACCTCAATCTTGGTATCTGCAGATGCATATCAATGAGATCTATCATCAGTATTTGTAAATGTTGAGTATGTTTCAGACAAACAGAATGACAGACAGATTACAATAAAACCATATGACCCCCATCTAAAAATGTGGAAGTATTTGCTACAACAACAGAGGCAAAACAGACTATGCTAAGACTAAGGCAATACCTTTTCTCCGAAGACAAGCTAAGATAAAATAGTTTTTGATCCATTTACAAGGAAAACCTGGCTATTAGATATTATTCAGGACACTTGAAAAAACATATCATCTAACTAATAATTTCTAACCCTTTCTCATACAGCAAAATTTTAGACTCATCCAAATTGAAAAGAATTGCAGACAACAATTTTAAGCTTATGAATTTTTTACTTTAGGGTTGAAAACATGGTGGACAATTAAGAAATTGCTTGTAACAAGCAATTTCTTGATTTTCCACAATGTTTTCCAAAACTTTTTTTCTTTGGGGTGTCTCAAAGCGTCACTGAGTGAAAATGGATTAAAGTGAATTGTTTCAACTGGGTTGATAAGAGCTCTATGCTCTAGTTTACCATATCTTGAGAACAAAACTTGTTAACACCACAATATCCTACTTTTCTTTATACATTTTCACAAATTTACATGAAATGTTAATGAAAACAGCAATTTTCAGTTTTTTACCAGGAACTTTTAACATACAGAAATAGCTGTAACTGTCAATATTTAAGGGTCACATATTTTCTATTCACTGTTGTGATTAGAAAGGTAGCAATTGTCAAAATTAACAAGAGGGCCAAAACAGCCTTCGATCACTCACTTAAAATTCTTATTGAGAAAAGTAACATGAAACAGTGACATTGCAGGTCTTATTTAAGAAGAAAAAAGCAGTGTACAAAGTTTATAAGAATCGTAAATATTGATCAAATTGCCATTAAGGCCCCCTTTCCTATGTTTTTGAATGGAACCTCCCCATTTTCAATCTGGTTCATCATTATGCAGACTGATCTTGTCTATACCTCCTGCCAAAACAGGAATATTCCGGGTTTAGCGTGACAAGGATTAAAAGGTGCTGAGACATGAAACACTACCACTAAGTCATTATAGATAAACAAGATAACTTGCATGCAGAAATTTAGTAAGTGCCCTTTTGGACCCCAGGTTGAACATGCATACCAAGTTTCCAGTTGATTCTATCAGCACTTTTATCTCTTTGTAAAATTAAGGTTCCCACAGCATAGGACTTATGTTGATCCAACAATGACAATTTAGTGTATTATGATAGAGTAAAATAAGATTAGAGTGCATACAAAAGTTAAAAGCTCTAAGCCAAGTGCTTTGGGAGAGTATTTCCAAAAATTTCCCCCTTATCTCTAAGTAAAACTTGGAAATCCACAGCAGAGAGCTTATGTTGACCCCAACCTTGTATAATTCTAAATAATTAAGAGGAGTACCATTCTGTATGCACAATTTGAAAGTTCTCAACATTATGATGTAGGAATATTTTTTTCAGATTATCTCTATGCAAAATGCAGGAACTCCAAATGAAGTGTTTATATCAATCTCAGAGCTATGATTTTATACATTTTATACATTTGAAGAAATACATGCATCATACAATAATTCTAAATGCAAAACCTTAACACTCTATATCTTATTGTTTGGGCAATTTTGAGGATTTTTAAAGATTTCCTTCTTTAACCCATTACCAGACAAGAGAATTTGAGACTAGTGGAATTTGAAAAAAGATGTGGGAAATGAAGAAATTGTTAGTTTTCCTAACCATCATTTCTTTAGAGGCACCAGAAAGCATCATTGTGTGGGAATGGGTTAACTCCATGTAAAATACAGAAACCCAAAACATAGGCCTTAGAGTAATGATCTTAAAAATTTTGGTATAGTAGCATAAGGTTATTCTACATATAAAAATTGAAAGCTCCAAGTCTTATTGTTAGGATTAAAAAAGCTCTTTAAAAATTTCTTTCTTTTAGTCTTTGTAAGGAACCAACAACATAGGCTGTTGTTTATCCTGGAAATATAACTTTTAGTATTTTGTAGAGTATCATTATGAGAAACTATGCGTTAATTTTAAAAGCTCTAGGCCTTTAGGTTTGGGAGAGGAAGGTTTTTAAAATTTCCCTTTTTATCTCTATGTTTAATCTGGAAACCCACAACATAGGGATAATGTTGATCAAAGAGTAATTCCTTGAAGAATCTATGTTCAGTATAGTAAGTTAATTCTGAATACAGAATTGAAGGCTCTTGGCCATTAAGTTGGGGAGGGGGGAGGTATAAAAGTTTCATTCTTTATATTCCAGGATCCCTGAAAAGCCCTTGATAATCATTATCCTTGACCAAATGGTCTGCTTTTTCCAAGAAAATGAATACAATTGACCAAACTGTCAATCAAAGAAAAAATCAGCCATTCAAATAATTTATTTTTATCAGAAGTGGAATTCGAACTCCAACATCTGCTGCCATTTACGTGAATCTTTTTTGTTTGTTTTGTAACTTGAATAAGCTATAGTAACGAATTCAGGTCACCAATCATTTTCATTTTTCGTTACATGTTTCTGGCTATAAATTTTACAAAATAACAATGCTTAAAATCCAAGCCAAACTTTTGGAGTAACTAGAATGGGCCAACAGAATAATGGGCCGGGCCAGTGATTGGCAAATTCTATGTTTTACTTAAGTATTTTGTATCAATAAAAATAACAAAGTATTAAAATCTATTGCCAAACCATAATAGAGTTTTTGCAATTATTAAATCAATTACTTCAATTATAAAATAGTTGAGCTACTACCAAGAGGAAAATATATAAGAATGTTCCAACTGGAAAATAAATTATTTTAATCCTCGATCAGTAACAGACAAACAAAAAAGCAACAAAACACAAGATGGAAGATTAATCCATTCCCACACAATGACACTTTTTGATGCCCTTCTTGAAAAACGATTTGAAAATATTGTGTAATACGTAACAAGCAATTTCTTCATTTTCCATAATGTTTTCTATCCAAAAAGTTGAAGAAATCTAAAATGTCATTAACTTAATATTGTTGTCTGCAACTACTTTGGATTTGAACCAGAGTCTAAAATATTGTTGTTTGGTAATTAGTTAACTAATCAGGTAGGAATACCTATAGTTTGTTCCTACCTTTTGATACTCTAATGATTTGAAACAACGGGACAGAAGGAATTGTTTGTAATATCAATTTTTGCCATTTTTTACAATGTTTTCTCTGCAAGTTATTTGTATTTTCTACAGAAAACTGTTGTCTGCATCTTCTTTCAGTTTTGTCATTTCCTTAAGGATTCAGTATTTCTCTCAAGTCAAAACAAATGCAAACTTAACCCTTTCCTGTTCAATCCCAGGGTTTTATGTCCCTATGAATTTATCATTGAGAAAATATTGTAGAAAAAGAAGAATTTGCTTGTTACAAGCAATTTCTTCTTTCTCTACAATATTTTCTACCCTACTGAATGATTATTTTTCAAATTAAATCCACTTTACATTTTCATCAGCAGAAACTTTGCAAAACAGGAAAGGAAAAACGAAAAAAAATGGACAAGCAAATCTTTGACACTTATCTAAAAATTACTTATTGAGAAACCAAAACCATCTAATTGCTTGTTACAAGGAATTTCTTCTTTTTCCACAATATTTTCTACCCTACTGACTGGCTATTTTGAAAATTAAATCCGCTCGGTACAATCTTTGAATTTTGACAGATCTAAAATTTTGTAAGACGGGAAAGGGTAAAATGACTTTCAAAAAAAGAGGGCCAGAATGGCCCTTAATTGTTCACCTTACTAATTCATGACCATTGAAAAAAAGCTTGAAAGAACACAGGCATCTTTGACCTTGAGCTATGACATTGAGGTTATCTGAAAAGTCCTTTCAAATGACACATCTACACACGATTGAGATTAATTGTGACATTTTATTTTTAGCAACCAAAAATGGTCCTCACAAAAATGGACTATGGTACATACATCCACTTGTCATAGTGACAACATTGTCTTGCTCTCTAGAAGTAGGCTTGACAAAAAAAGTAATTATAATCTTAAAAGTTGTCCTGTTTTCTAAACACTGGAGATCAGTTGTTGTTTCTCACTACTTGCTCATCTCACTTGCGCACACCGTTTGTCTTTTGCACATTGGTGGGAGACAAAAGGTACTTGTCACAATGATTGTGCCAAATATCCAATGAAAGTTGACCAAGTAGTTTTTAATTCCTGGTATTTCTCACACCAGTATTACCCTTACATCCTTTCCTAGCCTCAAGCTGCCATCCCATTAAAGTTCAGGGTCATCTAACCATTAGGGAAACAAATTGCGGTAAAGGATATGTGCTGCTACCGAGATTCAAACCCAAAAAATTCAAGACTTTTTCCAGATTTTTCTAGGATATTTTCCAAAATTCAAGATTTTTTTCAGCGACAAGAACTCTGAAATACCTGTCACTGACTTTAATTGAGTCCTGCGTTTTCATCTATCAAGAGCTAAATAAGTATTACCGAAAAATTTATCTGGTAATCATATTGATTTGTCTCGTAATTAAATTGATTTGCCTTTTCCCTAGTTTTTCCTGTTTTTTTAACCCATTCCCAAACAGTGATGCTTTTTGACTCCCCGGACAAAAAATAATCGAGAAAACATTGTGTAAAATAAAGAAATTGCTTGTAACAAGCAATTTCTTCATTATACACCATGTTTTCTGACCAGAAATTTTAAAAATCTAAAATTCTATAAGCTTTATGTTGTCGTCTTCAACTCCTTTCAATGGGGACTAGTCTAAAATTTTACCAAGTGGTAATGGTTTAGAAGGTATAAGAAAAACAAGACATTTTCCCAACCAGGAAAGAGCTTCATGAAATTCCCTACTTTTTTCTGTTTTCCCAGTAGCATGGGAGCCCTAGACACCCCATGATTGAAGAATAGGTGTCTGATACATTCCCAACTCCACTATGGTGGCAGCCCTGATATACTCACAAACACAACACCACAGTAATAGCCCCATTGGCCATTGTCAGTCAGATTCATGCCAAGTTTTATTGAAATTGGCCCACCTGTTTGAGAGGAGAAGACATTTAAAGATTTCAAAATCAAAATAAGCCCCGTCCTGCCATGCCCATATTTGGGGGGTCAATCAAAATATCACAAACAAGTTCTAAGAAGGGTCAGTGGGTCACCAAATGAAGATTCATGCCAAGTCCGGTTGAAATTGGCAAAGTGGTTACTGAGAAGAGGAGTGGTAAAGATTTTAAGTCAAAATGACATCCCCAACCCCCACCCCCCTGCCATAAACAACTTTTGAAATGGGTCACCCAAAGAACATTTCTGCTAAGTATTGTTGAAATTGGCCCGATGGTTACTGAGGAGAAGATGTTTGAAGATTTCAAAGTAAAAAACTGTCACACCATATTTTGGGGTCAATCAAAATTTCTTGAACAACTTTTGAAAAGGTTGACCAAAGGAACATTGCTGCCAAGTTTGGTTGAAATTGGCCCAATGGTTACTAAGGGCAGATGTTTAAAGATTTCAAAGTCAAAAACTGCCAAGCCCTGCCACCCCCATATTTGAGGGTCAATCAAAATTTCAAGAACAACTTTTGAAAAGGATCACCCAAGGAACATTTTTGCAAAGTTTGGTTGAAAATGGCCAATTGTTACTGAGGAGAAGATGTGTAAAAATTTTAAATTCAAAAACTGCCAAGCCCTGCCTCGCCAATATTTGGGGGGTCAATAAAAATTTTGCGAACAACTTTTGAAGGGTGTCAAAATTTATGTGAAGTTTGGTTGAAATTTGCCCAATGATTTGATAGGAGTAGATGTTTAAAGATTTCATATTAAAAAACTGCCCCACCTGGAAGGCCCATATTTGGGGGTCAATCAAAAGAGAATATTTGTTGAGAAGGTTGACCAAAGGATCAATCAAAAGTTGGAGAATATTTGTTGAGAAGGTTGACCAAAGGAACATTTCTGCCAAGTTTGGTTGAATTGGCCCAATGGTTACTGAGGAGAAGATGTTTGAAGATTTCAAAGTCAAAAACTGCCCCGCCCTGCCACGCCCACATTTGGTGGTCAATTAGAGCTATGCAAACAACTTTTGAGGAGGTTCACCCAAGAAATATTTCTGCCAAGTTTGGGTGAAATCCCACCCGTGGTTTCAGAGGAGAAGCTGTTTAAAGAATTGTTGACACCTTCCGACGGGTGCCCCACAATGCACAACTTCAAGGGACAAAAGGTGATCCCAAAAGCTCACCTTGAGCATGTTGTGCCCAAGTGAGCTAAAAATATTGTCTATGAATTCCATTAGATTGCAGCAGTTTAATCTTGATCTCTACAAGAATGATTTTCTAGTTTTTTCAATTGTTTTTAACTGACAGGTGTTTTACATGCAACCTTAAATTGGATGTGCAACCGTTTTTCATTAAATTTATCCATGATACATGCATCATAAACATAGCAATAGATTGCTCACCCAAGTTTCTTATTGTACAAAGCAACATAAATAAAACTAAAAAGCAGGTCTCATTTGTGAAGAGTCAAGCAGTACTCAAGTGTAATGAAATTGGGCATTAAGCTGCTTTTTCTATTTTTTGCTATAGATTGGTCACATTTTCAATGGGATTCATCCTTATGGCAAGAAAATCAATCAGATCAAGTTTCATCAAGACTGAGCCAAAATTGTGGCCCTTAAGTGTTAACAAAGAAACTGACATTAAGGCCCTTTTCCCAAATTGAACCTTTCCATTTTTGATAATTTACATTCTTATGACCTAACAATCAGTGCGACTCAAGGTTTCATCAAGAGTGTAAACAGAGAAATTATCATCAAAGCCCTTTTCCCCTTGTTTTCATTGAAAACTCATTTTCAATTTAGTTCATCCTCATGCTCTACTAACCTTTCTGACCTAGATTCATCAAGATTAGGCCAATAATGTTTCCCCTACAGTATAAACAGAGAAATGTTCATTAAGGCTCCTTTTTCCATGTTTTCAAATTGAACTTTTCCATATTCAACGGGTTCATCCTTATAACAATCAATTTATTCAGATTAAGTCTCATCAAGATAGGGCCGAAATTGTGGTTCCTAGAGAGTTAAAAAGAAAATGACATTAAGGCCCTTTTCCCTATGTTTTTAAATAAAACCTTCCAATTTTCAAAAGGCTTAATTCTTATAACCCAAAATCATTCTGACCTAATTGTCATGATGACTGGATCAAGATTGTGGCTCCTAGAGTGTTAGCAGGAAATTTTACAACCAGGACCTTTTTCCAGTATTTCCGATGGAATCTTCCTATTCTCAAAAGAATTTATCCTTTTGACCTAACTAGAGGCGCTTGAGCACCTGCATTGCTCCACAGGCCTAATTGTACTGATTAAGCACATGGTGTTTCAGGAAATATATTCAGCATGTGTTGGAAATCAATCTTGTCAATGAAATCTTTCAATATTTCAACCTTATCATTGATTTACAAAAGTCAATACATTTACCAAGTCAGATGAAAAAGGAATTCACATTTTTTTTTAAATAAAATTCACTCGATACCATATTTGGACATAAGCCACAACCTGAACAGCCAATGAATCGAAATAAATTGATGGAATCTAATATCAGAGATCAACAGAGAATCATTCCAGTGAAATTTGGATGAAAACAATCAACTGGTTTCTAAGAAAAAGATTTTCAAAGGATTCATCAAATATGGAAATTAGCCCCGACCATTAAAGCAATATTTTTTTACCGATCAAAATTCTGTGAAGAAATCTGATAAACGGTCATCCAATGATCATTTGTGAAATTGAATTGAAATCCTTTGACTGGTTTCTGAATTTTTCTTTTAAAGCTTTCACCATATATGGAAATAAACCCCGCTCATTTAGGTCATGTTTATCATCCGATCAAAACTCAATGAAGGAAATTGATAAAGGGTCAACCAAAGATCATTCCTTTACTAGAGGCCCTTGAGCACCTGCATTGCTCTATACGCCTTGTTGTACAACCTATTCAAAGTTTTACAAAGGTCAATTCATTTACCAAGTCAAATGAAAAAGGTATTCACAAATTTTTAAAAAAAATCACTTGATACCATACATGGACATAAGCCACAAACATAAAAGCCATTTGTTCAATGAATCAATATTAATTGATGGAATCTGAAAAAAGAGTCATCAGAGGATCATTCAAGTGAAATTTTGTTGAAATCCATTGACTGGTTTATAAGAGAAAGATTTTCAAAGCTTTCACCATATATGGAAATTTGCACTACCCATTAAAACCATGATTTTCATCCAATCAAAATTCCATAATGGAAATAAGCCCCTCCTATTTAAGCCACGTATATCATCCAATCAAAATTTCTTTAAAAGAATCTGATATAAGTTCACCCAATGATCATTCTATAAAATTGGATTGAAATCCATCCATTGGTTTCTAAGAAAAAGATTTTTGAGGGTTTTACCAAAAATGGAATTCAGCCTATCAAAATTCTTTAAAGGAAATCTGTTAAAGGGTCACCCAAAAATCATTCCTATGTAATTTGGTTGAAATCCATCTGTTCGTTTCTGAGGAGAAGATTTTTAAAGTAAAAGTTTAGGGACGGACACAACGCCATGACAATAGCTCACTTTATAGCACCTTCCAATTCATCCTTGACCTATCAATAATTCTAACCACATTTCATAAAAGATTGAGCCAAAAAATTTTGACCTTATGTGTTAACTAAGAAATTGTCATTAAGGCCCATTTTCCTGTGTTTTCAAAAAGAGCCTTCTCATTTTCGTCAGGATTCATCTATAAGACCTATCAATCATTGTTAATAAGTTTCATCAAGATTAAAATAAAACCCTGGCCGCTAGAATGTAACAAAGAAATTGTTCATGTTGGGCAATTCAGAGTGAATGATGCATGAAGGACATTCAAAGATTATAAAAACTCACCATGAACATGTTGTGCTCAGGTGAGCTAAAAATGCATAGTATCCTTCTTAAGTTGGCTTTTTAATAATATGCTTACACTTAGAGTCATTCCATTCAAGAGAGGTATCAGTTTCCACAATGTCAAATAATGCTACTAAATTAATCATACTTTTCCATTATTCTCCATCAATTTTCTTACACCACACCACACAATCCTATTTCTGAAATCTGTAAAATACTATGAGGAAAGAAGAAATTGCTTTTGACAAGCAATTTCTTGTTTTCTCCCAATTTTTTGGACCCTATCATGTTCTCAATTCAACACACTTCATTTGTTATTTACTTGTTTTTGCTAAGCATGTTCTTTATTGTCTAGTAATAGGTAAACTCTTTTCTTGCTTAGGTAAAAATATTAGTGTTATATTCAAGAAATATTGACAATATCAGCTGTCACATTCAGAGGTATGAGGGTTAAACGTTTGACAACTTGGTGAAATAGGAAATTAACAAAAGCAAAAACTGAACAAGCAATACATGAAGAACTTCAAAATTTTCAAGCTAAAATACTATATACATTTTTTTAATGAAATATGCCTGAATTAGCACACAGGCTTAATAAAATCCTATGATCTAAGGTGAGCTAATAAGTAATATGATAGAGTTTCACTTTAAACCAAAGGTTTGAGAAAGAGGCATTTCTTTAGAAACATTGAATTTGTTTTTTTTTTTTTTTTTTTTTTTTTTGCTCTAGAAGATTTACTTCATAAATTAAGGTAACTCTGCAGATATAAATCAAAGAAACAAAAGCATAAAGGGTTCCAATGACAAACATGGTCATAAATAAGAAAATTCCATGCATACTCTTTTTCCTAGGACTTACAGTGAAAGCATTCAAGTTCAAGACATGGACAAACAGAAAATGGATGATTAATATTATGATTTCCCCTGATTTTGTAGGGTGCAGAAATGTCAACTTACCCCAAAATCTATCAAAGGGCCACCATTCTGTATCAAAGTATGATTGTGTACTGTAATCCATTCTTTTATTTACACTTTGTCACTCTATACTTTCTTAAACCTTTCTTAAAATTAACTAAAACTAGCCTTAATTCCTCATAATACCATTAATTGTTCTATGCAACAAGAGGGACATTGGCCCCGAGGCAGTCACCTGAGATATAGGCTCTTAGCCTTCTAGGTCAAAGGATATCATTTTTAAAGATTATTTGTTAAATATCATTTTTTTTTGAAATGGCAGCCAGAGTTTGGACAGATTTCAATTCTTTGTGTAATTTCTAACGGAGGCTACCTAAGACACATGTTTGCTAGAATTGGTTGGAGTTGAACCAGTAGTTTGAGAGAAGTTGTTGCTTTAAACTTCCTTCTTTATTTCTATAAGGGGTCCAGCCCTGGAGACCCAAGGGTAATGTTTTTAGCCATTTTGAAAGAGGTCACTGTATTGCTGCTTCATGTAAAATTTAAAGGCCCTACACCTTCTAATTAAGGAGGAGCTAATTCAAGGTAAGGGGAGATAATTTTCAAATATCTTTATTAAATTTCTTTTTTGTTGTCAAGGCAACCAGAGTTTTAAATGAATTTCAATTCTTTAAGCAAAAGTTAAAGAGTCCATCTAAGGAGTATTCTTGCCAAATTTGGTTGAAATTGGTCCACTTGTTTGGAGACTTTACATTTGAACAAGAAATAGATTGTCCAGGATCAAAATGTCAAGCCCGCTGATTTGAAAAAAGAGTGTGGTGCACAGATTTTTTTTTAAACTTTAACCTTGACCTTGACACTAGGAATCACCAGGTAGAAGATCTGTGCCAAGTTATTTTCAAATCCATCCCAAAATTGTAGAAGTCATGCTCTGAAGAAGGTCATTTCACATTCAAAAGTGACCTTGATCTTGCATTTATCATATGACACTTGCACTCATCAAGAAGAACAACTCTGCCAAATTATTTTCAAATCCATCAAAAATATAGAAGGGCTTGAGGACTTTGTGTTCAGGTGTACTAAAAAGAAACAAACTTGTGTACTTTCCTTATCAATTTTACTTTACAAAGAAGTAAATGACTAAAGGAAAGTGAATTAAGGATTTATCAATAATAAGTTTCCTAGTCAAATTAATTTTCCATAAAAAATGTCATGCAAAATTTAAGCAATCCTTACTTCTCAATACTTACATAACTAGAACTTGATGCAGCTCTCGCCCGGGATAGGCTAGTTTTCTCTTTTTCTGCAGCTGATCTCTGTATGGTTTGAAAATTTTTCAATACATTACTAAACTGCTCTGTTAGTCTCTCTTTTTGTGTCTTCAACATGCGCTGAAAAATAGTAAATTTAAATAATATCATTTGCCATCAAAAATAGACCAAATAACAGGAGACCATAGTGACCCCACATGGCTCACCGGATCATTTAAGAAATTAGCTTTACTGAGTCAGTTTATAGGAATTTTGTAAATGGCAATGCTGTAATAGAGTATAATGATTCTTAATGCAAAACTTCAGAGCACTTGAAAGCACTAGGTCTTACGGTCTAAGAAGATGGGATTCTTAAAGATTTCTGTCTTTTACTCTACATAAAATCCAGGAACCTACAACATAGGGTCTAGGATAATCTCAGTGTAATACTCTAAAGTATTCAGGTAAAGTACCACAAGTTTATTCATAAAAAAAAAATGAAATTGAAATTTGAAAAAACTGATACCTTATAGATTGGACAGAAAAGCTTTTCATATATATTTGTAAGATCTAAGAATTCATAACATAGGTTTTATATTGATTGTACAATTAAATATTCAGTATTTTTATCGAGTACCGTTAGTAAGACTTTGTGCTAAACAATCATTTACTTTTTTGTTGCATGTAACTAGCCATAAATTTTGCAAAATAAAGCCATTTGACATCTAGTTGTCTGCAACTTCTTTCAATATGGACCACTATAGAATTATGTAATCTGGTAATGGGTTACAGTAGGTAAAAATCAAAGCCTCTTTCTTATACAGGTATTTGAATGAACTCAATAAGTCTATGATGGCATTCAAAGGGTTTGATAGGCAAGTAATAAAATATTCCATTTGAAAATCAAACTCGCTCCTTCTTTCTGGAGTTATGCAGTATACCATTTGACTAGCTTCATTTATTTGTAATAATTTTTGTGATTTGAAGTGAAAAACACAGAAAACAAAAAATTTAGTTTTCAGTAGTTTAATTAGGATGACTTCTATGAAAGTTGGGTAAAATCATTCTAGAAGTTTAAAGGCACATCGTTGGGCAGAGGCACAACAGACACAAGGCCATGCAAATAGTATCAGTGGCCTTCAACAAATGACACTAATAAATTGTGATAAAAGATAACAAAATCTTGTAATAAGCAATTTCCCATCTTTTTTTATCCTTACACTTAACATTAAAATTGATATTCCCTTTGACAACAGAAAACACATTTGTATATTTTGAATATGTGGTCTCACATTCCCAGTAACATTATAACATACTGAGGCACAATTTCTAGTTATAAGGTAAACTATCTAACCTGTTGAGATGGATCAGAAGGGGGAGGTAGTTTTGCCAGCCTCTGCATGTCTTTATTAGCATCTTTAGCCAGCTGGTTGGTCTCATGTGTAATTTGATGCCTGGAATAGAAAATGAACAATTCTGACATTTAATGAAATGGGATTGGATGTTGCTCGTTGGACAATCTTTGAAACTTGTATACATGTATTTTGACATTTAGTGTTAATTTGTTAATCTAGTGTTGAGTAAAGATATCCTTCAAATACGGTAATTTAAGACAAAAGTTTGGTTCTAGTCATTTTTCTGTCATACTATGACAGGGTTTTGTTTTTCAGTAATCTCTCATATATTATGGCAAAGTTTTCTTTTAAACAATATTATCGCACAATTTTGCTGTCAGCAATCCTTTAGTTACATATGGCAAAGTTTTGTCTGGTAATTGGTAATCCCACTTCGAGACAAAAAATAAAACTGGTCAAAATAAATTGCACCAATCAAAATAAGCTTCATTTGAACATAAAAGACAAATGAGATAGAAAACAGTCTGAGAAAAAGAGGAATTATCAGCAAAATCTCCTTTTCCCACAATTCTTACCACTGTTTTATGTGTGTGTGTTTAAGTTCGTCAAAATGAAGTATAGTGATAAATGGTAAATAACCTTGCACACTTTTCTGGCTACAAGACTTTGGAATATCTGTTAGCCTTTCAGTAATGAAAACATTCATGCTTCTAATATTTGCCACATGATATTACATTAGACCATAATGCTTTAACCCATCACAAGACGACAAAAATTTAGACTTGTCCAATTTGAAAGAGGTGGAAGACAACAATTTAAAGTTGATGACATGACATTTTAGACTTTATCAACTTTCTGGGTAGAAAACATTGTGGAAAATGAAGAAATTGCATGTATCAAGCAAGTTCTTCATTTTTCACAATTTCTTACTCATTGTTTTTCTTAAGGGGTGTCAAAAAGTGTTACTTTGTGGGAATGGGTTAAATTGCTTTCTGCAGCTCATTTCAATTTTGAACATTCTTAAATTATGATGTTTTGTAATGGGTCAGTTAAAAAGCCAATTTAAAAACGACCCCTGTAAATAATGTATTCAGATGAAGTCAGCAAGTTTTCAAATACACACATACCTATTTGAGAAGCTTTCCCTATCAAACAAAGTTGTAAAGAATAAATTTATGATTAATGTTAACCCATTACCACTTTTTATGCCTCTCAAAAACAAATCTTAAGAAAATATAACGAAAAATGAAGAAACTACATGTCACAAGCACTTTCTTCATTATCAACAATGTATTATACCAAAACAAGAAAGAATTTTAAGATTTAATCAACAAAAAATTGTTGAAATCTGAACAGTAACTGTACAAAATTGTTGCCTTACACTCTGTCTCTAACTTGTTCATTGTCTTGGGGTGTTCCAATCAGCTTCACTTGCCTTTCTAACTGTGTAACTGTAATGAAACAAAATAAAAATCTAGGTATTTAGAGAGTAATTCTCTCATTTGTAAAAAAAAAAGATGTCTTTTAAACTCAAACTCTTGTCATTCTGAATCAATAATATTCCTGCCTTTGCAAGGAGATAAAGACTTACATCAGCCTGCACATATATGCAGTCTAATCTTAGTGTTAACCGCCTGTGTCCCACTTAAACCCTTTCCTGTTCAATCACTGGTTTTTAGGTCCCTGTAATTTTATTATTGATAAAACATTGTAGAAAAAGAATAAACTGCTTGTATTAAGCAATTTCTTGTTTTCCCACAATATGTCTTACCCTACTGACTGGTTATTTCTCAAATTAAATCCATGTTAAATTTTCGTCTGCAAAACAGGAAAGGGTAATGCTCTGGGATGCAAATAAAATTTATAAAAAATAGACCAACAATATCAGGTCTTCCAACGCTTTTAGCCCTTTGATCTTAATACAACTCTGAAGCAAGATTTTGTTCAGCATGAAAAGGGTTAATCTTAGAATAAAACTTTGTCTACTAGTACCTAATGTTTCTATGATTAATCATTTATATGGTCCATTCTTTGTTTAAAAAAAATTAACTTTTGCTAAATCCATAGCCTTTATTAACCAATTCCCACTCGGTAACCCTTCTTGACACCAAAAAGCTTTCGAAAACATTGTCAAAAATGATGACATCACAATTACCAGAAGCTCTCTTTTCTTGTGACCGGGTCAATTTACAACACAATTTTTTACTCACCATTTTGAGATATTTTCTGTAGACTATTTCCAATTCTTTGTGCAAGCTTCCCTGGATCATCTGAAAATAAAGGAAATACACTCTGTAAATCTCAAAAGTTGATCATAAATGTCTAAAGAAAGTCAAAGCAAAAGCCTATGCAAGTCACACTCTTAATTCTGTTTGTTTCTTTTCGATGAAATAATCATGGAACATAAATTAACCCATTCCTACACAGTGACGCTTTTGACCCCTCAAGTAAAACATTTGGGAAAATTTTGTGTAAAAAGGAGAAGTTACCTGTAACAAGCAATTTCTTAATTTTACACAGTTTTCTTTGCAGAAAGTTGAAAAATTCTAAATTTTCATAACCAATAAACTGTTGTCTGCAACAGATTTCATTTTGGACAAGTCTAAAATTTCACCATTCAGTAATGGGTTAATGTCATTTAATCTTGTTCATTCCTTCATCATTTTTTTCAGCTAATGAGCCAGAGAAAGAATGATAATATGTAAATGAAGGCAAAATACATGATTTCTTTGAAACTCACATTCTATTCTATTTTCACTAAATGCTTAAATTAACTAAGAATGTGGAACAGCAGAGTTCTGAGTAAAAATGCAAAAAATGTAAACCAAATGACAGGACTTGTGTTTGACTCGTAAACCATGGTTTGACCCTTGAAATCAGAAAATATAGTTATGACCCCAAGAAATTTCACCAAAGGGGGTCATTTTCATCCCCTTGCAAAAAAATTCAAAAAGTCAAGACAGGGAATTTCAATCACTCAAATTTTCAGTGATACATCTCAAGTATTATTGAAACTATACGAATTAACAGGTAACATCATATCCTTATTAGATGCTTAAAAAAGTGAATCAACATGTACAAGAAAAGAAAATTTATAAATGTTCAAATTGCTTTTTTATTCCTACAACAGAGAATTTAGGGAATGCAGAACTTTGAAAAATAATGTTTATTTTTTTACCTGTCGATCCAGAACTTGATCCTTGGTAAGATGCGAATCCATCAAACGTCCCTCTCCCGTATGACATTGCTGTATCTCTGCGTGTCTTTTTTTACTACTAAGGGTAAGATAAAAAAATATTAAAATGTTTCAGTTACAATAATGAAGCCCCAGGCTCCAACTCATAGTTTGCCTATAAGTCATCAGAAAGATGGTGTGTAATTGTTATCACAATTAGGATCTTTTTGTCTCCATTTCCAATGGAAAATTTGATTCATATTTCCTATATTTACTTAAATAATCAACACAATATATATACCCATTCCGACACAATGATGCATTTTCACGCCACTTAAGAAAAACAATGGGAAAACATTGAGGAAATGGAAAATAATCTTGCTTTCAATTGGCAAAATGTTTCTACTAAGAAAGTTTGAAAATCTACCATTTCATTATAAAATGTTAAATTGTTGTCTGTAACTCCTTTCAATGCAGACCAGTCTAACATTTTGTTGTGTGGGAATGGGTTAAAAAATATTAAGATACATTTTTTTGATGATTTTAGGATTCATTAGGTATTTCTATGGACTGCATTTTTCCTTCTCTAGGCAAAGTCCCTTCTTGTTTTTTGACAAGGCGGACATTATCCCCTTCCAAATCTTAACAAGGTGAACATTAGCTCCTTTTGTAATTCTGACAGGGAAGAAAAAATTCCCTTCGTAATATCAAAAGGGCAGACTGAATGATAAATCAGTATCAAACTGTTAATCAAATGATGGTTCAATAAATTAAATTCATAATTCCCACCAGGATCTTTGTTTATCATTCTTGGTACCAAAACATTGTACCTACATTTTTATCTTATCTGTGTTTACAAAGTATTGGTTGCCTCGATGGTCTAGTGGTATAGGAGCTTGACTAGTGATCTGAAGGTCACAGGTTCGAGCCCCAGCGTAACCGGGGTGTGTTCATGGGCAAGACACTTTATAGCCAGCCCCAGTCAACCCAGCTGTAAAAGTGGGTAGCAGTGGGATTCAGCCACTGCCTCTCTTTCAGGGACGTGAAAACATCTGGATTGTGAGTGTATCACCTGACAGTAATACCCGAAAGGGGAGTTAGGCAGTATAAATAGATAGATAGTATAATCTAAGCGTATGATTATAGGTGTTTTTTTTTTTCTTTTTTTTCCCAACAAGCTTTCTGTGAGTGATGAAGTGGATTATTTTCTTACCTAATTTTTTATGATATAAAAGGCCTTTTGTCCGCATTAGGAAAACCACAAAGGGGATGGTGTACGCCCTACTAATAGCAGGAATGAGATTTCATCTGCCAAGTCAGAATGATAACAAAGGGGCTAATGTCTGCCCAGTTAAGTTTAGGAACGGTATGAAATCCGCCATGTAAAAAGCCGGGAGGGGCTATTGTCCTAGATTCGCTACCCACGGGCCTAGCTTCCTTTCTTTTTATTAGTTTGATATTCATATTTATATTGATGAAAGATTTTGGAATTTCCACGCCTAAAACGACGAGGTACATGCGATTATTTTCACCTGTACCTTCATAGCCTGTCAAGTGAGAAATGTCACACGTTTTGACAGCTGTCATTTCGGTATTTTTCAGGGTTTCAACTTGGGAATTTAATCAACAAAACGAACAAATATACTTACCTGATTTCGTGAACTTTCAATAGCAGAAACAACAAAAATTACTTTGAAAATAACGTTTTAATCGTTAAATATTTAATTTTCAGTTCCTCCTCCAGCGATTAGAATCCATGTTATGACGTCATCAAAGGGAGACAACCTATTTTTTCGCTTGTGAAAAATTGTCATCTGAAAATGAGTCAGCATTTGGCGTCTAATGGATCAAAACAATGGAATCTGACTGTCTTTTAGAAGGAGAAATGCTATTTATTTTCTAATTTAATTTCCTTTGTCAAATCGATATTAAGTTTTGTAACTAAGACATTATATTTACAATAAATCGATGTTTCTTCCCAACTTAGAAGCGCGACAACTTTTGATAGCATGCCATTGCAATTTACAAGTATAAGTTCCCTTGAAAAAGTTAGGGGATTCAGTAAGAGCACAGGAGTTTGAAATTAAATCGATATCTATTCACGGGTATAAACACATAATTTAGCCTTCTTATCTATATGAATAAACATATATTGATACAGATAGGGATCGGATATTTTTACACCCGAGAATAAACCATTCTACCATAGTTTATTGATACAATTTCAAACTCCCGTGGTAGCCTATGAGATGCTACCGTGACCCTCGCAATTCTCGGTCGTAACGAAAAGACAAATAGAACAGTTAATAATGTGTTTCGTTTTATTGAACTGATAGATATCATTAAAGAAAAACAAACAAACAAACAAACCCAAACTTACAAATAACGCCAACAATACCGAGAATGCAGTTTGTGGACTTCTTTGCTGGCTGTTGCGGATAATAATGGGGAAAATAGTGGAAAATGAAAAAAGTCATGACACAAGCAATTTCTTCACTTGCCACAATGCTTACCACATTGAAAGATCTAAAATCTTTGGATTTCGTAACCTGGAAACAGTCATATGCATTTTAACCCAATTCTGAGCAGGCTAAAATTTGTCTTCAAGTAATGGGTTAAGGTGACATGTTTATCCTCCAGTCATCATGTGACTGAACAACTGAAGGTCCTTTGCATTGAGTTTGTATACCATGTAACACGTGCTCCGTCGATTGTATCACTTTGCCCCCAAAGCGGCCTGGCGAAATAGCCTACCTACTAAATTAAAAAAAAATGTCACTCACTCGTTCCGTTTACAAATCTTTATCTTTATATGCATTTCAATTTAGAATCAGTTTGTGTAAGATGTGGTTTTCAACTCATTAAACAAGTTATAATATTTCGAAATCGGACCATGACAGAGCTCCAGAATCCATTTTTAAATGCAAAATTTCACCATTTACCTACTAAAGAATTAAAAACAAAAAGCGAAACTGAGGACTTGAAAACTTCCATCAACTAAAAGATAGTAATCCAACAGTTTTACTATCGCTCTACAAGCACATTACATCGTCGATGGGCAAAACTTAAATTCTCAACCCTTGCCAAGTTGAAGCCGGAATATTTCGGGTTTGCAGGAGGTATAGACAAAGACCAGAGTGCACGTAAGTAAAGGTCTACACCTCCTGTCTGTCCTTTTGAAACCAGAGTTGTTAATAAAATTTATTTTCAAAAGAAGTATTGACAACTGAACAACGAGTACTACCAATGCTCTTTGATATTTATACGATTCTGAAAATGATTTTATTCAGCATGGCGATGGCTTAATTAATAATAGTCAGTATATTTAATAGCAATCGGCAATAAATTTTGCCTAATCAAAGTTCATCAAATTATCCCGCGGAAACAGTTTAGTATAGACCAAAGTAAGTGAGGTGACACGATAATATTGTGACAAGTTAATATTGTTTTGCTTAGCATTCGATTTTTTGTTGTTGAAATTCTACGGTTTAGATATTTCAGAAAACAGATAGACGAATGGACGACGTTAATACAATCGGTCCCAAATCTTTCAATGCCGGATCACAAGTCCAAGGATTTTTTCATGAGAGAAGGACCCCAATGAGAGTTTTAACATTACACAGGAGTAAACACGGGTACGGCAGACATTTACCGCGGGATTCTTTTCTTGGTATTAATTCTGTTTAACCCATTCCCATACATTGACGCTTTTCGACGCCTCAGAAAAGCGATTGGGAAGACGTTGTGTAAAATGAAGAAATTGCTTGTAACAAACAATTTCTTCATTTTACACAATGTTTTCTACCCAGAAAGTTGAAAATATTAAAAATTCTATAAACTCAAAATTGTTGTCTGCAACTCCTTTCAATTGTGGCCAAGCAAAATTTTGTCGTCTGGTAGTGGGTTAAAACGATGAAATTGATTTTATAAGTTTCGAGTTGGAAATTGGCGAAATTTTAAGATAAATAGTCAGTAGATAAAAATGTCCCATAATGTGGAAAAATGTATTAAACATTTTTTAAAAAAATGTAACACTTTGCCCCCGTCTCTTCTAATAGGCATTGATACTTTCTTCAACACCCCTGAGGCTTTATCTATGGGCTCGGCCGTTTCTAATAACTATTGGTCACTTTTCGATCACGACTGTTTTAAAATTAGGGCCTACAAAATAAGACATATAGCGCAAAGACCGCTTTTATTGGTTCTTTATTCTAATTTCATTGTTCCTACTTTTTTCACACAACGAAATCTGACTAGATTGAACGCGTTTCATACCGACGATTTTTTGAGTTTTAGAGATTTTGAAGTAGAAAAATAAATTTACCCAATGTTTTTCTCTCGAAGTAAAAAAATAAAAAAAATATATAAATTTACCTAATCATTTTCTCGAGAAAAAATAAATTCTCAGAGTTCAGTTATCGAATGACCCAGGAGTAAATTAATCTGTGCAAACATACAGTCACGAAGTTCTAATAATAGATTATATTTTCACAAAAGTCTTTACAATTAGATCAGAAGTAGAGGTCACCTACTTCGGTACACAATTAAACATTTTCTTAAACTTTAGGTTAAAAAGTATGTTTCATTTTTTTGTGTTTAATCCATTCCGAAATACTCCGCATTATCCCACTTTGAAGAAAGTTCAAGTTTGAAAACTTTTTCGGGATAGGAGAAAATACTCATGGCTAGAAATTTTTTCACGCATTTTTTTTTTTTACGAAATTTGTCGTTTTTTTCCCCAACTTATCAAACTTGTTGTCTGTCACCTTTTTGCATATGGGCGAGACTAAAAATTTGTTGCTTTGCAATTGTTTAAATAATTAGCACGATCGTAAGTCTAAAATCGTTAAAATGTTAACTATTACACGATTTCATTATTTAATATTTTTCCCAAAGCTTCTAAATTTAAATTCTCAGTTATTATTTGACGGATCTTGGCTGTCAAAGGATCAAATGACCAATCAAATAATTCATTCGACATTCATCTTTAACACTTTTGTTGGTATGGCGAACTTTATTCAAGCTGAAGTTACGACGATTTTTCTTTTTTGTTACACGTTACTAGCCATAAATTTGGTAAAATCACTCCGTTTAATATCGAAGGGAAACTTCCTGTCGGAATCAGTGGGCGTGAACAGCGATCCGTCAAGTAAAAGTAGAGAGAAACGACAGGAAGTCGTTGACAGCTATCCTATCCTGATCAAAGTAGGTTCAATCACCATTCAACAATGTCAACCGACCTAATTTGTGCAATTTAGTTCTGTGAAAACACGCGGCTCTAACATTATCGCGAACGCGCGCGCGCACACACACACGCATGCACGAACAGACTCTGCATTCGATAAGACAAAGCTTTATGAACTCCGGCTTGCTCTTTGTAGAATGCAAACAAAGACTTGAAGGATAGATAAAAGATTCAACGGGTTCAGTATAATTTTGCGTCTTCTGATGCGCCATACGGAAACAACGCTAAACAAATATTCCGAAAAGAGATTGGTTAAAGGGTTGAAGTTAAACGTAATTGAATTAGGCGTCACGATTAACAATACATCAGTCATATCGTCGGAGGGCGATTAAAATATCGTAACTGCAGCTTATTCAAGCTGTAGTTACAAGATTTTGATCGCCCATCGACGATATCATAGATAGAATGCCCATTACAAACAGCAAAAAAACAAAGAGAAAACAAACAAACATTACAAAACAAACAAAAAAAAACGAAAAACTTACAAGATCAACATATTAACAAATAAAAATGCGGTCACGATTTAACGCGATTCATACCGAAGGTTCTTTGAATTTCGGAGATTTTAAAATCAACTATAAAATTATAGTATAAATCCCAATTCGAATTGTAAATATTTAACTACCAAGAGCAGGATTACAGAGTTTCTTGTCGAGTCACATGAAAATGTGCTAATTTTCTTTTTGGAAATTATTCTATTGAATATGACTATGAACTCGCAATGAAGTGTTGAATGAAAACACGAGTTCTCGTAATTGCTTCAGAAAATACAGTGCTATGCTATTAATAGATCGCTGGCCATATCAGGAAGTTGGTGTCGATTTTAAAACGGCGTTATTTTGCGACATTTATGGTGAAAAACACGTAACAAATAAGTAAAATGGTTGGTGTGGCGACCTAAACGTCGTAACTACAGCTTGAACAAGGATATCGGGCAACAGTCATGTGAGCGCGGGCAACAGCGTTAACTCACAATACCGCTTTAGAAAACATAAGCTTTTGAAAAAAAAAAAAAAAAACTTTGTGGAAAATGAAGAAATTGCTTGTAACTAGCAATTTCTTCATTTTCCACAATGTTTACTACCCAAAAATGTCGAGATTTTTTTAACAAGCTGAAGTGACGACGTTTAAGTCGCCACACCAACAAAAATGCTTCACAAAGATGTCGGTTAATGTTGTTTACTTCCGGTCTAAATGTACGATTTGATTGGTCAAACCATTGTAAAATTGACAACCGCGAACCGTCAAAGATATAATAGGATCGTTAATTGTTATCAATGATAAAAAATGATAATGGTGTAATCATTTTTGATAATCATAATGATATAATATCTACGATAATAAGTATTATGAGTGTAATTGTGTAATAGTACCTTAGTCATTATGAAACTACAGAAGTTATCATTTGAGACTTCATGGACGGAAAGATTTCAACGTAGAAAAGTGCTTTGTACAAACCCAGTAAAGTTAGTCTGCTTTGTTTTTGAGTTATTTCCCTTCCGGGACAAGAGTACAGAAGAGTACAACTTTAGCACATTCCCACACAATGACGCTTTTTGTCACCCCCCAAAGTCCTTGGTAAACATTGAAGAAAACGAAGAAAGTGTTTCTATCAAGCAATTTCTTCATTATCAATAATGCTTTCTACCCAAAAGACGAAACATTTTTTGAATTCCATCAACTTGAAATCCTTATCTACAGTGTTTTGGTTTTTTTTTTCAATTTGGACCAGTATAAAATTTTATCGTCTGGTAATGGGTTGAATATCGTGAGTTCGCAATCAAATGATTTCTCTGATTGTTAAGTAGTTATCATAATGAGTTGGGTTGTTTACATGATAAAACTTCAAAATCAAGATTAGTTAACAATTACTTTCTCCAGTGCTTTCAGCCCTTTGAGTACTGTAGAGGTTTTATAATTCAGCATGACAAAGGGTAAGATAGAATGACTATTCTACATTCAGAAAATTAGCAAAGGGGAAAACAAGGACTCTGGTCAGTCTGCACAACTCGAATAGTCTGAATAAGGTTGACGCCTTTTGTGTTTCTCACAAGGACCCTTTTAGCATGACAGCTCTAAAAGTGACGGACTTGACTTGTGTAAATGTAACCTTTTGTAACTTGAGGACATGAGCACAATTTCGAGACAGTATGAGGAGCTGGGATAGATCGAACAATATTCAGAGGCGGATCGGAACTGTTTTGGGACAAAATTACAAAATTAGTCGAAATGACGATGAATAGGGGGACAAAAGAAGATTGAGAATGATCTACGATAAAACAAAAATAAAACGACAAGAATAACAACAAAAATAAGATTCAAAGATTTGAACTAACATTATTGCAGTCTGAACTGTCCCGCTGTTGTTGCCATCAGCGCATTTATTTTCTTTTCTTCTCAACCTTCCCATCCCCATTCTCCTTCCCATCTTTTGTCTAAATGAATTATTTGATTGGTCTTTTGATTCTTAGACTGACAGTCGCGTTTAATTGCTCATTATAGCGCACATACAATCTACAAATGGATTATATTTAAATTTCTCTGCATTACTATTACTAGGAATGAATGTTTACCATTTAAATCCTATTGTTCTATGCATATTGATTTATCATGTAAATGCTTATTTTGCCAAAGCCCTAAAAAGTGCCAATATGCCAATATGCCAAAAAAAGATATTTGAAGTTGCGAATAATCTGAAGCTAATTAATCGCCTTTTATGATTTCTCCTACTTTAACACGTCGATGATATTTTGGACCTGTCAAAATTCAAAGAATTTGCAGACGACAATTTTAAGTTGATGAAACCTTTGTCTATAAGGGTAGAAAACATTGTGGAGAATGAAGAAATTGCTTGTAACAAGCAATTTCTTCTTTCTCCACAATGTTTTCCAAAGCTTGAGGGGCGTTATTGTCTGGGAATGGTTTAACACGCACGGGTTTCGTTACAGTATCAGGAGAGTGCTCTCGGCACATCTGTACGTTACTTTGGCATGAGCTTCGTTGTAGATGAGAAGGTATTGCGATTTTTATTAGGCCTATATTAGGCCTATATTGGGCCTATACTTATCGTGGAGGAAAATTAAAAGGTCAATCATGCAAAATTAAGAAATTGAACTATGAACTCGCAATGAAGTGTTGAGTTAAAAGGAACACTCTGTCGTTTATGTTATCGTCGAATCGAGAACTTACATCGTCAATGGGCAATGAAAATGTCGTAAATACAGCTTGAATGAATATGTTTTTACGATATTTGGTCGCCCAACGAAAGTATCGTTAACGCAGTAAAGTAAAGTCACAAGGGTTATGTTTTCCGATCCAGGTGAAGGAGCAAAATAATTTGAAGAATGTTTTCTCATTAACCCATTACCTCCCAATCTCTCTTTTTTACGCATTTAGTAAATGTTGTGTACAAAGAGAAATTGCGCGTAACACTCAGTTTCTCCCTTTCTATTCATGTTTTGTATATTGGGGTGGCGCTTATTATTTCGTTTACACACACTTAGTAATGTCGTCTACAATATTTTTTTTTCAATTTAGACAATTCTAAGATTTTGTCGTCTTGTAAATACATTGCCAAAAGACAAAAATCAAGAATGGTCCAAATTAAAAAAAATCCAGACTTCAGTTGTAGTTGGTGAAAATTCAGAAGTCTTCGACATATTTTGGTTGTAAACATTGTGGATAATGAAGGAATTGCTTGTTACAAGCAATTTCTTCATTTTCTACAATGTTTTCTAAAGCCAATGTTTTCTAAAGCGGGATTATGTTAAAATGGGTCAACGCTTTTGCCCCATTTTCTAAGGCGTGTCTCACATGACTTTATATTGAAATACTCACAATATAGAGTATGTTTGTTGTACCCCGATTTCTTTAGAATAAATAAAGAATATGTGAAAAGAGTGCTTTCAAACAGTCAAATATTTAAGTATGGGATCAGAGTATAATAGAACGATCAACTTAATATTACAAAACCAAATCTCTCACAGGGTTCAAACCAGTTTCTCAATGTGCTAGTTAAATGTGACATAAAGGCCCTCAAGAGGTTGAAGGCCAATTTATCAACTATATATATACACAACGAAAAAAGTTTAAGAAATATAAAAATGTATATACCAGTAACATTAAAGTTAAAAAGTTGACGTCGAAGTCATGTTTCAAACTGGCTTCGTAAATTCAGCATTTCCCTCTTTTACTTACATCGGACAGGTCGTTTAACCGAATTTCATTTACATAATCGGTCTATGGATGCAGCCAAATGTCTTTGAATTTCAATCTGTTACAATTTTATTCGACTGGGCGTGAAGTGCTCGATGTGCGGCATTGTGATGGACTACTTTCTGTCTGTCTGCTCGTCCGTCGGCCCGTTCACAATGACACTTAAGAGCAGTCTATGAATTTCAACAGAAATATACTCTAGGTCATGCTCTTACAGAATACATTAAAATATTGAATCCATGCCCAAATCTAGATGTCGTGGAAATCGAAAGAGAAAAAATCTTCTTCTCCTAATACCTCAAGTATAAAGCTTCTTAATTTTGAATGCGGTATCTCAGAACCCAGAGCTTTGACAAGCTGTGCAGTATTTTGGTATTCTCAAAATAAGCCCTGTGTATTTTGGATATTAGATTTACAGAGAGGTGAATAAGTAAATCTCCTCCTCCAAAATTATTAGGCAGAGAAATTTCAAATTTTGCAGCATAGCCTTTTGGTACACTCTCAAAATAACCCTTCAGTCACCATCAACTCTATGTTGCTGGTTATATGTTGTAAATTTGAAAATGTGTTTATTCGACAAAAAATGTAATAACGAATAATTTGATAAACTGTAGAATCTTAAAAGCAGCTGATGGTAAGCGCAAAAATTCGGGATGAGATTGAATGGAAGACAAACTAGGATTTTTGGAATATATAAGATGAATGCCCGAACCCTTTTATGGTTATTCCAATGAATTACGCTTCGCGGTTGATATGCCTTTAAAGGCTTTATTTATGGGGCTGAAGTAAATTGGTACATTGTTTATATCGCAAATCGGGAACGGATGATAGCTAGACCGGATGAAATATATTACAGCTGGTAGTGTGTCTCAGATTGATTAATTGAATTGGGTTGAACGCCACTTTTAAAAGTATATAAGTCATATCGCGGTGGCTGGAGCACCTAACAATGGGTTCCTGGTATTTCTCACACCGGTACTACCACTATATCATTTCCTAGCCTCAAGCTGCTATCCCACTTAGGTTTACGATTATCCACCCATTGGTGTGAGACAAATGTCGGAAAGAATATGTACTTTCAATTTGGACCAGTCTAAGATTTTCTTGTGTGTTAATGGGTTAACCAATCAAAATTCTTTGTAGGAATCTGATAAAGGTCTTCCAAGTCACTCCTCTGAATTGTTGTTGAAATCTTTCCATTGGTTTCTGAGAAGCCTCCAGCTGCTATCCCACTTAGGTTTACGATTATCCACCCATTGGTGAGAGACAAATGTCGGAAAGAATATGTGCCGCCGCCGGGGATCGAACCCATGACATCGCGTGATTAAAGATCAAGGGTCTGATGCGCTACCAGCTGCGCTATGACGGCGACTGTAGAGTGTCTCAGACAAGATGAATTAATTTAAGGTTTATGGACATATCTGGACATTCCATTCTCTTAAAGTAGCAGTAATCTCCAAGGACCTTGCTCGATGAAGAAGTAATATACTTGTAAATCAAATCTATACAACTGGAGATATTAACAACCCCCCCGAAGAGCTCGGTGATGTATCATGCAGTTTTCAAAGTACAGTTTTGAACGATATACCAATCAGATTTCCCCCTGCACCTTTATACATATCCACACCATCACTGAGTCCCTGCTAAATAATCACATCTTATCATGGATACGGATGAGAAACGTCTCTTAGTATATCCATATACCCGAAAAACTCTGTTAGCAAGGTGCTTGAATCTTGGTTGACCGATCGCGACTGTCAATCAAGGAATAAACCGATCAATCAAATTATAATTCTTCAGTCAAAACCTGGTCATATCAACTCAGGCATTGGTCGCCTTTTTGTTAACCTTTATTGTTTGTTTGGCGACTTAAACGTCGTAACTACAGCTTATTCAAGCTGTAGTTACGACGTTTATGTCTCCAACCAGCAATTTTACTTTTTTATTGCATGCTATAAATTTTGTAAAATAACGCCGTAGACAATTAAAGCGGAACTTTCTGTCGGAGTTAATGGGCGGGGCCTAGGGAGTCATTGGGCGGGGCCAGCGATTGATCAATTTTTAGCCAATAGAAACGGAGTCCATCTTACTCGACCGAGCGCCTATTTGAGACAAGCCTACATTTGGTTTGCATCAATGGAGTGTTGTTGAATAGTTGTCTGACCTTCATGCCTGCTTTTTCACGAATTTTTTTGGAATTTTGCGAGTGATGAAGCGAGGCAAGTATCCTTAAAGAGTCCCAGCAGACGGAAACTTTAAAGAGAATGGATGGTCTAACACAGACCAAAGACTTTAAATTCAGTTAAAGATGTCTGCAAAGTAGTAAGCTGTAGTAGGAACAACTGGACCAGTCAACTTAAACCCCATTTAGAAAGCATCCGTGTAGTGTTTGGTCATCCGGAAAAGTGGTCCCAAGTAGTCTTTTTTTGAGTAACCACGCGATACCACAGTGAAATAAAGGGACACACCCTCGATTTTCCCGAAACGCCTCATTTGGTTACTATTCTGTTTTGTCCCAAACAAGTCTCTACCGTCGTTCCAAGTCATAAGTTGTCAGCAAAATCGTTTTTCCCCAAATCTGTTGTAAAATGAATGTTCTTTTTAGAATCGCGTTAAATGTTAAAACATTCAATCCAAAGAAATATTCATACCCTTAAGAGAGATAGGTCTTTAGATGTCCCTGTCGAGTGTCTTGTCGGAGGTTAGTGGATGTGGTCAGCGATCTGTCAATAATTGCGAAATTGACTAATCGCGTCTTTCAATCAAATAATCAATTGACCAATGAAATCATTCATTTAGACTGGAAGTTTAGTTTGAACTTCAACATTTGACGCCTTTTTGGTGGAACAATATTTTTTGGTTTGGCGACCTAAACGTCGTAATTACAGTTAATTCCAGCTCCTGACTCCTTTGGTCCCGCCAATTGATTCCAACAGGAAGTTCTGCTTCGATTTTTAACGGCGTTATTTTGCAAAATGTATGGCCAGTGGCATGTTGCAAATAAGTAGAATGGTTGGTTGGCGACCTAAACGTCGTAACTACAGCTTGAACAAACTGTAGTTACCACGTTTAAGTCGCCAAACCAACAAAAATGATTCATCAAAATGGCGGCAAATGTTGGTGTTCAATTCCATTCTAATTCAATGATTTCATTAATCGATTGGTTATTTGATTGACATACGCGATTGGTCAATTATTTCTGGGACAACACAGTCCTAGGCTTACTGACTAGAAATATAGATAGTAGGTCAAATTTAAAGGCTAGTTTTCAAATGAAAAGTACCATTTTCTCAATTAATTTAATATCGCTCCACCTTTGATCGTTAAAAAATTCATCAGTAAGACGGAAAAAGATCACGTTCAAGGGCTAAGCACGGTGCAAAGTTAGTGAAAGATAACATCCTAATACATGTAGGCCTACGTGTAATTTCGAACATCCTTTAACCCATTACAACTCAATCCCTCCTTTTTACGCCCCCCAAGAAAAAAGCTTTTGAAAACATTGTGGAAAATGAAGAAATTGCTTGTATCAAGCAATTTCTTCATTATCCACAATGTTTTCTACCCAAAATGACAAAAAAGTTCAAAATTCCATCAACTTGAAATTGTCTTCTGCAGCTTCTTTCAATTCGGACCGGTCCAAAATTTTGCTGTGAGGGAATGGGTTAATTCAAACTTTAGGAAAGTGGGTAAAAGGCCAAGGGTTCAATATGATGGAATATGATATATAAAAACCCTTTTCAAGAGTTACTCGCTCAAATAAAAAAAATAAAAAATAAAAAAATTGTGAAATGTTGAAGAAATCCAACATTGGAACTTTCCTGAATGGAATTAATCATGTTCTATTTATAGCTTCAGAGAAGTTAGTTTCATAATACCTTTCTCATGGTGGTGATAATTCCCGCCAACAACACCCGTTACTTTTTACTCGATTTAATTTCGTTTTAGAAAATAAGAAAGGTTCGTGGAAGGAATATGTTTGCCTATATCATTCATATATAATTCAATTTTAGCTTCGTCTATCAAGATTCAATCGTTTTGATTGACCTAATTTTTCTTTTCATACTTAGACCAAGAAATTTTGAGCACGCAACTATGTTGTATTCTTGCGCAGAAAGTAGATCCATAAGATTTTACTCTAAAGTAGGTTAACATTTGCTTTGATTTGCTTGATAGCATTAAATCATAATGAAATGAAAGAATATTTTTTTGGTTACATTGAGTTATGGACCTACTTAATCCCACTTATGAATGAATCCATTTCCCATCCATAACACCAGAGCTTTACGCCTGCTTATTTCTTTGAAGAAATCTGAAATAGCTAGTCAAAGAGTCATTCCTGCGAAAAATCAATAAATATCCAATAGTTAGTTTCAGAGAAAATATTCTTGGGACAGGAAGTCCTTTCAAATGGTAACGAGAATATGCTTTTCGCAGAACTACTTCTCGGCTGTTGGTCTCTATGCCTACATAAACCGACGAATCCACTAAAAGAAGTAATTCCGTGAACAAAAGAGGACATAACTAGAGCTGTCGCCCTCAAGGGCTGACGAGAATACCCCCCACGCCGCTAAAAAGGCTTTTCTATGAAGGAGTGGAATTTGAAGCTGTTTAATCACATGCATGTCATGGTGGATGAACATTGCCAACCCTCCACCTCTTTCTGATTTTGTTTGTTGCTAGAGTTGACTGATTAGGAAAGGTTGGTCAATATGAGCCTATGTTAAAGAAAACTGTGTGAGGAGATGATGACATAAAATTATATCCACGAAAAGTCAATATGAGCCTTTGTTAAATTTTTGACCCCCGGGGGGGGGCGGGGTCAAATTTGACCCCAGGAAATAAACCGTTCGATATTTTGTAAAGGTCAACAAGATGATGTTACTTACCAAATTTGGTAAATCTCCTTATGGTTACTGAGTTTTGCAATTTTAAATTTTGACTACTCCTCCCCCCATTAAAAAGTTCAAAATGGCATAACTCTGAAACTAACGACTGGATCAAGATGAAAATTGCAGGTGCACAACTTCATATGATAGGAAACAACCTGATAAAATTTCAGCAAAATTGGTCAAAAAATGTGGGAGGAGAAGAGGACACAAAATTATGTCCACGGACGGACGGACAGACGGACGGACAACCTGATTCCAGTATACCCCCCATAACTTCTTTGTGGGGGGTATAATTATGTCTTACATTTTCCATGAAATAACCGGTATTCAGTTATCTAACTATTTTATGGGGAAACATCGTTTTTTTTGGGTTTTTTTGTTTGTTTTATCTTAATTGATGTATATCATGTAGTGTATACGATAAAATAAGGAGTGAATAATGATTACTTTTCTGGTTTGCATATATTACAATTTCAACCAGATCTAATATGTAAACAAGGGTCTTGTTAAATACACGGAAAGCCAACGATTGTGAATTTTACACAATTGATTAAAATACTTGGAAACCCAACCTGTACCAGTCGAATTGGGTGCAATACTCCCTGCGTCTGAAGAGAACCACCTTGAGATGAATTTGATATATTGTTCTCAAGAAACGATTTTTAAACATTTTCACTTGATATGGCAGCACTTTTGTGTGGACAAGCGTAAATCTAAACAAGAGAACCGCTTGTTGGGCTGGTGCTTGGCTCCTCAAGCGTTAGATCATGATAAAAAATTGTAAGTCTAAAAAGGGGTCATAATTCGTTCACGAGAGTGTGTTTAGTATTACCAGAAATATTACAATATGTCAAAGTTCTGGTAAGTCGAAAAAGGGGCATAATTCGTTCAAAACACATTAAGAGATACCCCCCTCCCTTTTTGGTACACATTGCTCTGTTGATAATGAAAATATTTCAGAATTCAAGTGAATGTGTTCAGTTATATAAGAGGTACATTGTATTACAAAATATTTCAGTTTTCGGACGACGACTCGGACGCATCACATACGACGACCTGGCTATAAATATATCGGGTTATCTCCGCCGAAAACACTCCAGCTAAAACTAGGCATCTTAGGAGCTCGTTATTACTGTGGAAGGGAAAGACAAGCCGTGTTGAAATATTTGATATTCTGCGAGACAGCGGCCCAAATTCTAATCAAGGTTCTGTATCACAGCTATATCATAGTATTCTTTATCTAGTAAGTTCACCCTTTCGTGTTTTTCAAAATTCTTGACTGGTCCAATTTGAAAGAAGTTTCAGACAACATTCAAAAGTGGATGCAATTCGAAAAATAAGCAACATATAGGTCAGAATATATTATGGGAAAATAAGAAATTTCTGGGATGTAAAAACAAGGGATTGTGTAGGAAAGGTTTAAGCTTCATCATTTTATTCATTTATGTAAATTAAATGTTTGAGTGGCGGTAGACATTGTTCACTTGTCAATATTTCTTTTACTGGTCACTTACGGTCAGTTTGTTTGACAAATGACCAAATAAATCTTTATTCAAATGTAGAGATCGTTTTTAGGTTCAACTGCTCTGTCATCTAAAATCAGGGCTTGTTTTGTGGTTGACTTTGTTTGTTTTGTTTTGTTTTTAATCACAGAATCATTTGAAAGTCTTGAGAACTTAAATTCTTGTCAACCAGGCTGTATCTCTCAATCTCCAGGTTTTTATTTAATTTGTCTGTCGGCTCCTAAGATATTTTAACAATATATTGTTCAAAGCTGTTTTGTGTGTGTGTGTGTTTGTTTGTGTGTTTTATTAAACATACGGCGATTGGATTCCTCTGTTTCCTCCTTATATCATATTGTCAAACTTAAAGGGTAATCAAGTTCAATCATTAAGACTTTCTTTATTTTTTTCTCAAAATGAATAATATTCATGCAACATGATTTTGGTTTTTATTCACAAGTTTCTAATCAAACAAAGCATGCTACGTATCTCCTAAACGAAACAATTCATCGTCTTTTACATGCATGTCGAGAATTACAATTTGCGTTGTAGCGATTCTTTTCTTCTTACCTAAAATGATCATTCTAAGAAAGGGCCATTGATGCGAAACTAGAACCGTGCCAGATTAAGATGCGCCAAGTGTGTCCCAATTACTGACCACTAGACCACTAATCCTCATCCCTTAACATACCTAATTCTGAACACGCATCGTACTTGATCAGGCTATTGTAGTCTTATGAATTAGAAAGACGTAACTGATGCTCCTGAATTAATAGGATTTCCTTTCTCTATAGAGCTTACTCTTTACTTTAACCCTTTCCTGTTTTTCAAAATTTTAGACCTGTCTAAATTCAAAGGTTTTGCAGACGGCAATTCAGAGTCGATTATATTTAAAAAATACTCATTCTGTAGGGTAGAAAAAATGTTGAAAAAGAAGAAATTGCTTGTTACAAGCAATTTCTTCTTTACCCACAATGTTTTCTCAAGTATAAAAACGCAGGGACATAACCAGGTATTGAACGGGAATGGCTTAACTTGTTTGACGCATAAATGACCATCTCCTTATTTGGAAGTAATGGTCAATTACAGAACGTCCTAGCTTTTACCCGTTTATGGTCCGAGTCTTTCGTGTTGTCAATATTTATTCTATGGCTTTGGACCTTTTGTTGTCCGTTAAAAGAAGTGGTCACATGTTGGGTGTTGCCCCTCGTGATGGCTATAAAACTGACGACTGTCCGGCTCTCGGCACCACTCTCCTCCAGTTACTCTCAACCAGCACATAGACCCAGGTAAGAGCTCTTTTCTGATTAATAATAATGTGAGACATGAGAAAATCCACGTATCTCCGTAGAATGTTATCAAAGGATTAAAGAATGCACATCGTCGTTGTCTTTCTAAAACCTCGTAACTACAGCTTGAATTAAGCTGTAGTTACAAGGTTTTAGAGCGACAACTACAATATCCTTTATTGAAAATTCTGATTAAATGACATGTTTATGAAAAAAAAAACAAAAAAACTATGATGCAGTAAATCACATTTTGTTGGCCAAATGTGTTTCGATTTTACTGTACCGGACTCTACCGGATTCTACCGGAAATCTAGAAACAATGAACACTTCTTTTACGTTATAATGCACACCCTTTCAATTAATGTCATTATTATCAGTAACATTTAATTCTTTTTATCATGAGGGTTTTGAAGTTTAACATAAGATAATAATATATATTTTATGCTATTCGAGCTCTCCAAATTTAACTCTTCAAAACAGACAATTGACGGGTAGACTGGTACCACTGTCGACTTCAATAAAGCTTTGTTAAAGTCGACGGCGGTCTAATTGACGGGTTGCCGTCATCAATAAATAATCATTGACCAATCAAATTATTATACCGGAAATAAATTCTAAACTCCAACATATATTGGTTGAACATTTCTCACGGTTTGGCAACTCATACAGCTTTTCCAAGCCAACATTTTTACTTTTTTTTCACCCATGTTACTGACAATAATCTAATTTCAATAAATAAATAAAATAAAAAACTAGCTGAGTTTTTAATAGGAGCAGGTGTTGCGAGTCTGACAGTCACAAATAAGTAGTCAGGACCCTCGAAGGTGATGTGAGTCCCATGGACCCTTTGGAGCTTTTGAGTCCCAGGGTGTTATTGGTGCCAACTACTTTGCTCACCTTCCACCCAAGATCTTTAAAGATCTTTAAATCTATTATGTTTGTGTTTCATAAAATAAGTTTAAGATTTTTATGAAAGTTAAGATGACCTTTTGCAAAATTTATTGCGTTTAACAAAAAGGTAAAATTATTGTTGTTGTATAAGCTGTAATTATGACGTTTAAGTCTCTAAACCAACAAAAAAAAACACCCAAACACAAAAATGGTTACCGATGTTGGAGTTTAAAGCTCAATTCCAGACTGAACGAATGATTTGATTGGTCAATTGATTCCTTGATTGACAGTGGCGATTGGTCAATTACAGTAAAGAAAATAGTAACCGCAAAAATAACAATAATAATGACAAGTATTATAACAAAAATTGAATACAAACATTTGAAAACATTATACATATTTATAAATAAATGATAAAGCGTTTAATTAAATATGCAGAGAATATATTTTGTTTTCAATGAAGTATGGACCTAAAAACCGTTTTTAGGTTCATACCTCAATGAAAACAATTTAATCACAAAGTGTGATACGCGGAGCGGATTCATATTTAACATTTATATAATAAGTTTTTGAGCCGGGCTCATACGCCATTGAAAGCATATGTGTATTCTCTTTATTTCTTGTATTTTAATGCCTTAAAAAATCAAATATTTTACTAGTTTTTGATTAAAATTTTATGGGTCTACTTTGTGTGTTTGTGCGCAAGCAAACGAAATAGCTGAGTGCTCAAAATTTTCACGGGAGCATGAAAAAAAAATCAGCCAATCAAAACGCCTGAAATTTGTTACACGAACTAAAATGGAATTATCAAATTTTATCGCATGCACGAACGAGGACAGACGGGCTCTCTGAAACGGTGTCGATTTTATCATTTTTTCAGAACCATGTATACCTTCGCTGTTTGTTTGGTGCTAGCCGCCGGGGCTTATGCACACAATCATGGCATGAACAACTATGGCCATATGAACATGGGAAACATGAACCAGATGGGTATGCAAGGATGGGGCATGACTGGTATGAACCAGAACAACCCAATGGGCAACCAAATGAACATGGTAGGTACTGATTCCATTTAATAACCCACCGTATACACCGTCGGTTTAACCCACTTCCACACAATGCCGCTTTCTGACGCCCTGATAAAATATAATTGCGGAGGACTTTGTGCAAAAGGAGAAATTGCTTGTAACAACTATTTTCTCATTTTCTCACAATGTTTTCTACCTTACTTGGCACTTATTTTCAAAATTTAGTTCAATTTGAAATGTCGTCTGCATTTTCTTAAAAGAGGCCCTTGCACAGATTATGAAAGAAAAGTTTTGGCTCTCAATTTTCGAATTACTAACTGTAATGCTTTTAGACATTTGTAAGAAAGTGGTTAATCCGACTTTAAAATGAACATGCCTGTTCATATCTTTTTTAAAAAAATAAAGAAACAAACAAATTAGGCGTCACGAGACGCCCCCCCCCCCCCAAAAAAAAAAAAAAAAAAATCATAGGAGTACAACCCGAATGGAACCAGAATTCATCGGATAACTGTTTTCTGTCGGTTGCAAAGAGTACTGCCTTATATGTCCTTTCCATGACGTAACAATTACGTAATTGGCTTCCGATAGCAATACAGTCGTTATCGATATCACCCGAAGATAAACGACCTCACCCGATAAAGTCTGATATTTCAAAGTAGGGCACAGAGAATGGATCGCATTACATTGAACTATAACCCATTCCAACACAACAAAATTTTAGACTGGTCCAAATTGAAAGAAGCTGCAGACCACAATTTCAAGTTGATGGAATTTTAAATTTTTTGGTCTTTTTGCATAGAAAGCATTGTAGAAAATGAAGAAATTGCTTGTGACAAGCAATTTCTCCATTTTCCACAATGATTTCTAAAGCCGTTTTCTTGAAGGGCGTAAAAAGGAGGGATTGTGTGGGAATGGGTTAAGAGAATTTAGTCGATTTTACGGGAAGAAAGTACATGTGTATATAACGTGAAAATTACATGAAGAACTATTGAAGAAGCAGATAATCTTCCTATGTCAAATTGTCATGAAAATCTGTGCCAGAGCCAACTAGATCAGACCTGTCAAAATGTCGTCATCTGGGACTGTGTTGGATTAGATTAGTAAGCATGGGGCATACAAACGCTGACCAAGAACAACAATATGGGTAAACATTTAAACCCATTCCAACACGGCAAAATTTTAGTCTGGTCCAAGCTGAAAGAATATGCAGACGACAATTTCAAGTTTGATGGAATATCCTTTTTCTTCTTCTTTTTAGATGGATAAATAAGAAATGGCTTGACACAAGCAATTTCTTCATTTTCCAATTTTTTTTTCCAAATCCGTTTTCTTGAGGGGCGTAATTAGGAGGGATCGTATGGGAATAGGTTAAGTTAACGGAATAGTAAATTACTGTATGACTGGTTCAATGTGCGGATGCAAATATTTGCGGTTCGATGGTAAAAACCACCACCAGCAATCAATACAAAAAAGGTATTACGAATTAACCCATTACCGCACATTGTTGCCTTTTGTTGCCCTGAAGAAATATAGCCATGAAAACATCATGAGAAAAATGATCGCTTGAAACAAGCAATCTCTCATTTTCTCACAATGTATTCAACCTTTTTATTTTTTTCTTATTTATTTTCCAGTTTTAGCACACTTTCAAAAGTCAAATGTAATACTTTTGAATTTGGATCAGTCTATGATTTTTCATATGGTAATGGAATAATTTCAACCTAGGGTTCTATATTTCAGCTCGCCCAAATCCTTGGTATGGGAATGAACAACAATATGGGAATGAACAATATGGGAATGAACAATATGGGAATGAACAATATGGGAGGAGGCCGAAATATGGGAATGATGAACAACATGATGGGAATGCTCCTTCAAACCTTGATGTAAGCTATTTGCTAGTGATTATAATTGCCCTTAGAACCATGCTAAATTGATATAACTAATCACAGATTACCATTATGATTTTTGTAGACTTAAAGATAAACCTGTAAAATGAAAACCGTCTTAATAAGAGGACAATAACAATGTTTTATAGAGCAGCAATTCAAATACGAAATTATGAATAAAAGTTAAGTAACAAAGTGAACACTATTTTTCAATGGTTTTGGAATGGGAGGGCTAGGATGCACGAGTTTTGAACGAAATTGACTTTTTAAATGAAATAGGGTATTTTTAATTACTTCCCTTCATAAAACATCAGATATACCTCCAAAGATAACCAGGTTATCCAATTAATGTTTCAAGCGATTTGAATAAAGTTGTGGAATGTTTTGCATAATTTGAATGAGCTATTTGAATGATATGAATGGAACGGTGAACAAGCGATTTTAAATGGAGTTTAGCAGGTTGGGGGGGGCATTCCATCATGTTATCAACTGTTACCTTATTCCTGCGGTCTAAAGCCTATTTCGAAATAAATTCAAATTATCCTGCAATTCCATGCATTATAGTCTTTTTTTACAGATCCACAGATAGAAGAGGTGGGGATGAATTGGAATTTAAATTTAAGTATTTGAATCAGTCTGCCCTAAACCCAATGTTGTTGGTACTAATTGGAATCGTCTCTACAACATATCGAGGGCTTAGAGCAAAAAAATAGTATGGCTCTATACATTGTATAGAGCCATACTATGTTTTTGCTTTAAGCCATCGATATGGGGTTTTGTTGATTAAAAAAAACCAACTGATCTTAAAAACTTATCTTCACCCCCTGCCTTTCGCAATAAAAACAGCCATTTCGTTGACCAGGACAAGGATTTAAGAGTTATCAAATATTTTAGGCAAAACATGGGTAACCGTGGTAACCAGGGACATGAAAGTGAAAGCAGTGAAAGCGATGAGGATAGCCACAGACCTGACGTTAGCCAGGACGACATGAGAAGACTCGAACAAATGATGAGGATGGAATTCGCCATGGAAGTCGCTGAGTTTGTCATGGTTTACCAGGAGTATCAGGTCAGTTGTTGTTGTTTGTTAATCTCGATTTGGAAGAGATTGAACGGTTTGTAAAGCCGAATGTCGGTTTGAGCTATTAGTTATCTCCTTCAGAAAACAAAATATTTCCTAATGATCGAAGCCAAGTTGTTTGAGCTGATAGTATTTCATTTTTGATGGACCCGTAGGTGTCCGTCAGTGTTACCCAGTTTGGAAAGTCCAGTAGGATGTTACTAGGTTAGAAGAGACGTACAGTGCCCAGTTAGATTCGATTTATTATTTTTTTTAAAACCTGTCTCTCCAAAAACAACTGTTCATTTTGAAAAAAAAAATACGAGTAATACGCAATGCGAAGATTCTATATAATTTGTAGAACGCGTAAAGACTCTTCTTAAATATGAAAACACATACCAATAACCCGCTTAGCGTAGATGCGGTAATGGGTTCAGTTATAGAGAGGGTAGTTTGCCTTCTACTCTGTATACAGCGGGAATGATAAGCTCTATTCTTACATTTGATCAAAGATGTTTATCATTATTTCAAATAAGCCTTTTGAATCCATTACCAAACGACGAAAATAGACTAGTTACTGACGACATTTCAAGTCGCTTTGAAACTAAGCCAAGATAGGCTAGAAAACATTGTGTAACAAGCAATTTCTCCTTTTCTCACAATGTTTTCATGAATGCAATCCTCCAGGGACGTAAAAACATGATTGTGTGGGAATGGGTTAAGCTTCAATTGGGTCGCAGAAGGTCTAAAAGATATACAGAATCTCTCATTTGTTTCTTATGGGTAATAATTTTCATTGGATATTGCTGATAAAATATTGTGAAAGTTTATCAGATGATATCTGAATTATTTGTGAACTGTCATCGGAAAAGGATAATCTCGGAAAGGTAAAAAAGTATCGATCTTAAGCCAGTTAGACTGCGATCAAGTGAATTTTGTTTAACGTCACTTTATGTAGTATTTCAGTAAAACTAAAAAACTGCGACAATAAATTTGGGCCATTACATGTGTAGCTGATTGATCAACTTAACAGGCAAATTACTTATCATATTTCCATCGGTGAGAGAAAAATGACGTGTGTAACAAGGCATTTTTTTCTTCGAACTTGTGACCGTGCTGAGGACTCTAGAATAGAAAACATCCTATTACCTATTAAACAAACCAGGCTAGGCGAGATGTTATGCTTAAGCCTAACCCTTTTTGAAATTTTCGACTGATCCAAATTGAAAGAAGTTGCGGCCGACAATGAAAATCGGATGCTATTCGAAATGAAACCTTCCTAAATATGGGCATATCACTCTACTTTGCCATCACGGACCTCAATCATCAGTACTTTCAGTGTTCTGATTTTACAAACGCAAACGTGCTTTATTCATAACGTAAACTTTCTTTATTTCTATATCGCATCGTCCGCTTAGTTCTTTGATAATGTTCAAGGACTGAAGAGCTGGTCTTCCACATGTGTGTTATATATTGGTTGTTTCTGTTGTTGATATTGTTGTTGTTGTTTCCTAAAAACAAGCGTTTAGATAGCTCGGACATCCTTCATCTAAGAAGATACAGACGACATTTCACAGAGTTAAACCCATTTCCACACAACAACGCTTTTTCTCACACACCCCAAGAAAAAAGCTTTAAAAACATTGTGGAAAATGAAGAAATCGCTTGCTTGTTACAAGCAATTTCTTCATTTGCCACAATGTTTTCTACGCTGTAAGACAAATATTTTTAGAATTCCATCAACTTAAAACTTTCATCCGCAAAAGAAAAAAAGACCTATAACAAGCAATTACTCTTCCCTCACAAAATTTTCCATTAACGTATTTGTACATGGCGACAAAAAGCGGGATTGTATGATGACGGGTAACGGTGTATTTTGTAGATAGGTAGCCAGTTGCGTGGACTGCACACAGTTTTTGACGAACCAAGCTATAGGAAAGAGAAATTATCATTATTATTATTTATCTAATTATTGTTATCATTTATTACATGTATAAAATTGTTATTATCTTATTATCGCCGTTATTTTAAGCATTTGTTAGTAAGGTATATTCAGCCTTTATTTCGGTTTAATTTGGTTTACTAAGATACTCTCTTTATTACACAGTATGCTTGTAATTGACCAATCGCGACTGTCAATCAAATAGCAAGTCGACCAATGAAATCATTCATTGAGACCAGGAATGAGGTTTGAACTCCGACATTGGCCGTCAATTTTGTCAACCATTTCTGTTGGTTTTGCGACTTAAACGTCGCAACTACAGCTTTTCAAGCTGTAGTTACGACGTTTAGGTCGCCAACCAACTATTCTACTTTTTGCGAGATACAACTGGCCATAAATTTTGCAAAATAACGCCGTTTAAAATCGACTTCCTGTTATATTTAGACTTTGAGCTTATATGCTTTATGTCTGAAATAAAGTATTTGTTCTGTTCTGTTCTATATGTTTTCACGTTTTACGATTAATTTTCAGGCCAAAATGAAGGCTTTTGAGGGTGCTGTTGATGGTCTGTGCTTGGGAGTTGAAGCTGGTTATGAGCATGCCAAGAGATTCAACATCCCAACAAACGTAAGCATAACAGTTGTATTATTTTGAAACATTATACATTGTATATCTTTTAATGCTTTCTGTTTGATTATCGCGATTTCTCGGTAGTATAACAGAAATTTTACTATAGTATATCTGAAAAAGGACAGTGAAATAATCAAAATGATACGGCTGATTTAGCCCTGCTTTCTTCCATTGTGCGCTATTGAAAGTAATACGCGGGACCTCAGGTACAGATGACGTCATCAGGTTGCCATGGAATTCGGGTTTCGGAATTGCTTTTTTAAAGGTCGTTCCTCTAAAACTCATATTTTTTCTGTTTGTTAATTTATTGTTTGTTTTTCGTGTAAGATAGATTTATCTTTCGTTGAGTGAACAACCAAAGCATATTTAACTGCTTCTCGAATGTTATTTATTTAAAAAGTTCTATTTCGTGGCGCTTGGCTTTAGGGGATTTTAGAGAAGTCGGGAGTTTGAACATTCTTTACATTAGATTTTGATTGATTGATTGATTGATTAATTGATTGAATGGGGTTTAATACCGTTTTAACAGTATTTCAGTCATATCGCGGAGGCTTGAGCTCCTAACAATGGATTCCTGGTATTTCTCACAACAGTACTACCACTACATCCAGGGTCCAGCTGCTATTCCACTTAGGTTAACGATTATCCACCCATTGGGGAAAGACAAATGTCGAAAAGAATATGTGCGCCGCCGAGGATCGAACCCATGATATCCAATGATTGAAGATTAGGAGTCTGTTGCGCTACAGACTGCGCTATGACGGCGGCACGTATTTGATTTTGAACAAAAGCTTTTCTTCCCCAGCACTTTCAATGATATGTTGTTCTACTCGACTTGACTAAAATCTTTTCGGGTTATGAATAATTGCTTGAGAAAAGACTGATAATGACAAGGTGTCGATAATAAGTAGCCTAATCGTGTCACTAACTGGCAATAGGAAGATATTCAGTTCGAAATGGAAAATGTATGCTTTTCTGGCATTTGTGCAAACAAGTACTCCTGAAGTTACATTAATGTAAGTGTTTTTTTTTTTAAATAAAATGAAAATGTAACGTTAGCCACCTTTCATGATAAGGCTCGCCTTTATCTGTTAGATTAACCTTTAAACACATTACCAGGCTACAAAAATTTGGAATAGTTCAAACTGAAAAGGAATTGCAGAGGACATTCAAAATTACATTGACTTAGAAAATTAAATGCAAAATTTGATAAAAACGAAATGAAAAAGGGAGAATTGCTTGTTATAAGCAATTTCACCTTTTCTCACAATGTTTTCAAATCTAAATTTCTTAGTCATAATTGGTAAAACAAATTATATATTAACCCATGAAAAAGACTACTGAATTTTGAAATGGACACTTTTTAACCAATGGAAAATTGTCTCACTCTTTTTTAAAGAAAACATTGTGGATAATATAGAAATAGCTTGTTTCAAGCAATTTCTTAATTCTCCACAATGTTTTCCAAAGCTTTTTTCGTGAGGGACGCCAAAGGGTAACATTTGAGCCCATGCGTGACATTTCCAACAATTACTCATGTGCGCCAAGTAAAGACTCAGATCAGCCTGTGCATATGCACAGTCTGATCAGAGTCTCCACTCTGCACTCTGTAGGTAGATACTGACTCAAAGCTTCTCCAAACAATCAGCGAATATTCTTATTGCCCCGAATGGCTGTCCAGGGTGCTCATTGCGTGCGAGTCACGCACATGCGAAATTGTTGGAAATGTCACGCACAGGCTCATTTGGTTAAACTACGACGGTGGTGCATCCCTTGATAATGTTGGTATCTATGTATTCAGGAGACCTTCGACGCCCAGGTTGACAGGATTGGAGAAGAGATAGAAGCCATTGAAGACAGAGAGGAACAGATCAACAGACTTGTTGACGTCCTTCAAAATCACGAAGAAGTATTTGGTGCCGGCTTCTTCAAGTAAGTAAATGATTGACACTCTAACCAATTCCCTCACAAGAAAATTTTAGACTGGTTAAAATTCAGAGAAGTTGTAGCCGACATTTTTTTATTCGATGAAATTTTAAATTTTCTCGTCTTTTGGATAGAAACATGATGGATAATGAAGAAATTGCTTGATACAAGCAATTTCTTCATTTTCCACAAGGTTTTCTAAGGCCTTTTTCTTCGGGGGGGGGGGGGTAAAAAGGAGTGTGGGAATGGGTTTAAGCTACTATTCTGTCGAATTTCATGATATTTTGACAAGTTGTAATCATCATCAGATTGACCAGAAAAGTAGTTCTGTCTTTTTTATATAAACCGTGTATGCTTCGTAACTACGTTTACAAACATGGACATTAACTGTTAAAAAAACAAAAGCATATGAATTTGTCATGAGATTTTTCTGGGGGGGGGGGTGAGAGACGGAGAGAGAGAGAGAGAGAGAGGGGGGGGAGAGAGAAAAAGCTGATGTTACAAGAATCTCAAAAGATAAACGTTGTTTAGGGAGTCTCGTCGAACCCTACTTATCTAGCCGAAGATGGGATCAGTATTTAGTTTTGTTTTGTTTTTCAAAGCAAATAGAATGGCAAACCATTTCTCTTACATAAATATATGGAATCCTAAGCGACCACTCAGACCTTGCATGTATTTTGTCTTTAATTGTCGTATGTCGGCCAAGTAATCTACATGTAGATGCTCCATTTAGACCTTGTCATGCTAAATCCGGAATACTCCTGTTTTAGCAGGAGATATAGACAAAGATCAGCCTGCACATATGTGCAGTCTGATCTTTGTCTACACCTCCTTCTTGTCTCTTTAATACAGAATCGGTCATACAATGCCTTTTCAAGAGAGATATTAAATCACAGTTAGTGCACCCAGAGCCGCAAGCGCTTTGAATTTGATGGACTTCTGTAGAGGATTTCATTCAGCATGACAAGAGTTAACAACCCTTGCGAGGGAATATGGACGAGATTTTACATCCCGAAATGTCGCAGGTCTTTCATTAGCTCACTCTTACATTTACTGGCGAACCTGTCCTAATCTGACGATTCAAGAGCAGCGTATATGGGACAGGTTTACCAGTATAAGTCTTACTCTTAGCCTTGATTCCCCCCTTTCTCCATGTATTTTTTTCTGCTTTATATCATTCTTGGAATTTCGGGGTTCAAAAAAGGTCTCGTGTCGCGTTAAGGGTAAAAAACCGACAAGCAATAAAAAGTAATCTGAAAATTCTTTGAAAAGATGTGACTCGTCACGCGAAAAGATGCCATCTGAAAATCGGCAAATCTCAGCTATCAATCAAAACGATCGAACGATTGACCGATCGAGTCATTCATTATTTTTTCTACGCGGTATTGGGGCGAAAAAATGCGGGATCGTCAAGGAGTAGATTAATAAGAATAGGTCTTACGGAAAATGAAAGCAAGTGTTTTACTGCATCCATTCTAAACTACCCTGAGATAAGTCTCGACACCTTGCGCGGTCTGACGTAGATCAACATTTTTCTTCTAGACACGCCATGATTATCTTTAATGTGTATTTTCAGGGTAGCCGCCATGGTGTGCAAAACTGGTGAAGAATACCTAAAAGCCTACCAAAAGATGGAAAAGATGGAGGATGAAAAAGAATGCGCTTGTGATAAGAAATAAGCTCAATTTTGATTGGTTAATATTATTCATTTATTATGTTATTCATATTTACAACCAACCGTTAAAGAGCTTATATAAAACGTTTAGAAATTAAAAGCGGTCATGTATTGAAGTAAGAATAAATCGAACAAATATGATATAAACATCCTTTTAAGTTTTTTTTTGTAAATTAAGTCTAATTCGTTTTTCTCGAGCGTTGAGAGTTTGATTGGACAAACCTTATATTTAATCGTAACCTTAGCCACACAAGCTATCTTTTACATTATATTAATGCCACACCAGAAAAATACTTTGCATTCAATTTATAGTCTGTTTATATATATACCCAATAAAATGCACCATTAGAACCGAGTTCTTTATTTATACTGGTTTCCCAGACACAGCCAAAAGGTACCATACAGGAATTTATTACCCATAATAATCGAAAAATATTTGAAATAATTTAGGGGAAACAGTATATTCCACTTGATAAATAATACGAAAAACTTGTTTGTTGTTGATGTTGTTTTCAATCTGTGCCTTTACATTGGTTTTGATTCGCTAAATTCGGTGTTATCATATCCATTTAACCCTTTTCCAAGTTATATCAAATTTTAACTGTCATTATTAATTAAATACAGGAGAACGATAGAATAAGAAAGTGCTTGTTACAAAACGTTCCACCATTCTCACTCACTTCCTCATTATAATTCAGATGTGTCAAAAAAGATTAGTTGGTAATCGGTTATACGGAAAACAACAACAGCAAACAAACAAAAACGGATATCTACCTCTTTGAATAGAAATTAAAGAGGAAAAGAAGGAAATGCTTGTTACATGTAATTCTTCTTTTCCTACGACGTTTAAATAGTTTGTTAAAAGATTTACCATACAATCCCGTTTTTACATCCCCAAAGAAATATAAGTATTTGAAAAAAAATGTGGAGAATGAAGAAAGTGTTTGTTACAAGCCATTTCTTCATTCTCCACAATGTTTCCTTCTCTAAAAGACAACACCTTTTTTAAATTCACCGACCAAAAACCTCTGCAATTTATTTAAATTTGGACCAGTCTTAAATTTCGTCGTCTGGTAATGGATTAATACGCATATAGAAGAGAAAGACCGATGCCGAAGTCGACAGTGGTACCAGTCTAAGAGAAGAGATAGTTTGGAACCCACACAGTTCGGCATATATTAACTGTGGTCCCCACTTCACTTGACCCTATCGAACAAATAGTTCTAATTTAGAAATTGTTCGATGACCCTTGTAAATTTGTAATTTTAGCCCTACAGGTCCGAAGTACTAATCTTATTCAAATATATGTCACATTGGAAATCTTTTCAAAAATGGCCTTTTCATAATCTAGAAAACAAACAAAAAGTACTCAAAACACTTCACTAGAAAAATAATACAAAATGTGACATTTCGGTCTTGTACCCCTTCTTTCGATTCATTACTAAAATTTTACAGTGTATGGTATTGTATGGCAGCAACAGAAAGATCGTACACTGATTTGTTGTACACTTCCGGAACAATAAATTAACGTTGCTCTTGTGTTGATCGCTGAGGGATCGCTGACCAGGCCCACTGACTGTATTCACCACGCCCACTGACTCCGACAGGAAGTTCCCATTCGAAAATAAACGACGATAGCTTGCAATCTTATGGCCACTAACATTTAACAAAAAAGTATAATAGTTGGTTGTCGACCTTATCGTAGTAGATATAACTACAGCTTGACGCATAAGTCGCCAAACTAACACGAATGCATCACAAACATGTCGGCCAATATTTGAGTGTAAAGTTCACTTTCATTTGATTGGTTGATTGATTCTTTGATTGACATGCGCGATTGGTCAATTAATCGATGAATGAAAATTTCGAACCATTTTTGGTAAACCAGGATATTGATTCGAAATGAAAAAAAAAGGTCTTCTTAATGTAAGGTCATAATCCCTTTGTATCTATTAATTCAGCTGTAAGGAGCTGAATGGTGAAAGAAAGGAAAAGGTTCGATTCGTCTTTGTGATTTACGGTTGTGTTATTTAGAACTGTCTTTATATATAGTAAATCTTGCATTAAGCGACCACTCATTCGTGAACCAAATTGGTCGCGTAGGAGCACAGTTAAAGGATTGGTTGGTTCGATTTCACATATAAACTATAAAAGAATTCTCTCTAAATCATATTTTATTTGGACTCAATTAAATCGTCTCAGTGGGAAGATTCTAATGAATTCAAACATCATCGGATTTAGGGATGATTTCTATTTAACAAATAGGATCAAAACTTTGTGAGAACTTTTGATTTCAAAAGGTTTTTTTTTTTGGTCACTTAATGGAAGTGGTCTCTCAATAGAGGTGGTCATTCGAGCAAGATGGGCCAGCTGTATACAATATACATAGGGAATATTACAATAGTGTGTTTTTCTATATGTTGTTATCGTGTTCGAGAATCGTGTGTTGGTATTTTTTATTGGATGAGATAGACGGTTCGAGAACTCGATAATAACAAATAGAAAAAACACACTGTTGTAATATTCCCTTTTATTATATACCTTAAGGACATAACATTAAGAAAATTCTCTTAAATGAATAAGAAATAACCAACTTTCCGGAAAAAAACCGAACGTCAATACACAAAAAAGGAGTCCGTGTTTGACGGAAAGTTTTTTAGTACACGCCGAATATTGACTTTTTTCTGTCGAGTTGTATTAGATAGCCAGATTTTAAGTCATATCATTTATAGGTATGTAATAAAGCTTCTTACATGCGCTCCCCACGCTGCCAGATTAATGTTTGATAATAAAACGCTGACATAGTATTGTTCCTGATTACGTCCGCACCATGTTGAAATGATAAAATACAAAAGTTTGAATTGATTGGATTGAAAAGAGTTTAACGCCACTTTTAACAGTATTTCAGTTATATCGCGGCGGCTTGAGCACCTAACAATTGATTCCTGGTACTTCTCACACCAGTATTACAACTACATCCTTTCCTAGCCTCCGGCTGCTATCCCACTTAGGTTTACGATTATCCACCCATTGGTGAGAGACAAATGTCGGAAAGGATATGGACCGCCGCCGGGAAACCATTGTTTAACTACGAAAACATTGTAACTACTGCCTTGTATTACGATGTTTAATCAATCAAATGTGTCGCTAATCTGTAGCCCTGTCAGCCCCCTTACTGATGTTTAGGACAATACTAAAGAAATGGGAATTTTGTTCTTTTAAGTTTTCATCAAAAGAATTACAATCAAATTTTAACCCATTCTAACACAATGACGCTTTTTGGCACCCCCAAGAAAAATAATTTGGAAAACAAAGTGAAATATGAAGAAATTGCCTGAACCAAGCAATTTCTTCATTTTGCACATTTTTTTCAATCCAGAAAGTTGAAAAAAAATCTAATATTTCACAAACCTTAAATTGTCGTCTGTAACCCCTTTTAATTTGGACCTGTCTAAGAATTTACCGTCTGGTTTTCACAAGACCATACCTGCTTACACGCTCGTTGGAGGATAACATCATCCTCGCGAAGTAAAGAGAAATAGCTTATCAAGGAGAATAAGTCCTTTTTCCTCAGAAAGTTTTCTGGCATATGAGATATCATTTCTGTACCAACATAGAATTATCCACAGTCTCTTTAAAAATTATAAATCTTGGATTTTCCATGTTATAATGAGTTAACCTATTGCCATACAATGCCGTTTTTGACGCTCTGAGGAAATATGTTTATAGAAAACTTTGTGTGAAAAGGAAAATTGCTTGCAACAAGCAATTTCTCATTTTTTTCACTATGATTTGTCTTATTTGGCACCGATTTTTTCAAGTTTAATACACTTCGAAACGTCGTCTGCAACTTTTTTCAGTTTGGACCAGTCTAAATGTTGGTCGTCTGTTAATTGGCTACAGAGTTTTAGAAGATCAACTTGAGTACACGAATCTTCGTTAGTTAGAACTTTTTTAATTAGAAAGGAGGCAGACAAAATAGCTTTTGTCAAAATGGGGACGTTGGTACATAAAGAAACTAAATGCAGCAATAAAAACACCACAATGTTTGTGAATCAACGGATCCTCTTTATAAAGGGAATATGCCAGCTTAACAGTCAAAATAAATGACAACTTATATACCCCCTTTCTAAATGATTCGTCATAATTAAAACCAATCTTGATTCAAAACGTCCTACTTTTAACCTATTTTCAAGTCCCGTTTTCGTGATTCAAATATTGACCTAAGAAGCCATTCTTTCTTTACCCTCGGTGTTATAATTGCTTACAAGAAGGGTGTTGCCCCCATAGAAACCCTATAAAAGAGGCCCCTCATAGTCTCCGGCCCACACAAACAGCTGCTCGTTACCAAGGTAAGATCTGATTTTTATTTTCTATAATTTTCTTTTTATGTTTCTCTACTTTAGATGGTGAATTCCCATAGTTTGAAACACTAAGTCGTGTTAAAATTGACCAATCGCTTGCCCCACCCACTGACTCCGACAGGAAGCTACACTCCGATCTTAAACAGCGTTATTTAGCAAAATGTGGCAAGTTATTCGAAACAAAAAGGTAAATGGTTTGTTGTAGCTGCAGCTACGACGTTTAAGTCGCCAAATTAACTAAATGCTCCACACAAATGTCGGCCAATGTCGGGTTCCAAATTTCTTTTCAGTTCTAAATGAATGATTTGATTGGTTGATTTATATTTTGATTAACATCCGCGATTAGTCAATTGGTAATATTTTTCATAATTACCATAGAATAGTAACAGATAATGAATACACGTATAAATGGAACAATATGGAAATCAAACCAATTATGAAGTATTGGGCAAATTGATTTCCAAACAGAATTTTAGACAAGTTTCAGAAGCTTCCTTTATCTTTTGTTGCTAAAATCTGTTGGTATTTAATAAATAGAATACTATGATGTCGCAGTGATACAAAACCTTGTACTGGATTCTCGACGCGTATAATATGTGAACTTTCACTCGAATTTCGGTCTCGTGAAAAATTCAAATTTCTCTACGCGGCCCGAATTCAATACAAGATTTTGTATTACATTTACAACACGGTATTCCTTTTTTGTGTGAACTTTGATACCGAGACATACCAGCGCCAATGACAGAGAGGAGAAGACAACTTTTCAATTTATTTGTTTTTTGTCGATATGTATTTTTACTTCTGTTAATTTTTATCACCATCATTATTATCAAAGTTATACAAAACCTGTTTGAGAGTTTCATTATGAGCTAGATGTGTGCAAGAAAACATAATCGTTAATTTCTAGATAATCCTTTCTAGCTATGAAAAGACTTAGCCAAATGGAAATTAATTACCAATCTCAAAAGCCAGTCATGGTTTCCAATTTTCATTGTCATATGCAGCCTCTTTCCATTTGGACCAGACTAAAAGTTCAAAAAACGGGTAAGGGTTAATTAGCTATATTTCTTTGGCGTGAAATAAACTGGGTTTGTGTGGGAACGGATTAACTGAGTCAGTCGATTTGGCAAGTAACACAACTAATATTTCTTCAAGATATGATGTTGGCACCAATAATGAAATTTATTAACCGAGAAATCAAATTGACATTAAAATTAATCTACCGGTACACATTTAACCCATTAGCTGATGCCAAATTTTAGACTGGTTCAAACTGACAGGTGTTGCAGACGACAATTTACAGTTTATGAAAGTTTACATTTTTCAACTTTCTCGGTTTAAAAGATTAGGTAAATGAAGAAATTGCTTGTTAAAAGCAATTTCTTTATTTTACACGATATTTTCCTACTTGTTTTTCTTAGTGGCGTCAAAAAGTGTAACTGTTTGGGAATGGATTTAAACATTTTCTGATATTTATGGTGACAGCCCATCATCGTTTTGGCGTCCCTACAGAGCTTTCAATACAATACAATTAAATACAGGGCTTTCAAAACAGACTAAGGTTGTTATTTGTGACTTCGGACTCCCTACTAAATAGAATCAGCCGAATTTTTGTACACCGGACATGAAAGTGATGCCTTATTGAGAAACGAAAGGAAGGATATCGGCTGCCAATTAAAAAAAATAGACCAATAAGGTCATAGATTAAGATCGGAAGTGATCTTTGAACCCCGAAATTGGTCGACATTTATGTGAAGCGTGTAAACATAGTAACTATAGCTTATTCAAGTTGTTGTTATCACAGTTATTATTACGGGGTATAGCAATATCAAGTCGGCCAAAGCAGAATGATATATACCTATATTGTCAGAAAGACTAAGAGATACTTACATAAGTAATTGGCATTCCAGTTTATTGCATTCCTCATCGTTCCAATGTTTAATTCTATCAAATAAATTTTGAAACGTCTCCTTTAAAAAAAAAAAAGAAAACAAAACAAGTAGAACGTACTTAAGCAAACCAAACATGCAAAATGTTGTCGAGCTTCTGAATACGTCAAATAAAGTACATGTATTATTAACCACAGTGTCTTTTTATTTGAAAAGGACTTTCCTGATAAGAAAAAAAAATTTCTTAATTATGTTCTCTTATTGAATCTAAAAGAATATGACTCTCCGATATTGTAATTCATTTGTTAATGTGCCCTAAAAAGTTACACATTTCCATCATTTCAAATTGATTGTCATTTCCTTGTCATGCAATATTTGTATTATTTTGTACTGTAACTATGAGCCCATGTGCTTAATGTCGAAATAAAGAAATGTTATGTTATGTTATGCACCACAGGGCAGTTTGCACAGAAAGATATTAATTTACCAACTATTATTGACTGACCAATATTTGTCTCCCTTTTACTCAACAAACAGGGAAGAGCTTAAGATTATAGGGTTAAGACGAATATAGTGTTTGATTTGTTAAGAGATGAAGAGAATATTTTTTGTTTTCATGGAGGTATGAACCGAAAAAACTAATCACACTGTATGAATACGCGAAGCGGATTCATACATTGTGTGATTAGGTTTTTCGGTTCATACCTCCATGAAAACAAAAAATCTTATAATTTAATAGCATCGAGCGAAAAAAAAAATACAAATTTTGATACCTTTTTGTATGGGACTATTTTGTGCGGAAGCATACAAAATCGCTTCATGCTCAAAGTTTTGTTCATGGAGTTATTAATATTTTTTTTTCGACCAAACAGAACACTCGTTTTTGATAGACGAAACTAAAAATTAAATTATTAATTAATGGAACTTTTTTGCTCGTTGGAAATAACACAGCTTCCTCCACCGTGAGGTCTATGGTATAGGGTATGATGGTATCAAATAAGAAACAATGTCTTCCACTTCGTCATGACAGTATGCGCAGCTTTGGTTTAGTTGTTGCATCAGATCACCTATTTTGACGTTCTAATGCTCAACCCGTTTCCAAACGATCGGGGGTTTTGACAGGTAAAAAATTTAAAGAAGTTGCACGTATAAATTTAAAGTGAGGTTGACTTGAAAAATGATTATCAATTACAATTGAAAACATTGTTCGAAAAGGAGAAATTGCTTGTAACAAGCAATTTCTTCTTTTCACAAATGTTTTCCTAAACCGTCTTTTTCAGAGCGTAAAATGCGGAATTGGGTGACAATCGGTAAAATATTATACGAGCGGGTACAACATTAAGACATCGATATGAATATTTTTTTCCAGCAAGATGTTCGCTCAGATTACCCTGTGTTTGGTGCTCGTCACCGGAACCTTTGCCAATATGGGGCCCCACTGGGGCCATGGCATGCCATCTATGCACAACCAAGGCTGGGGAATGAATCAGCAAATGGGAAACAATTGGAACGGATTGTCTGCGGTAAGAATTTACTGATCGATGGTCACGCCCACTGATCTCCTACAGGGAGTTCGATATAGATACAAACGGCATATTGAGTAAAATTTGAGTCCACTTGTGTTAACTTCCGGTATAGATAAACGATTTGATTGTTCAATTTCATTTCGAATGAGATCGCGATCCGCCAATTAAAGTGTTATTTGGACATGACATTGCGATCAGTGTAAAACAAGTATACATGTCAGTTTGTCTGAGTTATGGCCTACCTGTCGCAGAAATCACTAATTTCCTTTACCCATTACCTAATGTACCTTTTTGTAGACTGGTACGATTGACCAATTGATGGCCCCGCCCATTGACTCCCTAAGCTCCGCCCATTAACTTCGACAGGAATTTCCGCTTCGATTTTGAACGGCGTTATTTTGCAAAATTTATGGCCAGTAAGGTGTAACAAAATAGTAAAATACATGTAGTTAGTTTGACCTAAACGTCGTAACTGCAGCTTAAATAAGCTGTAGTTACGACGTTTAAGTAAACAAATCCAACAATAAAGGTAAACAAAATGGCGGCCCATGTCGGGGTTGATAAGCTCAGATCCGGGCTGAATGAATTATTTGATTGGTCGGTTGATTGCTTGATTGACGGCCGTGATTGGTCAATTGAAGGGAGTTGCAGAAGATATACTTTTTTTTTAATTTTAGACTTTTTCAACTTTCTTGATAGGAAACATCGTGTAAAGTGAAGAAATTGCTTATTTCGATATATCTTAACCCTTTCCTATTTTGCAAAATTTTAGACCCGTCCAATTTCAAAGCTTTTGCAGACGAAAATATAAAGTTGATTTTATTTGAAAAATAACCATTCAGTAGGGTAGAAAACATCGTGGAAAAAGAAGAAATTGCTTGTTACAAGCAATTTCTTCTTTTTTTACAATGTTTTCTCAACTATGAAATCACAGGGACGTAAAAACCAGGGATTAACCAGGAAAGGGTTAAGGGGCGTCAAAAAGCGTCACTGTGTTGGAAAAGGTTAATTGGCTGCTAGGCGATATAAAGTCACAACTACGTGGAAAAAAAACCATGTAACGTGAATATATCTCGTCTGCGGGCGACATAGATATAAAAACTAAAGCTTTTTTAAGCTGTAGTTACGATATTTGGTACCGCACCGATGAAATCAACAGATTTGGAAGTCCCTAAATGCTTCGACGAAATGGTTTTACACGTTTCAAGCTCCGTATAGAATTGTTAAGGCAACCAGAAACTGGTGATCGCTTGCCACGCTTTCTTATCATGTTACCCGATGCCCAAATTTTAGACTGATCCAAATTGAAAGGTATTGATGATATTTTATTTTTTTCAAAACTTTAGTGTAGAAAACATAGTAGACAATGATGAAATTGCTTGCAACAAGCACCTTCTTCATTTCTACAATGTTTTCCAAATCTTTTTTTCTTGGCGTGAGGATAAAAAAACGTCATTCTGTGAGAATGGGTTAACCTTTCGAAATTAAGATAAATTTCGACTAATGCAATTAGAGAGAAGTTGAAGGTGACAATTTAAAATTTGTGAAATTTTAAAAATCTTTTTCTTACGGATAAAAAAATATTATGAATAACGAAGATATTGCTTGTAACAAGCAATTTCTCCATTTTCCATAAATTTTTTTCTAAAGCCGTTTACTTAGGGGAGTAAAAAGGAGAGAGTTTGGTAAAGGTTTAAATCAGAGTATTTTGATCAAGATATGAAATCATTTTGCATGATAAATGGTCAGGCAAAGACAGAATGTAAATCGTTGCTTTGGGACATAAATGTAGTCGCTACAGAGTGAGAAATCTGTAGTTGCGGCGTTAAAGTAGCTAAAGCGACAAATACGCTTGACATATAAGGCGAAAGTCAACATTCACTTTAGGACTAAATGAATGATTGTATTGGTCAATTGATTTTTGACTTACAGTGGCGATCCGTAAGTTTTCTGCACTTGCGAACGACATGTTTTTTTTTTTGTTGTTTTTTATTTATCATTATAGCTTGCAAACGTACTTGGGATGAATCATAACATGAACAATATGAGATGGAACGTCGGAAATATGGGACTGGGCGGAAATATGGGACTGGGCGGAAATATGGGACTGGGCGGACAAATGGGAATGGGCGGACCAATGGGAGGAAATATGGGAATGGGCGGAGGCAACGGAATGGTGGGAGCTATGATGAGGATGGTCCTAATGATGGCGTAAGTATGAATATACCTGTCGGGTTAAGAAAGGGGTCTGAAGGGACATTAGATTGATTCTTAGCCCACTCGCTACAAGATGGCAAAATTTTAAACAGACCAAAACCAAAGATGTTGCAGTTAAAAATTTCTTGGTAGAAATCAATGTTACATGTGTAGGCAATTTCTTCATTTTCCATAATGTTTTCCAAACCTTTTTATCTTGAGGGGCGTATAAAAGGGATTATGTGGGAATGGGTTAAACGATATATTGTGGAATAGTTGAACAAAGCTGTAGTTATGACATTTTGCACACCCAACGACAAAATGTCTCATGAAAAAGAAGACAGGAAAAATCACACTTTTAGCTAGCAAAGCGTCAGCTTTGATAGCTTAAGTTAACAGACTAAATTTTGAGGTCTTCCCAAAGTTCAACGAGTGCAAACTGTTACTGGAGGCTTAACCACTAAATGCATTGAATGCCTACCCCATTAAAAGTAGTTCTTATGTATTTTAAGAATATTGCAAACTCTATTCAAATTGTAGAGTACTCTTTCAAAAGCATGCTATTTAACCCATTCCCATTCAATTCCGCTTTTAAGCATCTCAAGAGAAAGGCTTTGAAAAACATTGAGGACAATGAAGAAAATGCTTGTTACGCTCTCCAGAAAGCCGGACAAATGTCAATATTTCTATAAATTTAAAGATGATTCCTTTAACCCTTTCCTGTACAATCACTGGTTTTTACGTCCTTGTGCTTTTATATTTAGGAAAATATTGTGGAAAAAGAAGAAATTGCTTGTAACAAGCAATTTCTTCTTTTCCCACAATATTTTCTACCCTACTGAATATTATTTTTCAAATAAAATCAACTTTAAATTGTTATTTGCAAAGCCTTTGAATTTTGACCAGTCTAAAATTTTGTAAAACAGGAAAGGGTTAAGAGATTATTCAGAGCTCTTAAGATATGGTATTATAATGACCCAGGAAGTTGAAAATGAACCCCTTGGAATGTTCTATGAGTATAGATCCTGGTCAGACTGCACAGAATTGCAAGGTTGGAACTTTTCGTTCCTTATATATTTTCAGAATCTAGCATATTCATTGTATTTTATGATATACATAGTTTGTCCCCTAAAGATTTCTCCTATCTAGCTCAGAAGAAACCTATATCTTTTACCAACACTTGTTTTATGGGACCCTTTGGAATTTCCTCTTCGCTTGACAAGTAGTTCCGCCACGATTTTCAAAGACGTTATTTTGGCGAAATTTATTGCTAATAACATTTAACAAAAAAGTAAAATGACTGGTTGTCGACCTAAACGTCGCAACTGCATTTTGAATAATATGTAGTTACTAGGTTTAAGTCGCCAAATCAACGAAACTGCCTCATAAAAATGACGTCTAACGTCGAAGTTCTAACTTCAGTCCCGGTCCACATGAATTGGTCTATTGTTTGTGTAGAAGCTTGCTAAGATTTGAATTATTTCGGCTAGATATCTCAGGTAATCCTAATATATTTATTTTCTATTTTGCCCCTGGTCAGACTGTGCAGGCTGTGCAGATTAATCACAATCAGATTTTGGCAGTTTTCGAGATGGCTGCCTGCCCTTACTTGACTCACTTTCTACGATAAACTCCTGCTAAATCTAATATCATTTCAAACCTTTCCCGTTTTTTTTTCTGTTTTTTATTCTGTTGTGTTTTATTTATTTTTTTTTTCTTATTTTAGACTGGTCCAAATTCAAAGAGGCTGCAGACGACAATAAAAATGGATGCAATTTGAAGTGAAACCATCCTGTGTGGTAGAAAGCATTGTGGGAAAAGTAGAAATTGCTTTTTACCAGCAATTTCTCCTCTTCCCAGAATGTTTTATCATATATAAAATCACAGTAACGTCAAATCCTGGGTTTGAACAGGAAAAGGTTAATTGACTTGTTTTATGAAGATCACGAAAAGATCCTGCATAAATGGTGGGTAACATTTCATTTTCCAATTCCGAAATTCAGGCAGCAGATGGGAAACCATCAGGGCGGTAATCGAGGTGACGGTGATGACGACCATGACGTCAGCCAAGAAGACTTGGAGAAACTGGAACACATCATGAAAATGGAATTTGCTCAAGAAGTGGCTCACTACGTTATTGTCTACCAAGACTATATGGTACGTCATTTACCTTCTCAGAGGTCGTGTTTGGCTCGTCAATCATGAGAAAAAAAAATCTGAGAAAAAAAAAATCCTATATTGGCACTACGAAATATCTCTCAATGGGTCATATTGACCCTCCCCCGCCCCCCCCCCCCCCCACACACACACTGAGAGAGAAATGTCTAAGGGAATAAAACAGGGTATTTTGATCCCTAAAATTTAAAGTGATACATATTATGAGTAATTGAAAACTATTTGAATTAATTGTTGACTTTATATCTTTACCAGAGATTTTTAAAAGTGAATTAACATTAAAAAAAAATCTTCTGTTGGCACTTTAACTTCCAAATTCACACCCGTGAATCGCTTTTTTGTGGTTTTTATTAACCCATTAACCCATTACAGCAGAATTTTAGACTGGTCCAAATTCAAAGAAGCTGCAGACGACAATTTCAAGTTGATGGAATTTTAAATTTATTTGTCTTTTGGGATAGAAAACAATGTGGGTTATGAAGAAACTGCTTGATTCAAGCATTTTCTTCATTATCCAAAATGGTTTCTAAAGCTTTTTTCTTGAGGGGCGTAAGAAGGAGGGCTTGGGTGGGAATGGGTTAAGGGAGTCAATAACTCCTAAATTCCAAAATTTAGTACAAGCCGTGCTTCCATCAGACAACGAAAGTATGACATTTGCAACCGGTAGCTTACAATGCTACGTAATACCTGGAACCGTGATTTGAAACGTGCAGGCATCATATTTGAAATTGGAGTGCTGACCAATCGCACATGACAATCAAATATCCAGTGGACCAATGAATTCGTTCTTTAAGACCAGAAAAGAGTTTTGAACTCAAACATTTGCAACAATTTTTTTAAGCTTTTTGGTTGATTTGGCGACTTAAAAGTCGTAACTACAGCTTTTTCAAGCTGTAGTTACAACGTTTAAAGTCGCCAACCAACTCTTCTACTTTTTTGTAACATGCTACTAGCCATAAATTTTGCAAAATAACGCCATTTACATTCGAAGCGGGATTCCTATCGGCGTAATTTGGCGTGGCCATCGCAGTAAGTGGGCGGGGCAAGCGTTTGGTCAAATGCGTGGTTGTTGCCCGCTTTGTTGTGATTTACCTTTTGTATGTCATTCACCTATAATTAGGCTGCAAAATAAAAACAAAAATAATGAATTTAACCTGCGTAGATGTGGTTCATTTTGTCATGATTTACTAGGAATGTACGACTTGCCATTAATCTCAGTCGCCAAACGAACAAAAATGCTTCACAAAAATGGCGGCCAATGTAAGAGTTCAAAGTTAACTTCCAGTCTTTATGAATGATTTCATTTGTTGACTGGTTATTTGATTGACAGCCGCGATCTGTCACTTAACGCACATCACCTTCGATGCCATTCCAAATCGCTCTGTTACGAGTTTGCTAGTACAGAAAATGACATATTATAGTTAATTTGTAAACCGCATACACACATTAGCCAAACCCTTAAATTTCACGATATTCAGAGTTGGTTTCACACCAGAATTCTTTCTAAGAAATTTGGTTGAAATTCTGATTAGAAAAGTATATCGTCGTTGTCGTTCTAAAACATCGTAACTACAGCTTGAATAAAGCTGTAGTTACGGCTTTTAAGAACGACACCGATGATATATTATAGACCGTACATTAAACATATCCCAGCCTAAAAAAATTCCGATAAAGGGTCAATCAAGGATCATTCCTGTACAATAAAGCCCATAGTTACAGAAGAGGCTTACGGGTGATTGAGGGGTCAAAATTCTTCGGCTGGTGAAAATTGAAATTAGTCTTTGACATTACTTCGATTCTAATAAACCGATTGCCACTTTTAATACAAGAATCGAACGATCAATTTATTCATATATCCAGATCAGAAGATAATTTTAAGCTTATCTGTTGGTTTGGCTACTTACACTTATTCAAGCTGTAGTTACCACGTTTACGTCGCAACCCAACCGTTTTATTAATTTCGTTTTATGCTTGATATATGTTACTGATAATGCCAAACAACACCGTTTCATATTTTACTTGAATTTCCTGTTCGCGGTCAGTGGGCGTGGTCAGTGATTCTCCAATTGTCTCCTGGTTTAATAATCGACCGATTCATAACACAGTTTCTTTCATGACATTGTCAGATCATCATAAACACTGCATGGGAACAGTCTTTTAACCCATCCCAACACAAGAAAATTTTAGACTGGTCCAAATTGAAAGAAGCTGCAGACGACAATTTCAAGTTGATGGAATTTTAATTTTTTTCGTCTTTTGGGATAGAAAACATTGTGGATAATGAAGAAATTGATTGTTACAAGCAATTTCTTCATTGTCCACAATGTTTTCCAAAGCTTTTTTTCTTGTGGGGCGTAAAAAGGAGGGCTTGAGTTGGAATGGGTTAATCTGCACAAAATTCGTCCGTTTTCGTCATAATCCAACACTATTTTGTCGTTTTTAATAGATGTTTCTGTATTTTTCCAATACTTTCAGGAAAAAATGGGTGCGTTCAAAGGAGCTGTTGATGGACTATGCTTGGGACTTGAAGCTTATGCCGAACACGCTAAAAGGAACAATGTGTCGGAGAACGTAAGTTTGAAAAAAAAAATCGAAAATTTAAAGAAATTTGCACAGACAATTTGTTCATATTTTAAGAACTCAAAATTCGAAAAACGGGGGGGGGGGGGATATTTTCGTCGAAGACTTTCGCAGGAAGATTCCATTTTTGTGCTATCCGTCCGCTAATCCGGAGTAATATCTGTAATTGGTCGTACTCTTTGTAATTCAGTTTTAGTTCCGTCTATCAAGATTCAAGTGTTTCGATTGGCGTAACATTTTTTCCTACCTCTGAGAACAAAATTTGAGCACGCAACCATTTTGTATACTTACATTGTAGTTCCACATAGGTAATTCTGTTAAACCTTGTAAAATGATTGTTTTGATTTTCTTGATGGCATCAAATTATAAATGAAGATAATAGATTTTGTTTTCATTGAGGTATGAACATCGCGTATTCATACAGTGTCATTAAGCTTTTAGGTACATAATGAATGACCGTCCGCGGATATGACTTTATTTTCGATGACCTCTTCATTGAAAAAGGGGAACTAATGTGAAATTCGATTTTTCAGCCATATTTCTTTAATAATAAGACAACACTCAACAATAATTCTTCGTTGGGAGAGCAAAATGTCGTAAATATATAGATATGTATATGTGTTTCCGACATTTTGCTCGCAAAAGAGGACTTAAAGTAAATTTGATATTTTTGCTTATATCTTTGTTAACCCTTGCCATGGTGAATCTTGGTCTATACCCTCTGCAAAAAACCAGGATATTCTGGGTTCAGCATGACAAGGGTTATATAGCCAAGAACATGGTGTAATTTTCGGATCGCTGGTCACATCCTCTGACTCCAACAGGAGTCCCACTCAAGTATTAAAAGGCGTTTTTTTTCTATTATTTATTGACATTACATGTAATCTAAGAGTTAAATGCATAATAAGCCGAACTTACGACCTTTAAGTCGCAAAACTAACAAAAAAACATCACATGAACGTCAGCCAATGTAAGCGGTCAAATTTCGATTCCGGTCTGCATGAGCTATTTGCCTGGTGGATTGATTCTTTCATTGACACACGCGATCGATCAATTAGATATTGTTTTTAGCTAGCAAAGCGTCAGCTTTGAAAGCTTAAGTTAACAGACAAAAATCTTCAGGTCTTCTCAGAGTTCAACGAGTGGAAACTACCACTGGAGGCTTAACTACTAAATCCATTGAATGTCTACGCCATAAAAAGTAGTTCTTATGTATTTCAGGAATATTGCAAACTCTATTCAAATTGTAGGGAACTCTTTAAAAGCATGCTATTAATTTAACTCATTTCCACTCAGTCCAGCTTTTAAAATCTCAAGGAAAAAAAAAACTTTGGAAAACATTGTGGGCAATGAAGAAATTGCTTGTAACAAGCAATTTCTTCATTGTCCACAATGCTTTCTATCCTACAAGGGATAGATCTAAATTCAACCAACTTTAAATAATCGTATACAACTTCTTTCAATTTGAACCAGTCTAAGATTTCGTCATGTAACATTATGTTAACTCCTGAAATGCTTTAACCTCGTTTATGTATCATGATAACCTTTGACAAAGATGATTAATAAACAAAACCATGTTTTTCTAGCTTACAGCAGTTTCAGTACTTTGATTTAATTATTGTTTGGCGACAACAAAGCAATCTCAGTGGGGCGAATACACCGCATCTTATACTGCGCAATTTTGAAAGGGGTTTCGTGTTCAATCGCATTTTTCACTAAAAAATTCTGTTTAACCCATTAACTAACGACATAATTTTTGAGGGGTCAAAGTTGAAAGTAGTTTCAGACGTCAATTTATATTGCCATATATTTGGGCGGAAAAGTGCCAAAAAAAGGGGGGGGAGAAAACAGTATGAGGAAAGGAGAAATTGCTTGTTACAAGCAATTTTCCATTTTCTCATAAAGTCTTCTATGACCATGTTGCTATAGAGTGTCAAAAAGCGTCATTGTGTGGTAATGGGTTATACAGCTCAAAACCTGATGAAAAATACTTTGTTTATTATTTAAGAGATGAAGAGAATATTTTTTGTTTTCATGGAGGTATGAACCGAAAACTTAATCATACTGTATGAATACGCGAAGCGGATTCATACATTGTGTGATAAGGTTTTTCAGTTCATACCCCCATGAAAACAAAAAATATTCTCTTCATTTCTTATAATTTAATAGTATCGAGCGAAAAAAGCAAAAACTCTACATCTTTTGATACCTTTTCGTATGGGACTTTTTTGTGTGGAAGCATACAAAACAGCTGCGTGCTCAAGATTTTGTTCATGGGGTTACGAATAATTTTTTCGACCAATCAGAACGCCCGGTTTTGATAGACTAAACTAAACATTATATTATTAGGCAATGACTAGACGCCCTCCGTTTTTACTAACATGGTGTATGAAGTAGTTTGTCTTGTGAAATGGGACTTTATGTGGAATGTTAATTCTCAACCATATCTCTGTTCATTTAATTAGATTCCATCACAGTGGCGCTTTTGGACGCTACTCTAGAGAAATAAAAGACAACACATTGTGTAAAATAAATAAATTGCTTGTCATGAAATTTAAAACGTCGTTTGTAACTCCTCTTTTCAATTCGGACCAGTCTAAAATTCTGTCGTGTGGGAATGGGTTAAATGTATGTTTTCAAAACAAATACAAATACACATGATAACTGGGAATCAACCTGTGCAGGGAAGTTTCTGTTTATTAATAATCGCTACCGTAGCACATGTCCCCAAAATGCGGTTATTTATTACGGGGGATAGTGCAAGGAATACTGAGAGCTCCGCCTGGTTCTTTAACGTGATTGATGGATAGCACCGGGGCCTCGGTTTAACATCTCACCCGAAAGACAACCAGTCTTCATTGCCGAAACGTAGAGGAAAAAATGAAGTAACCCTCAAAATAGTAGAATACAGAGGGTTTCCAGGATTACAAGACATATACTCGTACGTTTCAAAATCGAGCCGGGTGGCAAAGAATGAGAAATCCAATTCTATATAAGAAATGAAAGAATATTTTTTTTATTGAGGTATGAATTTAAAAACTTAATCTCACAATATGAATAAACGAAGCGAATTCATACATTAGTGGGATTCATTTTTAGGTTCATACCACAATGATAATAAAAATATCCTCTGCATTTCTTAAATTTAACGCATCGAGCAATACAAAGCAAATAGTTTACTAGTTTTAGTAAAATTGCAAGGATCTACTTTGCGCGCAACCGTACAAAACAGTTGCGTGCTCAATTTTTTATCGGTGGAAATATGAAAAAATCGTTTCAGCCAATTAAAACGCTTCAATCTTGATTGACGACAGTAAAACTAAATTGCTGTAATTAGCGCTTTTTACATTTTTTTCTTCTTCAAAATTTTCTGAGTGTTTGTTTATATATAAAAAATCATGTTTGTTATAATTGTAGGCAACAATGGACGCAATGGCTGATGCAGCAATTGAAAAGATTAGCGGAATAGAAGAAAGGGACGAAAAACTGACAGAAATGTTGACGTACCTTGACACTATGGATGAAGTGTTTGATTTGGCTTTCTTCAAGTAAGTACATCCACGAGAGAGTCCAAAATGTACTGGGATAGGGCAGGGTTTATCTAGGTAATAGATTCAGAGTGTATATGTTGTGCCCGATCTTGAGAATATGCCCATACTTATGAACTAGCAAACACAATTTGCCCATTCTTAAAAATGGTCTATCACATTTTGCCCATTATGACCAATAGGATCTTAGTAAAAAAGAGACATTTTGACCATTCTTAAGAATGTGCAAATTCAACGATTTTACCATTTACCCAATCTTAAGCATGAGCATTCTCAAGAATGGGCACGACATATTTACTTCGCTTGCTGTACATACAGCATTCGCCGTATTATTCAATATGGTTTAATTCGTGCACGTGTATTTCTGTCTATTTATCGTCGCTACATGTCAATATGATCGATGCCCCCCCCCCCCCCCAGAAGACGGTTATTTGTTACGGGGGATAGTGCAAGGTACACTACAGGAAGAATGTGTGGTAACTAAATGTTAATATCATTTTTTTTTTCGAAAAGCACTCGTGGTTATAGAATTGAATAAGCACCAAATGTCGAAGGGTACCAAACTTCACTTTAATTTCTTTGGACACCATTTTCTTGTGTAAAATTTTGCTTAATATAGAAACATGAAGATATAAAAGTTCGACGCGCGACCTACTTTCAAGGTACGGTTGACGTAGATTTAACCCATTCCTGCACAAGCCCTCCTTTTTACGCCCCTCAAGAAAAAAGCTTTGGAAAACATTGTGGAAAACGAAGAAATTGCTTGTATCAAGCAATTTCTTCATGATCCACAATGTTTTCTATCCAAAATGACATGGAAATGTAAAATTCCATCCACTTGAAATTGTCGTCTGCAGTTTCTATCAATTTGGACTAGTCTAAAATTTTGTTGTTTGGGAATGGGTTAACCACGCTCGAATTGAATTGAGTTTGTAAGACTACATTCACGTGTCATGGTACTTATCCATGGGAAACAAACGCTGACGTACTAAAGCAATATGAATTACGAATTAGTTCCCTTGATTACGTTACTGATATTAAGTAATTCCTACTGTCGGTCGATAAATACAGAACAAAGCTGTTTTGAAAATAGCAAAAATAACTTCAGGAAGAATGTTTGGTAGATAACTGTTAAATATCGCATTTTTCGAGAAACACTTGTGGTGACCGCGGTTATAATTTTATCTTGAAATGGCGAGATAAAGGCAACCATAAACGTTGAACGACATACCTAATGCCAACTAGTACCAAACTTTACGGGCTTAAGTTTATTTTGATTACCATTTTCTTGTATAAACATTTAACTTGATAAAGAAACATACAAAATTGATAAAATATTCATATACTTTCTAAGAATTGATATAATTAATCTGGTCTTATTTGGTATAATTCGGACGATACCTGGAGTGTCGGTAACTTTCTATTCCGATTGAAAGCAGCAATAGAAAAACAGAGAAGTTCGTCGATTTTTCTGCTACCTGTGGATTTGTAATGTTATCGGGGTATTTAAAGACAATAAGTTCAATCAGATGTAACCGCAAAGAAAAAAAATGACCAGTAATACGTATGGAAACTTTTTTTTTAATGGAAGAATTCCACGCGCGACCTACTTTCAGATGACGTCATTTGCATTCTGTATATGACGTGATAGTGCAAATAAACGTATTCTGGTAGATCTGAAGGATTTGGAAATAGGAATCTACCGTTTTTTGTTTTTTATTTTTTTGATTTTGCTTTTTTTTGTTTGTTTGTTTTTTGTTTGTATGTTAAAGTTTTATTATTTCCATCAAAATTATTCAAATTAAAAATTAGCTGTAAAATAAATGGAATATTTTAAACGTTAGGATTGCAATACAACATATTGTATTTGCTTCTCTCTGTGGAGGAAAATTTGAAATTGAAAATTTTCCACCACAGCTCAAACAAATACAAGGTGTTGTATCACTATCGTAACATTCCCTATTTACAGGGTTGGTTTGATGGTGTGCAAATCCGGTGGAGAGTACCTCGAGGCCTACGAGAAAATGGAAGGATTGGATAAGAAAGGAGACTGCGACAAGAAAAAATAAATTCAGGAGGGATTACTAAAATATATTGACATGAAGGCGAATTCTTACAATACTCTTTGTGAAAATGAACTTTAAGACTTCAATATCATTACTTCAACCTTTTTGAACTATGTTTTGATCCCTAACAGAAATTCTCCAACGATTCTTGTAAACAAAATATGATAAAATCGGCCATAAAAGCCCCGTGAAGGTTTTTGTTGGGTTTGGTAACATTTAAAGCAAACGATGAAGAGAAAGAGTTTAAAGGAACATGTAAAAAATCATCGGACTGTATTTTGCAGTCAGACGTTAATCAGAATACTACTAGCCCTGGCAACTGATTCACTATCCTGTTAGCTGATCCCAGAATATTTCTTTACGATGGCATGGACCAAGATCAGCCTGTACATTTGTTCAGTCTGATCTTAGTGTGCGCTTTCGGATTTAAACTGACCAATTGTGGCTGTCAATCAAAGATAAAAACGGACAATCAAATCTTTAATTTTGATCGGAAGCCGAAATTTGAACTCCGACTTTTATGTGAAGCATTTTAGTTGGTCTGAAACGTCAGGGCCGGCTATGAATTTTGCAAAATAACGCCGGTTGATTCATCATTTGATTTTCAGCCACGATGGGTCAATTGACAGACAAACGAAAACAAAGGTCGTTATTATGTCAATGTGTTTGATGTGAGAAAATGGTCGTTTCTTTTGTAGAATATTTCGATTACCTCTTCTTTTGAAATCCATTTTACGAATATATTTTTTCTAAATGTTTTATATATAATGTGCCATACTTTCGTGCATTAAACAATGATTGATTATCTATTCATTCAAATTTTAATGACATTACGTAATTACTGACGGCAAATGATTAGCTCTTCAACAGTGAAGAGTTTTTGTTTGTACTTCCATTTATAAATAACTGTTGTTTTGTTTAACAACCGAAGGCCATGTACCAATTCAGAATTCAGCTTTTCATGAATACAAGTAACATGTTTTTTAACCAAAACAAAACTTCTTCGAAGACCTAATCTGTTTGACATAAGAAGGCCTTACCTGAGTTTCTCATCTTTGTAAACAATCATCTATTAAGTTACAAGAACACCAAGTAAATGACTTTTGACCACGTTTTTTGACTCTCCGCCTGTTTTACAAACGACCGACGTTAACCCAATCAAACACAATTACGTCTCTTGACGCCTCTGAAGAATAACAACTGAGAAAACATTGTGTAAAATGAAGAATTTGCTTGAACCAAGCAATTTCTTCATTTTCCACGATGTTTTCTACCCAGAAAACTAAAAAAATCTAAAATTTCATAAACATAAGATTGTCGTATGCAACTCCTTTCAATTTAAACCAGTCTAAAATGTGTCGTCTGGTAATGGGTTAAAGACGTGCACGATCCCCGAAAAAAGTGAGGTGGGAGGGAAAAGGGAAGGAGTAGGAAGGGAGTTATCCCCAGCACTCGTTGGGGGAGGGGGCGTCCAAAGAAAACTTGATCACGTTCGTTGGCGACCAAAGCGCTTTGATATGCTGTTGTAACCATTGTTCTTTTTATTATGCACGTGACTGTTCTTCGTAAAGGTCGCTACGCCCTTGAACCTCTTTCCTTACCGATGCCGTGAGCCTAACTTGGCCGTCCATGAAAGCGTTATTGGATTGAATACTCGCGCTTCATTCAAGTATTTCAGGTAAAGAAAAGTTAAAAGGGGATAATGCCACATAGCTACCAATTCATTTCAGCTCTTCTTTTAATTGCAAAATAAAATTAAGAATGGAATCATTATCTAATTTGGGGATTTGGAAGTTTTAAAAACCGAAGTTTTGAAATAATCAAAACACCTCACAAACTTTGGAGAACAAATATGAAAAAACGACAATGGCAATTTACCTTGAACAGTTCGATTTAGGCTTCTTAATGATAAGGTTGGAAAACTTATGCCATTATTGAAGCCTTTCCTCGGTGCGCGAGCAAAATATCGTAACAACGGCTTTAGTAAAGCTGTTGTTGTGATATTTTGCTAGCGCATCGACGCTATGAAAATGATGAATTAAAAGAGGCGTGACTTCATTCATTCGCCGTAAAAAACATGCTTAAAACATGACTCTATTAGGAATTGATAGAGTTGTACGTCCCAACAAATAAAAATCCAATAATTCAATGAAGTATTTTGATAGAAGGTCAATATGCATTAAAGCATACCAAATATCAGAGCTTTTGGCCTTATGGTTTGGGAGAGAAAGATTTTCAAAGACTTCCTTCTTTATTCCTTTTAAAAATCAGGGATCGAACAGTAAAGGGCTTATTTTCAGAATACAGTTATTCTTTGAAGTATTTTGGTAAAGGGTTAATAGGTGTTGATACATACAAATATAGAAGCTCTAGGCCTTGTGGTTTGGGAGAAGATTGTCAAAGATTTCCTTCTTTATTCCTATGTAAAATCAGGGATCGCACAGAAAAGCGCTCATTTTCAGAATACGCTAAGTCTTTGAAATTTTGGTAGAGGGTAATAGGTGATGATATGTACCATTCATCAGAGCTCTAGGCCTTATCATTTAGGAGAAGAAGATTTTCACATAATTCCTTTACGATTCCTTTGTTAGATCAGGTATCGCATAGAAAAGGGCTAATTATAAGAATACGGAAATTATTTGAAGTAATTTGGTAAAGGATCAATAGGTGATGATACATAACAAATACAGAAGTTCTAGGCCTTGTGGTTTGGGAGAGGAAGATTTTCAAATATTTCCTTCTTTTTTCCTTTTAAAAAAATCAGGGATCGAACAGTAAAGGGCTTATTTTCAGAATACAGTTATCATTTTAAGTATTTAGGTATAGGGTCAATAGGTGTTAATACATACAAATATAGAAGCTCTAGGCCATATGGTTTGGGAGAAGAAGATTTTCAAAGATTTCCTGCTTTTTTCCTTTGTAAAATCAGGGATCGCACAGAAAAGCGCTAATTTTCAGAATACGTTAAGTCTTTGAAGTTTGGTAGAGGGTAATAGGTGATGATATGTACCATACGTCACAGCTCTAGGCCTTATCATTTAGGAGAAGAAGATTTTCACAGAAATCCTTTTTCGATTCCTTTGTAAGATAAGGTATCGCACAGAAAAGAGATAATTTTCAGAATACGGTTATTATTTGAAGTAATTTGGTATAGGGTCAATAGGTGATGATACATAACAAATACAGAAGTTCAAGGCCTTATGGTTTGGGAGAGGAAGATTTTCAAAGATTTCCTTCTTTATTCCTGTGTAAAATCAGGGATCGCACAGAAAATGGCTAACTTTCAGAATACGGTAATTTTTTTTTTTGGTATTTTGGTAGAGGGTCAATAGGTGATGATACATACCAAATATAGAAGCTCTAGGCCTTATGGTTTGGGAGAAGAAGATTTTCAAATATTTCCTTTGTAAAATGAGGGATCGCACAGAAAAGGGATTATTTTCAGAGTAAACTTATTCCTTGAAGTATTTTGGTAGAGAGTCAATAGGTGATGATATGTATCAAATTTCAAAGCTCTATGCCTTATGGTTTAGGAGAAGCTTTTTAAATCATTGTTTTCGGACGGACCGACGGATATTTTCCGATCACAATAGGTCACCTCCAGCACGTTGTGCTCGGGTGAGCTAACAACAACAACAACAACACAAAAACCAAACACGCAAAAAAAACATGTATCTATTTTATTTAAGATAGTGACCACAGAATCTTTTAGGAATATATGAAGGCAAATATTAACATAAGTTTGGACAATGACCCTATAAAGGATGTTTTTATGCCCCCAAAGGGAGGAATATAATTATCGAACTGTCCGTCTGTCCGTCTGTCAGTCCGTCCGTCCGTCCGTCCCGCTTTGGTGTCTGCTCCGTAACTTCTACATGCAATAGTGGATTTCAATATAACTTTGCACAAATTTTCACCGCTTTAAGACGAAGTGTCGCGAAAAAGACACAGGTTTCTATCTCAAAGATCAAGGTCACAATCTGGGATCAAAGGTCAAAAATGGGGACTTTTTGCTGTGTCCGCTCTGTAACTTGTATAATCATGCATGCAGGTAAAAATTTCTTTCATACAAATGTTCACCACCTTCAGACGACGTGTCGCGAAAGAGACCCAGGTTCCTATCTCAAAGGTCAAGGTCTCAATCTGGGGTCAAAGGTAAAAAATCGGCACTTTTTGCCGTGTCCGCTCTGTAAGTTCTTTAATCATGCACGCAGGTACAAATTTCTGTCATACAAATATTCACCACCTTCAGGAAACGCGTCGCGAAAAAGACCCTGGTTCCTATCTCAAAGGCCAAGGTCACAATCTTGGGTCAAAGGTAAAAAATCGACACTTTTTGCCGTGTCCACTCTGTAACTTCTTTAATCATGTCCGCAGGTACAAATTTCTTTCATACAAATCATCACTACCTTCGTACGACGTGTCACGAAAAAGACCCAGGTTCCTATCTCAAAGGTCAAGGTCACAATCTGGGGTCAAAGGTAAAAAATGGCACTTTTTGCCGTGTCCGCTCTGTAACTTCTATTATCATGCACGCAGCTACAAATTTCTTTCATACAAATGTTAATGACCTTCAGACAAGTTGCGAAAAAGACCCAGGTTCCTATCTTAAAGGTCAAGGTTACAATCTGGGGTCAAAGGGGCGTCCAGAATGGTTAAATTGCGTCCGGAATGGTTAAATTGTAAATAGTCTCTTACTCTTCAATGGATAGCTTCCATATTGGAACAGATGCTTAATCGGGTGAACCACTTTACATGACCTTGACCCAGTGACCTTTGACCAACTTTTGACCTCAGAAAGTCCGTCCATAATGCATTTCTCGATTTCATTCTGTATTTATAGAAATTATTATATGTATTAAAATTTCATTTATTAAAAACCCTGACGTATAGATCACAAATGCATGTGGTTGTGTTTACAAAACAAATAAAAGTGCCACATGCTTGACCCTGTCCTTTGGGGGCATTTGTCACATGACTGTGACCAGCTCTTGCTTATTTAAAAAACACAATTTAGGACTGAGTATCCTCTTAGTAAAAAAATGTTAAAAGGGAAAAAATCGTTTAGATCTGAGTATCCTCTGGGTAAAAAAATGTTAAAATGAAAACAAGATGTGTTTGTGAAACACCATGCCCCCGAAACAGGAATTCTTTAGAAACGGGTGATTTTGATTGTTTTTTTTTCCTATGTTTTAGGAATAGGGTTAAAATTTTGATCTTGACCTTGATGAAATGACCTTCCCCAGTTACGCCTTGTTGAAACCTATCTACATACCAAATATTAGCATTGTAAATTAATCAGGGTTGAAGTTATAGGAAAATGTTTAGTTGGCAGGTTAAGTTTTGCAGACAGACAGACGGACGGGCGGACAGACAGACAGACGGACACCGGTAAAACAATATGCATCCGATCTTATCGATGTGGGGGGATGTGATAAGTTTGAATAATGACCCTCCAATTTTTTTCGTGTTAGTGCTATAGAACTGCCACTACTTGTCAAATGATTTATCGAGACAAAATGGCGGATATTGTGTTATCGAGTAAATATCTTGAAAACGTTTCATAAAATTGTAACTCACCATGAAAAGTTTACACGTTACCCCCCAAAAATAACGTGATATCCGCCATTTTTGCAAGTTAAATAGTGGTTGCAGGTCCAGAGCACTAACTCGATTGAATTTTAACTAACCGGTATATTGATAAAATATTTTTCGTGAAAATCAATGTTATCCGACATTTTGTCGTGAAAGTTTTCTTACAAATATTGGCAGTTCGAGAGCACTAAAACCGTCGGAGATCATGTTGAGTTATTATCTTAAAAGGGTAAAAAGGTCATGACAAAAAGAAATACTTTGAAAAATCTTTCACAAAAAATAGTTATAACACGATATCCTCCATTTTTTCATCTGGAAAATGGTTGCAATTCTCTGCCACTAGACGAAAGGAACCAATAATTAAATAACGTGATCTTTTTGAAAACGCCCGCATCATTGATAATAAAAATGTGTCTGTCATTGAAAGAACCATATGATTATCTCTTTAACCACCACAAATTGCCTTTTGCAATCATTTAACCACGTAATTCCCGTTATCGTGAATATTTTCGGACACCTTTTCGGAGGGATAACCGGTTGGTGGCTGTAGGTAACTGATTCTGACAAGGTGGTTCCTATATTGAGTAAATTATTGCCATATAATCCACACATCATTGATGGGTTGCAAAAACACCAGAGTACTTGATTTCATAATAATTTGTAGAATAATCATGTACCTCGAAATATCCCAGTAGTCGCGTGTCGTATTCTAAATGCCCTGTCACAGAAAAAATGAGTGCTATCCGGGAACCCAGCTCAGTGACTATTTAAAGCATATAGTATTTGGCAGAGATCAAACGGATTTTTTTCCTGTTAATGACAATATTCATAATATCCCTCCCCCAACAAACCTTACAATAATGCTTAATTGCCATTTTGAAATTGATTTGAAATTTTTAAACTTTCGACACAAATTCCATCGGATACAGAAGTCATATTGTTAAAGCATCCGTACTGAGGACAGATTGTACAGTACTCGACCCTTAATTTCGGTTCTATCTATTTTTTGTTTTAACCCATTTCCCCTTAATGCCGTATTTTACGCACCGAAGAAATAATGCTTTTGGAAACATTGTCACAAGCAATTTCATCTTTTCTCTCAATCTTTTCTACCTCATGAGACAGTTTTTAGCGTATTTTTTTAGGAAAAAACCGGTATTTCGAATCGATCAACCGGAAACAAGTTCTCACACATTCCCGCTCATTTCCACGCATGCTCATAAACGTGAAGTGAGCATCTATGTGATCGCCTCCATCTTGTTTCATCGCTGATGAAGTAAATAACTTACTTACTGAATACCAACAGCCTCCTTTTAGTCATGAATATCCAGGATAATGATTTAAAACTTTGACTTAATATATCCACAGTAAATTGTCTAATAAATTGTCAAAATGACTGAAATAATTTCCCCGCGTTTCAAGATAGAATTTAGGTCAGTGGTTAGTAGAGTGTAAACTGTCTGTTAGTGTTTTGACCTGGCAGGGCCGAGCAAATTTACACCCCGTATACACAGTATATGTAACTAGGTACAACCCTGTTATAGTCGCGATTCAAGCGCCTATTTAACCCCATCGAATAAAACACCTTTTACCTCAAATTCGACTAAATCTTTGAAACAGACATGTAGTACTTCAATTGTAATAATAATATGCTCAACGAAAAAAGAATTGAATAGTTAGCTTTGATTTCGTTACCTTTTATTATTTAACCCTTTACCACACAACCACAAATTTTCACGCACCGATGAAATAATATTAATGGAAACGTTGTGATTAAATCAAAATAGCAATTTCGGTAGACAGGAAGGGGTCATGATTAATTGAATAGGGCTTAACGTAACTTTTAATCGTATTTCAGTTATATCGGTGCGGCTGGAGCTATTAACCATGGATTTCTGGTAGTTCACACACCAGTACCCAGTACTACCACTACATCCTTATCGAGCCTCCAGCTGCTCCTCCTACTTAGGTGTACGATTTACTTACTCATATTGACGATACATTATGGCATTATTGAGCGCGATTACTGATAAGCCAGTAAAACCGCTCTCAGGACTTTCAGTCCTTTGATTTATATATATATATATATATTATATCTAAATAACACTTTGGAATGTTGTCTGCAACTTTATTCAATTTTGACCACTTTTAAATGTTAATATTTGATAATAGGTAGAATTAAATCGTTCATATTCATTTTATTGCTTTCCTGTATACAGCTTAGATTTGATAAATACAGGTTGTGATGTGCGCGCTTTTTACTCGAGTGGATCACATCGCAACCGAAAACGAGTTTGGTTAGGTTACAAAGTAAGCCGGGAAAATTTTTTGTTCATATAGTATCTAACTGAAGTAAACCTATGCTGAGTAGAAATATAAAACTCCTGTGTGAAATAGGGGTAAAAATACATAATACGTTAATACATTCCATTCTTGTAAAAGAAATGTGAAATCAGTCTATTTACAAACGTAAGTAAAAAGAAAACAGATTGTCCTGGTCTTCAACCTACGACCTTCTAAAATGTACTAGATCTCAACATGCGTTTGGTTAATACGTGTGTTTCCCTTACATGGAAAATGACCCCCGCCATAAAAGCCCTCATTTTCTTTAGTTCATTGTTTACAATTTTTTCCACCAAATTTTAAAGTTCAATCAACTTAGAAACAATCAATTACAACGTGTTCCAAGTGGACCAGTCTAAAATTTTGTTGTATGGCAATTGGTCAATTAACATTTGATAAATCAACTTTATATACTATGCAAATAATCAACCAATTGTGCAAGTAAACATATACAAGATTCTGCCAAAGACAGCAAAATCTAGCACCACTGGTATTTTTATAGGCCAGTTGTACAAATCATGACCTTACTGTAATAATTTTTCTTTTCAATTTTATTCTTGCTGTACAATCCATGTCATCAAGATGCATAAACATGACAGGATATTTTGATATACATTACATGCTCCGGAAAAGGTGAATTTGGTCATCTTGCCATGAACCTTGACTTGAATTTAGGTCACCGAATCCAGCGCACCGCACATGGCCTCACAAAGATACACAAGCATATTCAGATACTTTAAAATAAAAGATTTGCCTCAAACAATGTAACTTGGTCATTCGACTTTGAACCGGGACCTCGATCTTGAAAGACGATAAACGAATCTTACACGCAGCACATCACTTCATTAAGTTGCACAAGCATGTAAATTTGTTCAGACAAGGTGAATTTTGTCATTTGACCATGTAATATGACGTTGACCGTAGGATACCGAAACTTACACGAGACTCTGCACGCCGCCTCATCAATTAGCATAAGTATGTGAGTTTATTTTGAAACCCACCTTTCAATGTTATAGATATGCTCTAGAAAAGGTAAATTTGGTCATTTTTGATTGAACTGTGGCCTAACCCTTGAAGGTAGATCACGAAATCTTGCTATCTGCACATCTTCTCAAGATACATCATTTCGCCAAATATTTTGATAAATGGTCAAAGCACTTTAAATAGAGATACAGAGTGGACAAACAACAACAACAACAATAACAACAACAACAACAACACACACACACAAAAAAACCCGACTGACAAACGGGGATCAATCCTATTATCCTTCTGTTTTGCGACGGGGATTTACAACAAGTCTTATTTCTTACTAAAATGTAATATATGCGAGAGAAATAATACTAATATTTGACTAAATTACAAAATAGCACGTGCTGTCTCTTTTCGACTATTCTTTAATTAAATACACAGTCACAACTACACATTTATGCTATATATGGGGATAAGGCCTTGTTTTGACGAATACAAATAATTTTATCGAATTAGGTTGACGGTATCCAAAGGAACAGTTCTGCAAAAGAACCATGAAATGAGCCTCGGAGAAAATCAATTTTTCATAAATCGTTTACTTTGGTTGACATGCCAACCAGAGTTCTTCCTGGAACATTGATACTTGAAGGAATCTGAAAGAAGACCATCTAGGGAACATTTCTGTAAAATGTGTTTGAGATCAGATCAGTAGTTTATGAGGAGAGGACTTTCTAAGACAAAAATACGCGCTAACGGACGGACCGAGTGACGGTCGCACAACGGACACAACGCCATGCCAATACCTCGCCGACATTTAACCTATGGAGCTAAATACGAACAGATCTTATACAACACTCATATAACACTCCATTTTAATCCTTTCCAGAACACGGATCAGTGGACGAGAACACAGCTCAGAAAATTTACTATTGGTATGTATTTCCAAATTGTTTTCAATCCTGTCAAAACCAGCTTAAAGAGTTCCAAATACAATATAAAAATCAATAAATATGACATGATTAGTTTAGAACAAATGTCGTTCTTTTTGTGCGTAATAACTTACGTCTGAGGAACGAAAGCTAGATTTCTTTGCCAGTTTTACCAAGATTTTCAAGGCTGACTTACCTTTTTACGACGGCGACACATACTACTGTTATATACCTGTTAGCAGTTCATAATGAAAGAAGCATACATTGGACAAATTAGAAATTGGTTTCAGTTTACATCGAGGGTTTTGAAAAACTCATTTGAACATCAAAAAACACATTTTTGCAAGACTGGCCGAACGCTGGCTAGACATGAACATAATCGCTGTAGGATATTAAACAGCGGGAGAGAGATGAGTGCTTAGTAGTTTGGCCTCTTAGGAGTTTAAGTGACTTACTCTTTTTCACTAGCTCTATAGGCTCCTTAGTAGTTTAAACTCTTCAGGAGTTTAAGTGACACATACTTGTTCTCTAGATCTGTAGTCTCCTGACTAGTTTTAACTCTTCAGGAGTTTGAGTGACATATCTTTGTTTTCTAGATTTGTAGTCTCCTAAGTAGTTTGAGCTCTTTAGGAGTTTGAGTGACATATCTTTGCTCCCTAGATCTGTAGTCTCCTAAGTAGTTAGAGCTCTTTAAGAGTTTAAGTGAGATATACTTGTTCTCTAGATCTGTAGTCTCCTGAGTAGTATAAGCTCTTTAAGAGTTTTAGGAACACATACTTGTTCTCTAGATCTGTAGTCTCCTGAGTAGTTTTAACTCTTCAGGAGTTTGAGTGACATATATCTGTTCTCTAGATCTGAAGGCTCTTAAGTAGTTTAAGCTCTTTAGGAGTTTTATTGACATATACTTTTCCTCTTGACCTGTCGTCTCCTTAGTAGTTTAATCCGTTAAGGAGTTTTAGTGACACATACTTGTTCTCCAGATCTGAAGTCTACTAAGTAATTTATGCTCTTTAGGAGTTTGAGCGACATGTCCTTGTCCTCTAGAATTGAAGTCTCCTGAGTAATTTAAACTCTTTTGAGTTTTGGGAGTTATAGTGACTTATTCTTGTTCTCTAGATCTGTAGTTTTCTAATTTTGACCTTGCTGATTTATGTTGTATTTTCTCTTAAATATGCCCTTTTCGAGGTCCCGAACAATTGAATTGCATTAGAAAATAAAGCAAAATAGCGAGATTTACACAATTTATGATTGGGGCTCCTAAACAAGAGTTTATGTGTGGCGCTGGTTTTACTAATACTTCTTGATGTGTATGTTCCAAAGTTTAGTTTATCAGTGAGCGTAATGCTAAGTTATAAGTCATCTTCTACTTTATGGAGGATATATTTTGCCTATTTCGTAAAACTGTGTGGATTTGCTGTTGATGTGCATTGATGTGCATTGCGTCGAACTTCTTAACATTAATAAAAGTAGTCAATTTGGAAGCCAGATTATCTAGCAGATCATCGTCTAGTGTAGCAGTCTACGACAATACTACTTGAAATTTCTCACAGTTTGGCATGTCAATTGTAGGATTGATTGTATGTTGTTTAAATCAATCTTTTACAATATTTAAGTTATATCGCGACGGCCATTTGATGTCAGTATTCTTTAGATATTTCTATATTTTCGTTGCGTTTTTTCTATTTGCCTGTTCAGAGACAAAGCTTCATTGTTTCACTAGGGAGAATGGTTTTTCTTTGCTGTTAGTCGATAATTTGACCTTTTTCTTCAGTTATTACAGTCTAATATCATCTTTGCGTCTTGATTGAAAAAGCCTCTAGAATAGTTTTAAGAAAGTTCTCTTCCAGTCCCATGTTTAAAGTATTGTTTATATGGATCTCTACATTTATGAATTCCTCTTTGCATAAGCGTTTGGATGTCTTGAAAATAGTGAAGTTCCAACTTTTCCTTGCGCTATTGTATATATGTGATATTCGGTTGACCATTCCTTTGGGTATACGCCTGAACCAAGGAAGATACCTTTTTCTTGTTGATTTCTTGGATGTTTCCATGCTTTCTATATTTTGTTTTTATTTTAAGTTAGTTTATACTTCCTATCTAATGTTTGAGATGTTTCTTATATCTTTTTCTAAAGCGAGAAATCTAGAAAGTTTATACTAGAACAATCTGCTTTACTTTAATTTGGTATAATTTTCGTTGCTTAGGTTGATGTCAATGTCTGTAACTATCATTGCATGGTCGCTTATTCCCGGTACTGAACTTGATGCTTTGACAAAAGATCGGATAGTTGTGAAGACAAGATGAAGTATGCTTTTGTCCAGAATGGGCTGGCTGATCAAGTACACGTTCTAATGTGAAGTCGATCAGAGTTAGTTGTACATGCCGTTCCAGAGTTCCCTTTCCTTTCGTTAATCTCCGGCAATAATCACATGGTTCAGGTTTTGACCTCCAAGCATTATGCATCCTGTTTACGTAAGGTCCAAATTCGTTATAGTTTAAAGAAAAATACGCCTTTTCCTGGATATAAAGTATCATTTGCATAGGTTCGATTTAAAATTCGCGCTCTTTCGATTGTTTTGGAATACACGTATTATAAAACGTGTAGTTGGTTCGTTTAACTTTCAATGACCTTCGCTGATTACTACTATTGTTACAAGTCAGATTTTTCACCGAATGCTGATGCCTGACTCACAAATATTATTTCAAAGTTATCCCGTCTTTGATAACAAACGTATATTTCGAGGTTCAGATCAATACGGACAATGATGGTAGAGATATCACAAGGTTTCAAAGTTTTTGCACACTGACATTGCCGACGACAACGAAGACGCTCAGGCTACAGCAATAACAGCCGAAACTAAAATGAAAAATATCGTAGGTCATATCTCCGATCAATCTTTACCCGTAAAGTGTGTGTAGTCTGTCAGGATGAAAAGATGCCAGTTCACTGTCGTTACGAAAAGGTTGGAACTATGCATTCATTCTAAAATAGTGATACTACCGAAATCAATATAGCCGAATTTCCACCAGAACCATGACCGTATCTTATCATATACGAAAGTTCAAATCAAAAGTAGTTTTCCTCATAAAGAAAATTAGAAAGCTTTAGACAAAGGTAGGCTTTTGGCGTGAAGATACTTATTTTTCATTGATTTATGCCATTCTATTTACATATATAATTATTACAATACGATTTTTTCCTTTCAAAACGAAAGTCTTTTTACCATTTCTCCCATACTTCCCAAAAAACTCCTCGTTTTCACAATCACAGTATATGACTCAAGAAAATTATGATAAAAAAGAAATTTCTTCTGAAATTAATTATTTTAAGGATGATTGTCATATTTTTCCTCTAATTTTTGGTGGACGTAGAAGACGTCCGCCAGTGTTACCTAGTTTGGAAAATCCAGCAGGATGTTACTAGGATATTAGGCTCGATTAATTATTTTTCAGAACAGTTCTCCTCCAAACAATTGTTTATTTGAAAATGGCGTTAAAACAATATTGTATATAATTTATAGAAAGCGTTAAGACTCCTTTTACACACGAAAACGCCTACCAATATCCATCAGTTTCTTCCGCCGACATAGCGCAGTCGGTAGCGCGCCAGACTCCTAATCATGAGATGGCATGGGTTCGATCTCCGGCGGCGACATAAATCCTTTCCGACATTTGTCTCTCACCAATGGGTGGATAAACGTAAACCTAAGTGGCTGGAGGCTAGGAAAGGATTTAGTGGTAGTACTGGTGTGAGAAATACCAGGAAACCATTGTTAGGTGCTCCAGCCTCCGCGACATGACTGAAATACTGTTAAGTGGCGTTAGACCACATCAATCAATCAAACAATCGAACAAATTTTGACACCGAAAGAAATAACATTTTCTTATTAAAGACTGGACTAAATGATCAGTTCTTCCATGACTGGTTGCATGTATAAATAGCTTTTCTAAATAACAATATTATCGCCTTTTTAAGACTAGATTTCGTTTTGAACCTTACCTCAATAAGATACATAACAACAATTCTTGAAACAGTTTGCTATTGTCAGATAAACTTAACTTCAAATACGTTAGCATCAGAAACTGGACGATAAAATAATGTTCCTAGGAACGAAAGGTTTTGTAATATTTGTAAAAAAAAAAATTAATCGAATCTGAGTGTCACTTTCTATTGATTTGTCAAAAATACATTGATGTAAGAAAAAGATGTCTGGGTAATATACACGTAGCATTTCCGACTACTGATAAAAGTAAAACCAATCTAAATATCTGCAAATACCTTGAAAATAGCTTTGAAATACTGGAAAAGTCTATTGTTCCCCATATTTAGTATAAAGTATTTATTGATCTTTTTTCCAGTGTCCATACACTTACACATTCCTAATAATTTTTCATGCAATTTGTATATTTCATGTGTATACCTTTGCTAGTCTTTGCCATATTTTCTATTTTTTTTGTAAATGGCCAACGGCATATTGTAAGGTCGATATGCCAATAAATTAATGAAAGATAAAAAAAAGTAGACTGGGTAAATACTATATTTTTTAGATCCACAAGATTAAGATGACCAAATGTCACTTATTGCTACTAGCCAAATGGTCTTTGATTCCTGATCATATTTGTGGAACTGTAAAATAAAAATTTATCTGTATATCATTAGGGATTGTTATCAGAATGACTGACTTTCAGAATAATATTTAAAGGTCTGGGGCTTTCTGGTGAATAACAAATGTAGAAAACATCAATAATTTCGTCTAGTCTGATTTCTAAGATATAATTCAAGGGTGAGGTTGAAAGGTAAAGCCTGATTAGTCAAGTCCAGTACCGGTAATTCTTTTGGATCTCTGGGACTCAATATGGTCAATTTTGCTGAAAGAACTTTGAATTTTCAAGGAATATGATAGAGGATCACCCAAGGATCGAGTTTGGGTAATATTAAACAAAAAAGATTTCGAGGAGAATATTCTATGAGTTTTCTATATAAATCATATCCGGAAATGAGCCCCGCCCATAATTCAATACCGTTCAGCTGATCAACATTTCCTGGTTTGAATTCAAATGTAACATAATCCATGATTCAAGCCTATTGTGGAAGCCCATATATTTCTTTCATAAAGAATAAAGGGGAGTAGCCATGATCCGAATCAATGAAATCAATACTAAATATCATGTCGATGGATCAAAGATGAACACGCCCATCTGCTGCCAATATTTTCTTGAATGAACATTTTAAATTAGGATGCGAAACAAGGTATATGATTTGTTGACATAGTATTTTGATCCAAAATAAATTAGGAAGCAAATGCGCAAGAGGGGGGACGAGTCGGGCGTTTGAAATAGGATAGATCACGAATATGACTGATGGGACTTATGCTCCAAAAGTAGTTCAGAAGTAATAAATAAATTGTGATGTAACCAGCAGTTTGGAGTTATTGTTAATTTATCAAATATACAATCAATGAGAAGAAACATTGTAGAAACAGGAGAAAAGGCTGAGATTATAATACACAAATTCACACCTGGCTTGTTTCTGTGAAATTTGATTTAAATTCACACAGTATTTTCCGGGGAAAATATTCATTCAAGAAAAAGTCTCCGGTCGGACACCAGCACGCACGACGAACATACCACCACAACAATAACCAGCTCGCATTCCGTCGGCGGGTCGAAAGCCTGTTCATACATGCGTCAACCGAGATAAAGTACATATACATTAACCCATTTCAGAGGGCAAAATTTTAGACTGGTTCAAATTAAATGGAGTTGCAGACTGAATTTCAAAGTTTATGAATTTTTTTATTTTTTTCAAATTTCTTCACAAAAATCATTGTGAAAAATTTAGAAATTCCTTATTTCAAGCAATTTCTTCATTTCAACAATGTTTTTCTATTCATTGTTGATGGGCGTCAAAAAGTGTGATTCAGAAGGAATTGGTTAAGAACTTTGATCAAATCAATAAGGCTAGAATTAAATTGATTATTGAATGCATGAGTTATTATGAAAGAAATCGACTTTAAGTATTTTTCATCGAAATGGTAGCTAAACTGTTTGTCAACTGAAAAACACGTCGGAATAAGGATTTCTTTCCCAATCGACAGTAGAATAAAATTTGGTGTCCCTCAAAATGATGTTGTCATGTTTTATCAACCCCAAAATAGTGATTTCCAAGTGTCTTTTGAGTTTGTAATCTTTTGTTGACGTTTGACGTTTCTAAGATTCCAGGTGTTTATTCGCGGTCATTTTCAGGGTTAGGTCACTCTAAGAATCATACTTTTCAAGCTTTGTCCTCACTTTAATTGGTATTTTATCTAGTCACAAATTTGGTGAGTTTTCAGTAGTCCTATCCTCTTTTTAAATTGTTGACAGGTTTTATCCTGTTTAACATTCGCTAGAAGTTATTGATAGATGGCTGTGTCTACTCTCAAAATGGCGATTTTAATTTTTCTAAATGCTGGTCTCTAAATGCAGGCTAAAATGATTTTCCACAATCAACATGGTGATTCAAGGATTTATACTATTCTGAAATTATATCTGAATGGAGTTGTCCGCTCTTAAAATGATGATTTTTTGTTTTTCATGTTCTCCTAAAATGGTGAATTTCAGGCTTGGCCAAATTTCTAAGTGTTAGCGGAAATGTTTTTTCCTACTCTCAATGTTTAAATCTGAAGCCATTCCGTTACTCCACAGCTTTAAACGGGCAACCCTGATATCAGATTTCGACGGGCGATGTCCCTGTTTAGAATTAATTTTCATTTTCAATTTTCATTTAATCCTTTTTAGCGTTTTTCGTGTTTTGTCTTAAATAAGATTGATTTTATAAAGTCTACATCATATTTTCTATATTAATGCGAGTTTAAACTCGAAAAAAGAAAGTTAGAAAGTTAGAAAGATGTAACAAGAGGGCCGTTGGCCCTGGGGCGCTCACCTGAGATAAAGGCTCTTTTTCTTTCAACAGTCTAATTTCATGTTAAGGTTAGGATTATGAAACAAGTGGGCCACAATTACATATATAGACTATGAACCTGGGGATCCAAAAGTCTAAATTACAAATTCCAAGGCTTTAGTGCTTATTTGAAAGAAGGAAAAATCTTTTTCCATGGGTTATAATTTCAGAAATAAGAAAGAAGTCTGTGAACAGATGCTTCATGCCTATACCCCCCCTCTGGGTCCACCACTGGAGACCCGAGGATCATGATTTTAGCTATTTTGTAAGAGATCAATATACTGATGCTTCATGCAAAATATCAAGGCTCTACGCCTTTAGAGTCTGGAAAAGATTCTTAAAGATTATTTTGAAATTTCACTTGCAATGGCAACCAGAGTTTTGAACGGATTTCAATTCTTTAAGCTAATTTTGAAGGGGGATAACCTAAGGAAAATTTCTGCCAAATTTGGTTCAAATTGGCCAAGTGATTTGGGGGGAGATGTCATTTAAAAATCGTTCTTTATTTCTATATACCCCCCCTGGGGCTCCGCCCCTGGGGACCCGAGGATCATGATTTTAGCTATTTTGTAAGAGATCAATATACTGATGCTTCATGCAAAATATCAAGGCTCTACGCCTTCTGGGTCAGGAGGAGAAGATTTTTAAAGATTACTTTAAAATTTCACTTTTGTTGCCATGGCAACCAGAGTTTTAAACGGATTTCAGTTCTTTTAGCTATTTTTGAAGGGGGCCACCTCAGCAACATTTCTGCCAAATTTGGTTCAAATTGGCCCAGTGGTTTGGGAGGAGATGTCGTTTAAAGAAATTGTTGACGGACGACGCACAACGCACGACGGACGAAAGGGGATCACAATAGCTCACTTGAGCACTACGTGCTCAGGTGAGCTAGTAAAACTTGTGACGTCTTGAATAGCAACAAAAAAAGTTCAGGTAGATTAGGATCGAGCCAATAAATCAAAAATCGCCTCAACACATTCAGTTATCGTCTCAGACTTTATTCTTGTAAATCAAACAAACTACATGGCTAAGAAAAAAGTGCTAAACTGATTCGGTGTAAAATCAAAATTTGAAAATGGTTAATCAAACACTTAAACAAAACAAAACATGCCTCATGTATCTGTTATTAAAGTTACATAATTTAAGTTAAAATCGAAAATAAATTGTTATATTTGATAATTTCCGTTAAAAAAACGCTGACTTTATGAAAGAAATCCAAACTCAAATTACTTATTTCCTGGCATTTTGTTGTGCAAGAGATCCAGTATTTGAAATCAAATACCTTCCCGTAATGTCTCCAAAACTTTCTTAAATCCATTTTGAATCCATTCAAAACGCCTTTTCATGCCTAAACTACAAACGAATTTAATATTTCAGTCATATCGAACATGTTAATTACGTCAGCGTGACATTATAGATGCTATACATGGAATGGTAAAGTCTAAATGTTCACAGCATGATACTGATCTGATTAATCATAATCATCCGCTGTTCCATCTATACTTCTATCCTTTGGTTGATAAATCACTAAAAGTTGTAAGTATGGAATCATACGTATTCTCGCAATACCTACTACTAGGACTCGATACCGTCTTTTCTAAACAAGAGGCCCAGTGGGCCTTAACGGTCACCTGAGTAAAAGAGCATCAAGACAAGTGATTTTGTTTGAAAGAATTAGAAAAAGGTTTGGTTGAAATCCCCTCAGTAGTTCTTGAGAAGAAGATGAAAATGTTTAAAAGTTACCAAAAATTACCCCCTTTTGGTCCCCATTTTAGGCACCCCTGACCTCCAGCCTTTTAATTTTCACAAATCTGTATAATCAGTACCCAATGATGCTTTTCACCAAGTTTGTTTGAAATTGGCTTTGTACTTCATCATCAGAAGATGAAAATGTGAATTTTTTAACATGATGAACTTTGACCTCTGGGTGTGGCCCCATACATGACCCCAGGGGCATGAATTTCACAATTTATAATATACCTGTCCTAGTTGTCATGCACACAAAATATTTAAGCTCTGGCATTAACGGTTTATTAGAAGAAGATTTTTAAAGAAGTACCAAAAATTACCCCCTTTTGGCCCCTATTTGGGCCCCTATGACCCCCAGAACCCCTATTTTCACAAACTTGAATTGGCATCCCCCAATGATGCTTTCTACCAAGTTTGGTTGAAATCCGCCCAGTAGTTCTTGAGAAGAAGATGAAATATTTAAAAGTTACCAAAATTTACCCCCTTTTGGTCCCCATTTTAGGGCCCCCTGACCCCACAGCCCTTTTATTTTCACAAATCCTAATAACCATTACCAAATGATGCTTTTCACCAAGTTTGTTTGAAATTGACTTTGTACTTCATCATCAGAAGATGAAAATGTGAATTTTTTAACATGATGAACTTTGACCTCTGGGTGTGGCCCCATACATGACCCCAGGGGCATGAATTTCACAATTTATAATATACCTGTCCTAGTTGTCATGCACACAAAATATTTAAGCTCTGGCAATAACAGTTTATTAGAAGAAGATTTTTAAAGAAGTACCAAAAATTACCCCTTTTTGGCCCCTATTTGGGCCCCTATGACCCCCAGAACCCCTATTTTCACAAACTTGAATTGGCATCCCCCAATGATGCTTTCTACCAAGTTTGGTTGAAATCCGCCCAGTAGTTCTTGAGAAGAAGATGAAATATTTAAAAGTTACCAAAAATTACCCCCTTTTGATCCCCATTTTAGGGCCCCCTGACCCCACAGCCCTTTTATTTTCACAAATCCTAATAACCATTACCAAATGATGCTTTTCACCAAGTTTGTTTGAAATTGACTTTGTACTTCATCATCAGAAGATGAAAATGTGAATTTTTTAACATGATGAACTTTGACCTCTGGGTGTGGCCCCATACATGACCCCAGGGGCATGAATTTCACAATTTATAATATACCTGTCCTAGTTGTCATGCACACAAAATATTTAAGCTCTGGCATTAACGGTTTATTAGAAGAAGATGTTTAAAGAAGTACCAAAAATTACCCCTTTTTGGCCCCTATTTGGGCCCCTATGACCCCCAGAACCCCTATTTTCACAAACTTGAATTGGCATCCCCCAATGATGCTTTCTACCAAGTTTGGTTGAAATCCGCCCAGTAGTTCTTGAGAAGAAGATGAAGTATTTAAAAGTTACCAAAATTTACCCCCTTTTGGTCCCCATTTTAGGGCCCCCTGACCCCACAGCCCTTTTATTTTCACAAATCCTAATAACCATTACCAAATGATGCTTTTCACCAAGTTTGTTTGAAATTGGCTTTGTACTTCATCATCAGAAGATGAAAATGTGAATTTTTTAACATGATGAACTTTGACCTCTGGGTGTGGCCCCATACATGACCCCAGGGGCATGAATTTCACAATTTATAATATACCTGTCCTAGTTGTCATGCACACAAAATATTTAAGCTCTGGCATTAACGGTTTATTAGAAGAAGATGTTTAAAGAAGTACCAAAAATTACCCCTTTTTGGCCCCTATTTGGGCCCCTATGACCCCCAGAACCCCTATTTTCACAAACTTGAATTGGCATCCCCCAATGATGCTTTCTACCAAGTTTGGTTGAAATCCGCCCAGTAGTTCTTGAGAAGAAGATGAAGTATTTAAAAGTTACCAAAATTTACCCCCTTTTGGTCCCCATTTTAGGGCCCCCTGACCCCACAGCCCTTTTATTTTCACAAATCCTAATAACCATTACCAAATGATGCTTTTCACCAAGTTTGTTTGAAATTGGCTTTGTACTTCATCATCAGAAGATGAAAATGTGAATTTTTTAACATGATGAACTTTGACCTCTGGGTGTTGCCCCATACATGACCCCAGGGGCATGAATTTCACAATTTATAATATACCTGTCCTAGTTGTCATGCACACAAAATATTTAAGCTCTGGCATTAACGGTTTATTAGAAGAAGATTTTTAAAGAAGTACCAAAAATTACCCCTTTTTGGCCCCTATTTGGGCCCCTATGACCCCCAGAACCCCTATTTTCACAAACTTGAATTGGCATCCCCCAATGATGCTTTCTACCAAGTTTGGTTGAAATCCGCCCAGTAGTTCTTGAGAAGAAGATGAAATATTTAAAAGTTACAAAAAATTACCCCCTTTTGGTCCCCATTTTAGGGCCCCCTGACCCCACAGCCCTTTTATTTTCACAAATCCTAATAACCATTACCAAATGATGCTTTTCACCAAGTTTGTTTGAAATTGGCTTTGTACTTCATCATCAAAAGATGAAAATGTGAATTTTTTAACATGATGAACTTTGACCTCTGGGTGTGGCCCCATACATGACCCCAGGGGCATGAATTTCACAATTTATAATATACCTGTCCTAGTTGTCATGCACACAAAATATTTTAGCTCTGGCATTAACGGTTTATTAGAAGAAGATTTTTAAAGAAGTACCAAAAATTACCCCTTTTTGGCCCCTATTTGGGCCCCTATGACCCCCAGAACCCCTATTTTCACAAACTTGAATTGGCATCCCCCAATCATGCTTTCTACCAAGTTTGGCTGAAATCCGCCCTGTAGTTCTTGAGAAGAAGATGAAATATTTAAAAGTTACCAAAAATTACCCCCTTTTGGTCCCCATTTTAGGGCCCCCTGACCCCACAGCCCTTTTATTTTCACAAATCCTAATAACCATTACCAAATGATGCTTTTCACTAAGTTTGTTTGAAATTGGCTTTGTACTTCATCATCAGAAGATGAAAATGTGAATTTTTTAACATGATGAACTTTGACCTCTGGGTGTGGCCCCATACATGGTGCTTCCCAAAACGGCATTTTATCACCTTTTACAGCATGACTCTGCCAAGAGCATTCCTTAACCCTTTCCTGGTTTTTTAAATTTTAGACTGGTCCAAATTGAAAGAGGATGCAGACGACAATGAAAATTGGATGCAATTCCAAATAAAACCATCCTATGTGGTAGAAAACACTGTGGGAAAAGGAGAAATTGCTTATTATAAGCAATTTCTCATTTTTCCACAATGTTTTCTCAAGTATAAAATCACAGTGACGTAAAATCCCGGGTTTATCCAGGAAAAGGTTAAGCCCATAGAGCCAATCCTGGGTTCATCTGGCACCTGGGATGAAAAAGAAAAGATCCCAACTATGGTCCATTCGTAGACTCAAGCCGTTAAAAAGCCTCAATAGTATATTTCATTGTAGGTTTACCTTAGAAAAACCAAGTTTAGGCTTCTGCAAGGCCTTAGACAGATTACGTATCTGCTGAAAATATACTACATGTAGAAAGAAAAGTACTATTACAGAAACTAAAAAAATGTTAATTACTTTAAAATGGACTAAGTACCTCATCTTAAATCTTTCCTCATTACTACTGATACAAGGTTACTGTAATTATTTACCTTCGAACCCACAGACCCTTCCAAGCTGAGCCGTCTGGTGAGGAAAACTTACTTAAACGTATCGTTCTAACCACCACTGACAGACCGAACAGACTCTAGATAGCAATACATTATTCTAAGAAGAGTAATTAAATTGTTAAAAGTATCCCGAATCCCCCCGGATCAATTAATGTGTATCAAACAGACCTTGAACCTCTTTCCTCAACCTAGTATCTACTACTGACTTACTCCCTGCCACTGTAGATGTCCCATTTGAGACAACACTATATAAACATGACATAAAAACCTGCTTAATGCACTACGGTACGATAGTACGGTACAGTATTTATATCGAGTATTTAGGTACATGTATCTTACATCTATTTACATCTATTGGTGGTCAAATGTCTAGTTCAAGGTTCAATCTATAACCCTGAATTCTTGAATGACGGCATTTTAATAGTACCATGGACATAATTCTTATGTGTGTGGATTTTGTTAAATGCACTTAATGCAGGTCACGAGTCCACGGCCAAGAACAAACTATGGCCATATATGTTACGTAGGAAGCATTTAATATGCTCCAAGTCAAGTTTGATTCTTTATTTCTAATCCCATTAAACTTGACATACTCTCAATCTTCACAAATATAGTCTCTTAGCAAGTGTATGTCTACGTGTGTTTAAAGCCCCATTTCTACACAGTCCCGCTTTTTTTTCAGATTTGAAACCTTGGTGAAAATGAAGAATTGTTTGTGACAAGCAATTTCTGCATTATTCATAATGTTTTCTTTTCTAAATGTCTGATAATCTTAAAATTTCATCAACTCAAATTTGCCGTCCGCAACACTTTTGAATTTGGACCAGTCTTAAATATTGTCGTACAATAATAGGATTTAACAGTATTTCAGTCATATCGCGGCGACTGGGGCACCTAACAATGGGTTCCTGGTATTCTCACACCAGTAAAACCACTACATTCTTTCCTAGCCTCCAGCTGCTATCCCACTTTGGTTTACAATTATCTACTCATTGGTGAGAGACAAATGTCGGAAAGGATATGTGCCGCCACCGACACCCCATGGTTGAAGATTGGGAGTCTGATGCGCTTAGGACTGCGCTATGACGGCGGCTCCGTATAGTAATAAGATAAGTACTTCAAATGGAAACATATAGTTATGATTATCATTAAAAATATATATAAAGAGTCACGATCAAAATGAATGTATTATTCAAGGAAATTAGCTTTGCAGGGCATTTGTGTTTCACAAACACACCTTAGTTTTTTGTATAAAATAAACTTGATCAGAAAATAGAAAAGTTCAAATAACAATTATTGCATCTATTATTCAGGTTATTTGCAGACTTAAAGAACTGACTTATTATCTAGTCCTTATTTAATGCCACGATGCTTTACGACAAAAACGTACTTAACATCGTAAAGTGATCACCTGATGTTATAGAAACTGTGTAGACATAAAATTGGCTTTTTCATTCGTTGGGTAACCTGCAATTTTACTCTCCTTTCAAAAGCAGTTGCAGCTTTTTTTGTGGTCTATGAAATCAACGATAAAAGTTTAAAATCAAAGTGCTTTAAGCACTGTAAGCTAGCAAAGCATGGTTGAATTTAGAAAACTTTCCCTTGTTGGGTAGAAAACATTATGGACATTGAAGAAATTGCTTGTACAAGCAATTTCTTCATTGTCCACAATGTTTTCTAAAGCTTTTTTTTCAAATGCTTAAAAAGCGGAATTGACTGGGAATGGGTTAAATAGCGTGCGTTTGACACAGTTCACTACAATTCGAATAGAGTTTGCAATATTCCTGAAATACATTAAGAACTACTTTTGATGGCGTAGGCATTTATTGGATTTAGTGGTTAAGCCTCCAGTGGTAGTTTGCACTCGTTGAACTTTGAGACGACCTCAAAATTTCGTCTGTTAACTCAAGCTATCAAAGCTGACGCTTTGCTAGCTAAAAATATCCCGGTTAACCTATTAGCAGACAACAACAATTAAGAACGGTCCAAATATCCGTAACGAAGCGGGAGTTGGAGCTTCTAAGATACTTGTATGTACCTCATTGGGGGAAAAAACATTGTGAGAATATCATTGGGAACAAGATTTGCATTTGGCTTTGACAGTTCATCGTTGTTTGCATGTGGCAGATACATGTATTTCTAATAAAATGTTCCATAATTGATAAGTTAATATTGTACCTAGCAATCAATCTTAGATCGATATTCCTTGCGTACTGGGACATGACATTGTAAAATTTTCATGAAGGGATTGAAAAATAAAAATACGGTCTACAATTCAAGGAAAGGATTGTCACCAAAAGTTAAATACAAAGCTTACAATATACTTAATGACAAATTTGAAATGTGATAAAGTGCTGTATGTTTTACCTAGTAGAGACCTTATACATCTCCATATCTAATGCATAAATACTAACTACTAGACAAAAAAATTTTGAAGGTCCATTTCATTCCGTACGTATGTTAGTAATAAGAAAAATTAAAGTATGAAGAGGGCAAAATTCGATTGATCGAATGAATTATTGAATGCAGTTTAAAACAACTTTTAACAGTATTTCAGTAATTTCAAGGCAGCAGGAGAACCAAATATTCCTGATATTTCTTCCACACGTCCCTCACAAGCCTCAAGCTGCTTATCACACTTAGGCTCACAATATCCTCCTGTTGGTTGGTAACAAAGGACATAAAATAAATGAAAGGAGAGGTTGCTCATAAATGCAAAAACTACTTTACCGATAATTCTTTTAGAAGTTCCTAAAATGAATGATGAAATCAACGAAAAATCATCGACGAGGATGGGATTCGAACCCACGCGGGCAGAGCCCAATGGATTAGCAGTCCATCGCCTTAACCACTCGGCCACCTCGTCCTCTGACAAACTACACATAAAACTAATTATTTGAATAAATTCCTACTAAACGTGTTCTTTGTTCTGGTAGTTTCTTTTGATTAAAACAATAAACGTCCCATAAAAGAGAGTTATAATACTGGTTGAGATATTTAAAGCACTTGAATGTTAAATGTACTTAGAAAACAAAATGATATAGAGTTATTTCCCTTTGAACAATATCATGTGACGATCACGTGTTATCGTTTGGCGGCAAAAAAAGTGCATTACACTGCACTCCATATTAAAATTGCTTTTGAATACAATTTTTACTGCCGTTAAAAAACCAAAAAACAAAAAACAAACTTCTATTCGTATCCCATATAATGATTTAATCTATTTGTGCATATAACGATCTGTAGCTCCGACTACAAGAGACCTGAAGAGTAGGCTTCCTTTAAAAATCCTTGCAAAATCAAGTTATCCACTTAATTCTTTATGCTAATTTACAACAAGTTATGTGTAACCTCCTTTAAATCCAAGAGCTTATAGCTCTCCTCGCATTTGACCAACACCAGATTCCATTTAGCAAACCAGCGATGTCAAAGTTCCTGACTATTTTTTAGACTGGTTGTAAAGGCCCCAGGCTTGTTATTTAGACTAGAGCATCAAAAAGGGGCACTATACAGATGGGCCAACCATTATGGTCTTATTGCGTTTAGCCTTTTGGGGCAATAAGTGTGCTTAAAATTGAAAATAAGTGCCATAAAGTACGTGTAGTACACATTTTAAGAAAAGGATTAACAATTTTTCCTTTTCTCACAAGTTTTTCATGATCATATTTTTTCAGAGTGTCATTGACTATAGTAACGGATTAAACCACTCAGAATAATATCTTGTTTCAACAACCTGGTGCTTAGATAACTAAATCATTTTTGGAAAAGGAGAAAATGCTCTCCATATAAGCAATTATACTTTCCAACATTGCCAATTTCTTCCCAATACTTTTTTCGTGGCTAATATCTTGTCACCACACTTGGTAATCAACTCTGTCATATTCTTAATGATGATTGAAAACTGATTTTATTCCAGTCAATTCACTTTGTTAGATAATACAGATAATAGTTATCGGAATATATTAGACTGTTTAGTTGGCCTGTTTGGCTAGTTTTGAAAGTGGTCATTTCTTGTATGGGGCTTTTGAAACTAGGCCTTCTTTTTGACAATTTTAATAGTTGACCTTTATGGACTAGATCTTTCTGACGCTGGACCTTTTTCCTGACATTGTAATATGATTGTTCAATAGATTTAGCTGATGGGGGACTGATAATCAAGAATCCCATTTTTTAAAGAAAATTACATTTTGTATTTTGATTCATGGTGCAGATTTTTCCTGACTTGAATCTAGGTCTAGTCCAAATATTTTCCCATAACTCACAATTTATATCAGATCTATATGTAGTAGATTCTAATTGATTTTCTTTTGAATTTATATGTGATGAATGTTAAAACATTATTATATGATTCAACCTATACCCACACAATGACCCTTTTTGACACCCAAAGTAAAAAAAGCTTTGGAAAATATTTTAGAAAATCATCATCAATGTTTTCTATCTAAAAAGGACAGAGATGTTTGAAAATTTATCAACAAAAAATAGTCGTCTGCAAATTCTTTGATTTTGGTCCAGTCCAAAATTTGCCATCTTGTAATGAGTTAAGATATTGTAGATCTATGGAAGGGTACAGACTTCAAATACTATCGAGATTCCCTATTAATCCATTCCCACACAATGACGCTTTTTGACACCCCAAGTGATAATAGCTTTGGAAAATGTTTTGTATCCAAAACGACAAAGATGTCTGACTGCTCTTGTTATTTCATACTTAGATGCTCATATTTTACACAGGTACTCATCAGGTGATCAGGCATCTTGCACCAAAACTTGAACCTATGAGTCTTTTTTCCCATTTGAAAAAACACTTCAAACAAAAGACTTTAACCAAAACCATACACATGCATCAGATGACAGGCTTTCACTTGACATTGAATACTTTGACCCCATGATCTTGACCTTGACCATTTACCTACTTCAAAAACTTAAACCCAAATAATCTAACTGCTCAATTTTCTGAATACTTGTACCGAAGATTATCATATTTCATATATACACCCAACTAGATGATAGGTTTGATTATACATTTAGGGCCTTGACCTTGTGTCTTTGACATACTTAAAATCTTAATCCAAATACTTTAACTTTTTAGATCACCCGGGCACAAAGTGCTCTGAGTGAGCCATTGTGATCAGTCATCTTCCAGCTTCCGTCCTCTCGTCCATCTGTTCGTCCGTTCGTTCATAATAACAAAAAAATCTTCTCCTCCCAAACTAACCATGGAATTCAAAAAAACTTTACAGAAATGACCCTAGGTCATGCTCTTTCAAAATAATTCAAAAAATTTAAATCCATGCAAAACGTTGGTTACCATGGCAAGCGAGTGAAAACACTTAAGTTAAAAATTTCTCCTCTCAAACCATATAGCCTAGAGCTTTGATATTTTGTATATGTCATTATCTATTGACCCTCTACCAAAATACTACAAAGAATTACAGTACTCTGAAAATTAGCCCTTTTCTTTGCGATCCCTGACTTTACATAGGAATGAAATCTTTGAAAATCTTCACCTAAACCATTAGGCCTAGAACTTTAATATTCAATTTATATTCATACCTTTTGAACCTCTACCAAAATACTTCAAAGAACTCTGGAAATTAGCGCTATATTATGGGATATACATAGGAAATAATTAGGCATAGAGTTTTGATATTTTGTATATATTATAGAGTCTTGAGCCATCATACTCAGGGTAGCAATGTAGGACCATCATGGTCCTATTTTTATATATTTTCATAGTAATATTACCAAAGATCATCATATGTCACATATGCACTCATCAGGAGATAGGCTTCAACTTGATACCAAGTACTTTGTACCTTTGAACTTTGCCTTTAATCTAGGTTAAAACTTCAACCACAGACCTTAACCTTCTTATATTTATACCCACATCTATATTGTTTAATTCACCACGTCTGTTCGTAGAATTTTGTATCCATGCCCTAATTCTCAGTTGATCTACAACCATAAAAATTCGTGGAATTATTGAAAATGATCCAAGGAAGAGCCCTATTGTTTTATGGTCACATAGGTCAAAGGACAAGGTCACGATTAAACTTTAAATGGAAACTATTTGCATACTGTAAGTTAATGGCCATTTTGACCTAGGACCATGAAACTCTACACAAATGTTATCCATGATCCAAGGAGCTAATGTAGGTCAACGGTCAACTGTGCTACTTCAGTGTCAAAATGCTGATGCAGTTTAATTCCTCTTTTTAACAATTTAGTTTCTAAATGCATATACATAGGATAATCATACTTCACATAATTATACACTCATCAAACCAGCAATCATGGGATGTCATGGGTTAGACTTCAAAGAACTCTGGAAATTAGCGCTATATTATCGGATATACATAGGAAATAATTAGGCATAGAGTTTTGATATTTTGTATATATTATAGAGTCTTGAGCCATCAAACTCAGGGTAGCAATGTAGGACCATCATGGTCCTATTTTTATATATTTTCATAGTAATATTACCAAAGATCATCATATGTCACATATGCACTCATCAGGAGATAGGCTTCAACTTGATACCAAGTACTTTGTACCTTTGAACTTTGCCTTTAATCTAGGTTAAAACTTCAACCACAGACCTTAACCTTCTTATATTTATACCCACATCTATATTGTTTAATTCACCACGTCTGTCCGTAGAATTTTGTATCCATGCCCTAACTCTCAGTTGATCTACAACCATAAAAATTCGTGGAATTATTGAAAATGATCCAAGGAAGAGCCCTATTGTTTAATGGTCACATAGGTCAAAGGACAAGGTCACGATTAAACTTTGAATGGAAACTATTTGCATACTGTAAGTTAATGGCCATTTTGACCTAGGACCATGAAACTCTACACAAATGTTATCCATGATCCAAGGAGCTAATGTTGGTCAACGGTCAACTGTGCTACTTCAGTGTCAAAATGCTGATGCAGTTTAATTCCTCTTTTTAACAATTTACTTTCTAAATGCATATACATAGGATAGATCCTCGGCGGCACATTTTTTCCGACAATTGTTTCTCACCAGTTGGTGTATAATCATAAAACCTATGTGGGATAGCAGCTGGAGGCTAGGAAAGGATGTAGTAGTAGTACTGGTGGGATAAATACTAGGAATCCATTATTAGATGCTCTAGCCACCGCGATATGACTGAAATACTGTTAAAAGTGGAGTCAAACGCCATTCAATCAATCAATCAATCATCAAACCAGCTACCTTCACCTTGTGACCTTTACCTTTAACCTACTTTTCAAAAACTGTGACTGATGTTTTTAGTTTCTTTTCACCTTTATCATTCAAATTGTATACATGTATGCACTCAACAGGTTTATATTTTTCACTCACCATTAGGTGCTGTGATATGGTGAGCCTGACCTAGATCTATTGCATACATATGATAAAACTTTAACCTTGCCTATACAGTGCCCTCAATAAGCGGACGTCGATGTATATTACGTCCAGAATATCAGAAAAAAACGTCCGGAAAATCAGACCCGGACGTAAATTAACGTCCGATATTCCAGGAAAACGTCCTGAAATCATGACTCGGACGTTTTCTGAAGTTACAATACAAAGGGTTTGACAAACAAAAGAATGTATATTCTGACCATACCCGCGGGTGAAATTGAATCCAAAAGGAGTTCCATGACGACCGATGTAGATCTAGATGGAAATTTACATAGAGCTTACTCGATTATAGCTGTTCGGTAATCGAGCCGTCCCAGCATCTTGGACCATAAACTGGTAGCCCGCTGTCTGTGAGAGACAACGGGTAGCGTATAAACTTTCCTGCAATCTGATTGGCGGTTGGAAATTCTTACGACTAGGTAAAGTCTCCCGGCGCCGGAAGAAATTTCCCATCATGCAATCTCACATCCGTTTGAAAAAATGGTGGAGTTGTTGAAATTCTCGTTCGTCTTAGTTTACACTTTCCTCGACAAGCGCAAAACAATTAGTACTGATTTTGGACTCCAAAGCAACTAGCATGTCTAAATTTAGCGAATGATAACGATACAATCGCTTAGATATCTACATTCTCAGTCTCCGGTAGATCTCTCGGTTTCATGTGCGTTAACTGTCAACTCGGACCATCATTTCTAGGTCGAGAGTAATATGGCTGTAATTTTGCGAGAGGTGTAGCAAAAAAATTGAGCCCAGTTAGGGAGGAAAAAAGGCAGTCAAAAGCGAGTGCCTGATTTACGGTCAAGTAATTGGTGAGGACGGTCTTTCTGGGAGTGATTATTTGATTTTGATTGGCTTTAATGCCACTTGTAACGGTATTTCAGTCAGATAGCAGTACCATGGTTTTCTAAGATCTCCCACACTACTACCCCTGATGCCAGCACCCTGGCTAGGGAGTTCCCCTTGACCCAGAGGGGGCCCTGGATGCTCTCGGCTTTTCAAGGGTAACCAGACTATTCTTTCAGAATAATATCCCCTTCTATGTTTTTTGACAAGACGGACAATATCCCCGTCCTGGGCCTTTGTCATTCTATCTATCTATGTATACTGCCCAACTCCCCTTTCCGGTATTACTGGCAGGTGGTGACTGGGACAAAATTTCTCCTCCTAATATTAACAGGGTGGACATCATCCCCTTCAACTTTTCACTACTGCGCATAAAAGCCCCTTCCTAAAATATATCACAGACAATTTATGGTTTCTGGATTATTTAGAATTCAACTTGTAGTTATTGTCCGCATCTTATTTGAATTCGGACTGGTCTAAAAAATTTTTGTGGGGGATTTGGTTAAATTTGCATGAATTTTAATAATTTTTTTACATTAATCAATCACTTTCAATGCGTTCAAACTATTAAACTGTCATTTTTAAATATTCAGTCAAGCAGGACTATGAAATGGTGTCTTTTTATTCAAAATCATGTATGGGGGTTCGATTCCCTCCCCAGACGTTATAAATAGCTGGTGCATAAAGGGATAAATTGTCTGGTGGTCCCACATGATTTTGATTGACAAAGTACAAAACAAACAAAAACCAGATACCTTATAGATTGAACAATTTTGAGATGAACAAAGAGAATGAATGAATGTGATTGATTACTGACCTAATTGCAAAGATATAGTACCCGGAATGCATATTCTTAAATTTTATAAATAAATCATTTTGCGATAAAGACAGCGGAACCCTTTTCCTGTTTATTTTATACTTTTTGTGACAGGGCTATATTCGGTTAGCATAATCCATCTCTGAAGGCTCTTAATTCTTGATAGTCACTGTAAAACAAGTGCTGGGGTCTTGTTTCTTGATAGGTCACTGTAAACCAAGCACTGGCACCTGCACTGGGTGCTTTTTTCATTTATTACATTGTTTTCTAACCTATATAAAACACACTTTAAATTGTTGTAAGCTATCTCTCAAAATTTTGGACTAGCTTAAACATTTTGTTCTCTGGATGCATTTTCAAACATTACTTTATACCTCAGTAAACATTCAGCATGGCAACATGAAAGGCTTGTACTTTTTAGAAATTTGTTGCCATAGACCATGCACCTAAAACTATACAAAGCACCTTGATCAGCCTGCACAGTCTGACCAGGAAATACGTTTATCACTTTCTGGTTTGTCCTTTTTTGTGAAACGGATCACATTGTGATTTGATTAGTGAAAATTTTGCTTTATCTATTGTCAATATAATAAAACTTAGTTTTGACCTAGAAATAATGAAAATTAAAAGAAATATTAATGATTATACTATACCACTGTCAACAATGAAATTTATGAATTACAATTAGTTTTTGAAATGTGGTACTTTGAACAGATAATAAAAATGTTCAATGTTTGAACTTACAAGAAATGCTATGGAAATAGGAAAATTGGCATGATCATTCTGTCTTTTCCCTAGAAAGGTTTTATAAGGGTGATTTTGCACTTAATGGTTTTGAATACTGCAGTTACAAACAATTTGAAAAACAAATTGGGAGAAACAGTTAATTTTCAAATGCAACAACAGTTGTGCAGAATTGATCACTTGAATGCATGTTTCTTATTTTAGATTTAATACTGCTTAGCATCACCTTGCCATGTTAAATGGTAAAAGTAACACCTTAACCCATTCCCACATAACAAAATTTTAGACTTGCCCAAATTGAAAGAAGCTGCAGACGACAATATCAAGCTAATTGAATTGTAATGTGTTTCATGTTTTGGGGTAGAAAACATTGTAGAAAATGAAGAAATTGCTTATGACAAGCATTTTTCTTCATTTACAACAATATTTTCAAAAGCTTTTTTCTCTGAGGGGCAGTTAAAAGCGTCATTGTGTGAGAATGGGTTAAAGATATCTAGTAACATGAGGCCACAGCCATAGCACAGATGGTAGCGTGTCAGCCTCCTAATCATGGGGTCAATCTTGTTCAATTGTGGTAAAAAATATTTTCAGACATTTATCTCCCACCAATGGTTGGATAATGATTCATATGAGATTTTCAAACAAACTAATATCAATAGTTTTCCAAATTAATGCCTTTTTCAAAATGCACTCATTGTATAGGTATTAATAGGGTAATACTGTAATACATTGTTTTATGACTTAGTTTTTTCACAAAACTTTTTTTTCATTGCCTTTTTTTCCAGACACTTTCTTTCCGATAATCAGTAAACATACCATAAATTACAATGTCAATAGTCAAGTGTTCTATCTTACTTTTCATGTATTTGAAAAATTGAAAAACCTCTTGTTTTCAGAGAGCATGGTTTGAAATAGGATTTATCAAACAATTTAGATTATGCAACAGTTGTCTCTTTTATTCTTTTCACAAAATATTATCAAACATTCTGTAGTTAAAGGAGTATAATTCAGCCTTTTAAGATGATCCCTCATTTTTATGACCCCAGATAAAACATTTCATATAAACTTAAATAGATCAAAGAATGGATAATCATGCTGTGATTTTTAGTTAACTGTTAATTAACTTACAAGTTTTATTTAGAGATATAATTTTGACAACTCAAAATTAATGGGAGAAAATTGCAATTACATAAAGATCACAAATAGATTTAACATATATTTAACATAACAATATAAATATCAGTATAAATATCTAATTTAAATTGTTTTTTGTTTTTTTTCTTTTGCTCAATTAAGGGATAAACACTCATGTAAGAATTATATATAGGGGATTATACAATTTGATTTATTCCTTTGAATATTCTATCTGTCTTTGATGTACTTTAAGAAAGTGTGCCCAAGTATTGGAAGAACAATAGAATTGAAAAAAGTGGTTTACTGTGTTGGTTAACATATGTTTCTATCCCTTAATACTGAAAAATCTTGAACTTTGTCCTTAACACCAGTAAGTTAATAGATTAATAGATTTCTGATTACTTATTTTTATGCTTATAATTTATTTCATTTTAATTAAATTTATATAGTGTATACAAACCGATAAGATTTAAAGAAAAATGAAAAAGAAAATGTAGATAATGTGCTTTGATATTCAAAAATATACATTTAAGGAAAAGGTATTTATTTACTTATTTCCTCCAATTGGTCAACTTATTTAGATAAAAATTTGCTATTTACAAGATAATTTTTTTTGCATTTTGTAGAATTTTAATAATTCTTAAATCACATGACAAACTGCCACAAGCTTTATCCTACTGCAAACCAAATCTATGAAGTTAGAACAGAAAACAAAAAATTAAAAAATGAACCAGAAATTAACCCTTGTCTTGCTGATCCCAAAATATTCCTGCTTTTGAAATGGCTTAAGCTGGTGTATAGACTAAGATCAGCCTGCACAGAGGTGCAGTCTGATCTTAGTGTTAAAGACAGATATACACTTTCTCTTCTATGATGGGTTAATACACAGGTATGTTGGATGATAGATATTTATTGAAAAATTAATTCAGAGATTAATGAAGAGAACTTTAACACATTACCACAAAAGAAAATTTAAGACAGGTCCAAATTGAAAGAAGTTGCAGACAACAATTTAAACTGTGCGATTCGGACAATCTTGTCTTTTAGTGTAGAAAACGTTGTAGATAATGAAGAAATTGCTTTTAACTAATGAAACTGTCTTCTTTTTCCATGATGTTTTCCATGATGTTTTTCTTTAGGGGTCCTTCCCAAACTTATATCCTCCTACAAAATATTGTGGGTATTAAGACACTTCAAACATGTATCCCCTTGAAAAATAAAACTTTTAGTCTGGCACTAGCCCAACTTCCGAGTTAATCATAAGATTTGCTTTAGCTCCACTTCTTTTTATTTTTGAATCTATCAAAAAGTTTGTGTTAACCCTTTCATGTAGAAAAACGTGATTTGAAGTTGCTGTGATTTTATACTAGATATACATTGTAGAAAAAGAAGAAATATCTTGTAACAAGCAATTTCCTTCTTTTCAAAAAAGTTTTCCATTTCTTAATTTATTTCTCCAGGGCATCAAAAGAATAGGGCCGTTTGTAATTAATTAACATATGTGATTAAAAAAACATCTTATAACAGTTTGATATTTACCCAGAGAAGGGATTCACAATATACATGCACATTTAGGGTCCTCACTGTACGTGTTTAGTGATTAATTTTATGTATATACTTAAGTTTCCAATATCTCCTGTATTCATTTGGTTTCATTTCTCTGCACTCGCAGTTGATACATGAATAACAAACAATATGAAATTTGTAAGAAATCAACATTAATCAATGTCAGTGTATGAAATATATCAAAGAAATACAAATTATCCACTAAAACTCATGCATTACTCAGTTTAGACTATTTTCTCCTCATTCCTTACAAATTATTTTGGGTTCATGTTTTCTTTCTTCTTTTTGCAAATGCTATTGCCATGTAAATGCTTTTTAAAATTTGGGTAGATCAATGGTAAATAACTCGAAAGACATTCTCAAGTCTGTTTCACCAAGTGTGACTTGATCCTTGTATGTATATTGCTAAGGTGCTAGATTATGGGAGACTGAATTTGCATCTCAATGTCCTGTCTATGAAAACAAATAAAAGAGTGTAATTTTTGTAACAAAATTTGCTACCAATCTGATTTTTATTCGGACTGTAATATTTTAATTGAATTTATTTTATTTTCAGTTTAATTCACAGAGTTTATTTATCATTTTGTTAGTGCGCATGTGTAAATTTATAGCTCAAGATGATCCACTACGGGAGAATACAGCCTTTGAAGAGTGCATGGAAATATACCAAATTATTCCTGAATTATATCTACCAAAGTTATTTCAAATTATGATTAATGACAACAATATTATTTTTTGCAAAATCAATTTCAGTTATTTGTTGAACAAATGCCGAGTATTTTCGTGGCGTTTTGATCCTTAAAGGTTATGTAGTTTAACCTATTATTTTCTAGGCAGAGATCCACCGCATTGAACCGTATCTGATCATTTGCAATTTTTAATCAGAGTTCGTCAACCGCTTGATATTATCCGTTTATAGCGTTCGCCCAACTGTGATCAACTGACGTCACTTCCGCCCCTTTTAAACAAGAAATTTGTACCGTACCTGTCCCTAGTATCGATAGATCTAGGGGCAGTAACCCAGTCAACTTGGACCATTGACTGGGTTACTGCCCCTAGATCTATCGATACGGTACGGTCTCTCACAGACAGCGGGCTACCAGTTTACTTGGACCATTTCTCGATTAATAACGTGCCGGGCAAAATCAAGCAGGCCCGTGAAAATCGGACTAGATTTCGTCAAATATCGCCGTTCGGTCGAATTTCTGGAAACTAAGTTTAGGGCCGGAATTCACCCAAAATGTCATGTCCCGTCTTAAAATTCGCGGCGTATACGGCGTATACGGAACGTAACATCAAATTTTCATTCTAAATACGTTTATTACTCGGGAGTTTTATTTTTTAACTGGATATGACGTCCGTCCTAGAAACATCGAAATTACCGATTGATCTCGCTAGAGTTCGGTCCCTTTTCTATGACGTCATACGTGTTGTCTGTAAACATCAACTAGGGAATTTCTTAAAAGGTGTAGCTATGCTCTAAGTTTCAGTTCTTTTTGTACTGTTACTTTTATTTACGTAAGTGTTATTCATGGCGCTTGTATTTGGATATCTATGATGTGATCGGAGACGGTCTTGGAATAATCCGTTCTCGATTTTTTCGTACCCAAAACGTTTCAAACAGCCTGTTTTCTGACATTCTACAAATCACAAATTTTCAAAATCCTGAGATTTGTAAATAACAATTACCAAATAAATCCACCCAAATTTTGAAAATAATAGTGTTTGAAGGGCGGGAACATTGTGGGAAAGTGGCAAATTTATGCAAGAAACTCAGTTCTCAAGAAACACTTCTTTTACCACATTGTTTTCTCTAGTTCTACTCAATGGGACATGGAATTTAGGGACTAAAAGTAAATATTGAAAAAAAAATGTACTGTAGGCTTTATGCATCTTTTTTTTTATTTCATCTTTTTTTTGGGTGGGGGGGGGGGTATGTTCAAGGGTGAAAAAAATCCATTATGAGAGCACTGCCTATATATTGTATTTGTATATTCCTTTCACAAGACAATCAAGTTTGGAATTTGAACTCAAATGATGGGTGATGTTCATGTGGCTGTAGGTACAGGGATCCTGTGATCTGTGCTCTGACCTTAGACTACTTAATTATCAGCATCTTAAATTGTACTTAACCCATTCCCACACAGTGGCGCTTTTGGACTCCCTTCAAGAAAAACATTTCGGAAAACATAGTGCAAAATGAAGAAATTGCTTGTTGCATCCAGAAAGTTGAAAAAACCTATTTTTTTTCAACTTTAAATTGTCGTCTGCTGCTCCTTTCAATTTAGACCAGTCTAAAATTTTGCAATTTGGTAATGGGTTAAATCTTCAAAAGCCTTAAACCTTGAATGAATAAGATTCCCATACGACTGCAAAAGGTCATAGGCTTTCACTTTGAATTTAATACAGTGAGCCTGACTGTGACTCACTGGTATGAAAGTTTTATTTATTCTAACATACCAAATACAATGTATCTTAAATGACCATATTTATTGCATAACTTCATCAGGTTGTCAGTTTCCGCTTATTGATTTTGGCCTTTGACATACTTGTAAGAGATGGGTTAGAGTGTTTGTGTTCTATACTTAATATATTTCATTATAAAAACCCTTACAGAACTTCATCAGGTGACCGACTTTGACTTTAGCTTAGCGACCTTGACATTGATCATTAGCAAAGTAATGCTTGCAGTGACCTTTATCTTTGGCAGTTGATAAATCAATTTTGGTGACAAGCAGCCATTGGGGTGAGCTATGTTGTCCATGGAATAATCTTGTTGTTCATTTGCTTAAAAATGTAGTTGTTTTTAATACAAAATTTGCAGTATGTAAAAGTTTCATTGAAAAGGCCTAAAACTTGGATGTCTTTCATTGTAAAGGCTATACTATTGATGCGCAAGTGAAATGTCATCACTACAGCTTCAATGAAGCTGTAGATATGACATTTTGCTGGCTTGTTGATGATATTATGTACAATTTCATTCTTTAACCCATTCTCAAAAAATGGCGCTTTTGGAAGTCCCTCAAGAAAAACAATGGGGAAAAAATAGTGAAAAATGAAGAAATTGCTTGTAACAAGCAATTTCTTCATTTGCCAATAAGGTTGAAAAAATCTAAAATTTCAGAGACTTTTAATTGTCATCTGCAGCTCTTTTGAATTTGGACCAGTATAAAATTTTGCTGTCTGGTAATGGGTTAAACAGTGTCTCATTTAAAGAAATAGTAAGAGGTATTTTTAATTGTAATACTTAACCGAATAAAATCTTTGTTCTGAACTGCACTAGAATTAACCCATTACCAGAAGTCACAATTTTAGACTGGCAAAAATTGAAAGATGTTGCAAACAACAATTAAAAGTTTATGAAATTTTGGATTTTTGCAACTCACTGTGTAGAAAAGATTGTGTTAAATGAAAAAAATTGCTTATAATAAGCAATTTCTTCATTTTCCTTAATGTTTTCTAAAGCTTTTGGGGGAGCGTCTAAAGGCGTCACTGAGTTGGAATGGGTTAAGGGGTTAGAAGTACTAAAAGACCCTGATTGCAGGTCAATATTTCTTTTGTTTAGAAATTTATACAGATCTCTGGCTTGAAATATAAAAGTGGTGGTGTAGACTAAGATCAAACTGCAAAGCAAAAATATTCTTGATTCAGCATGACAAGAGTTAAGAAGAAAAAAGAAATATACAAATTATGGTCCAATGTTTCAAATGTTAAGTTATCAAACCTTTTGATCATTTCTATTGTTATCGATATATCATACTCTTCAATTTCTACTATATATGTGCTTTAACTTTACCCATTCCCACTCAAATCTGTTTTTTTTTGCGCCCTGTTAGAAAAAATCTTGAGAAAAGATCATAGAAAATGAGAAAACTACTTATACTAAACAATTACTTTTTTCCACATTGTTTATACCCAGAAACACAAGGACTTTTAGAATTCTATGAAGTTGAAATTGTCGTCTTCAACTTCTTTGAGTTTGGATCAATCGAAATTTTGTTGTGTGGTAATTGGTTAGTTAACCTGTAATGTGTTCACGGCAAATCTTGATTTTTCTTCTCCTCGGAGTTAAACACCTCTTATCTATAGTTTTGATAGATACGATGAAGTCAATACTACTAAATGGGATTGGATCAAGTCTAACGATATTGGACATGACCGTAACTTCGATACTTGAGCTATCTGTTACACATGTGGAGTGTTTAAATAGTTTAAGGTGATGGGAAAACTTAAATTTAATCCAATCAAGTGTTGGTAAATTGAATCCAATTCATGCAATTAAAATCTAAATTGATCTCAAAACAAAATGTGCTGTGTCTGATTTGGTATTTAGTTTGTTAATATTGCTTCGGGCAAAATACATACATTTTAAACCTTTTCTTTACAAAACTGGGATTATATGTTGCTGTGATTTTATGCTTGAGAATACATTGTGGAAAAAGGAGGATTTGCTTGTAACAAGTAATTTCTCCCTTTCCCACAATATCTTCTACCTCATAGGATGGTTTAATTTCAAATTGTATCCAATTTTCTTTGTCACCTGCATTTTCTTCTAATTTGGACCAGTCTAAAACATCATAGAACGGGGAAGGATTATTTTTGTTTATTTGTGCTTTTCAATGAACCTATCTATTACCACACAAAACTTTACTGGCCTTGATGAAAGTTGTCTAAGGGAAAACATTGTCAGAAAAGGAGATTTTTTTTTGTTTTTACAAAGTAATTACTTTCAAATTACTTTCTATTTGAAAACATACACCTTCTGTCATAATGGATGTGCCTAGAATGATGTTAAGTAATTGTTTAAGTTTTGACTTCGGATTGACAGTGAAATAAGGCATCAAGAAAATATGGGAACCGTCAAGTGAAAACGGGACTCTCAGGCTCACAATTGCAAACTGACGATTGTCAAAATTTTTTCCAGGCAGTTTTTATGAATCAAGAATGGTCATCCAACCTTAACCCATTTTCACACAGTGACGCTTTTGGACGCCCTCAAGGAAAACAATTGGGAAAACATTGTGTAAAATGAAGAAATTGCTTGTACCAAGCAATTTCTTCATTTTCCACAATTTTTTCTACCTATAAAGTTGAAAATATCTAAAATTTCGTAAACTTTAAATTGTCGTTTGCAACACCTTTGAATTTAGACCAGTATAAAATTTTGTCGTGTGGGAATGGGTTAAACTATAGGTTAATTAATGGTCCACTGGCCACACCCAACAGGAAGTTCCACTTAGATTTTAGACAGCATTATTTTGCAGAATTTACTGCCAGTATACATTAGATATCACAAACAAGTAAAATGGTTGGTTTGCAGCCTAAACATTGTAACCAAGGGTCAAAAAAGCTGTGGTTACGAGGCTTAAGTCACCAAACTAGCAAAAATGCTTCACATAAAAGTCAGTCAATGTCGGAGTTCAAAGTTCACCTCTGGTCTAAGTATTAATGATAGAATTGGTTGATTGATTGATTGATTGATTGATTGATTGATTGATTGATTGATTGATTGATTGAAGGGGTCGACCTGTCATTTGGTAAAATTCTATTTCTGGTTTGCCTTTGGATCCCATCTCTATTTCAAATGTTTGTTTCAAAGGGTCCCAGTATTGTCATCTTTTACCTGACAGGTTCTATATGTCTAGTCAGTAAGCTTAGAGTGAATATAACAGGGAAGTCAATGATATTGAGTTTGATATTATAACAGTGATGAAGTGGTACTTATAGTGGCATTAGGAGGCCAATGTTATCTTGTAAAATGAGAAAAAAAGTGGCATTCTGTTGATTCTATTGGCAAAATGAAAACTATTGTGGTGAATATCGGTAAGTACCAACTTTAAGTTGAATCAACAGATTGAGGAAGGAATATAATAGTTTTATCCTGTCTTTTTGTCATTTAACCCATTACCAGACAACAAATTTAGACTTTTCCAAATTTAACGAAATGTTAAGTTGATGAAATTTTATTTTTTCCTTTTTCGGAAGAAAACATGGATAATGACGAAAATTGCTTATTCCAAGCAATTTATTCATTTTCACAATGTTTTTCCCAAGCTTTTTCCAGGAGTGGCATAATTTGATAAAAAAGCAGTATTGTGTGGGAATTGGTTAAGAAGTCAATTGTCAATTGTCTTACAAAGCAACATATCATATCGTTCATTTTCAAAAGGTTGTTCCTTTGATTAGACATTTTTTGCAGGTATCACTTTCAAGATCAAAGTGCATTATTAGGATGCTATATTTATAATTTAATTAATGTTGGAGGTATAAATGTTTCGGAGACAGATTTTGTTTTCTTTCATACTTTGAATTCAGAAGCTATGTATAATTTATATAACAGTTTGCATGATGTGGTTAATGTTATTTCAAAATATGAAAAGTTTTTCCCCCCATAAGTCCTCTCAAAATATCAATACATTCACTAAAACATTACAACACATTACCAAAAGAGAAATTATTTAGACTGGTCCAGATTGATAGAAGTTGCAGACGACAGCATTTGAAAAAATCTCTGTCTTTTAGGGTAGAATATATTATGGATAATGTAGAAAATGCTTGTAACAAGCAATTTCTTCATTTTCCATAATGTTTTCAATAGCTTTTTTTCAAGAGGGGCAAAAAAGGGAGATTCTGTGGGAATTGGCTAAAATCGTTTATAAACCAGAGAGAGAGGCTGTGATGTTTGATAAAAGATTAAACTTGTAGTCAAAAGAACCTTTTGAATAGAATACATCTGATTTGAATTCAGAATTCAATATCTTTAATGTATTGTAAAACATTTTATCAAGCCAAACTATAAGAGTCAATAGATATCCACTGCTATACAATGGATTGTTCTCCGTCACCCTTTTCCAAATGATTAACCCATTACCACACAGTCATACTTCATCCCTCAAGAAAAAAAGCATGTGAAAACACTGTTGAAAATGCAGATATTGCTTGTTACAAGCAATTATTTCATTATCCAAAATGTTTTCTACTGTAAAACACAAAGAATGAGTTGTTGCATACGGTGAGTTGGAACCCAAGCTTTGCCTACATTCTTTACAACATTTGGAAAAAGTCAGTTTGCGACTTGCATTATTTGTCCCTTGCTAATAGGAAAATGATGATTGACCAGTTGCGACTGTCAATCAAGGAATAAACCGACCAATCAAATAATTTATCCAGCCCGGACCTGAGCTTATCAACTCCGACATTGGCTGCCATTTTGGTTAACCTTTATTTTTGGTTTGGCGACTTAACGTCGTAACTACAGCTTGTTCAAGGTGTAGTTACGACGATTAAGTTGCCAACCAACCATTCCACTTATTTGTAATATACTACTTGCCAAAGATTTTGCAAAATAACACCGTTAAAAATTGAATCAGGACTGCCTAGCGCACAAATTAGCAGATCTGCACATAATCGACAGTAGATTTGGGTAAAAAGTGGCACCTCTGATAATCCGACCATCAAACTTTTTTCTGCCCAGATTAAATACAATGTATCTCCTGAGTACATATCTCAGGCTTTCAGCGCTTTCAGCGCTTTGATTTTGATTGAGAGCAGAGAACCATAAATTGAATTCAGTTTTCAATAATATTGAAATCTGTTAAAATCACTAACTAGTGCAGCATAATCTTGACCCATTGTAAGGCAACAAATTTTAGACTGGTAAAAATTGAAGGAATTAAGTTACAGATGACATTTTAAAGTGTATGAATTGGAGATCCTTTAAATTATTTGGTAGAAAAAATTGTGTAAAATAAAGAAATCGCTTGTTGTAAGCAATTTTTCATTTTGCACAACTGTTTTCCTTGAGGGGTGTAAAAAAAATTCATTGTGTGGGAATGGGTTTATTAATTAAAACTTTATAAAATTGGCAAAGAAATTTTCACTAGTCCTTTTTCACTTTTATGTCCTGGTCATTTCTCACATCTTTTTCATTCCATGACAGCTAATGGTAAATAAATCAGAAATTAATAACATGATTTAAATAATTGGAATAAGTTAGACATTTATAAAAATATGTATTCAAATCATTTATGCCTTAAAATGAATTAATTGAAAAGAGGTGTTGTTTGTAGAGTTTGAAATCAGTCAACCATTGCTTAACCAATTACCACACAAGAAAATTTAAAGTTCATGAAATTCCAGATTAATTCAACTTTCTGGTTAGAAAACATTGTGATAAATGAAGAAATTGTTTGTAACAAGCAATTTCTTCATTTTACACAATGTTTTCCCAATTGTTCTGCTTATGGGGGCGTCCAAAAGCCTCACAGTGTGGGAATGGGTTAAAAATTGTATTCAATCATGCAAACACTATCTAAGAAGTAAAAGAAATATAAATCCTGATTTAGCCACTTTTTACAGTATTTCAGTCATATCGTGGAGGCTGGAGCACCTTACCATGGATCCCTGGTATTTCTCACACCAGTAACAGTTGAATCCTATTAAACACGACACCAATTTATCAACACTTTTGTTTCAATTAACCAGAAGTTGTTAATTAAAAGGAGCCTTTTGTTCTTTAAATCTAATGTTTGTGTATAAAATCAGTTGCAATTAGGGACTGAATTGCTATTATCAGGGTTCCAATTAAGAGGATTCTACTGTACTACTACTATATCCTGTCCCAGCCTTTCAGCTGCTCATCACACTTAAATTTACGACTATCAACCCATTGGTAGGAGACAAATGTCTGAAAGAATATTCACCACAGCCGAGGATCGAACCCAAACCCCATGATTAGGAGTATTAAACACTATCACTGCACCATGGCAGCAGCCATAAAACTGATTTAGACAATGTGTAAAACAGTCTGCATTTTTTCAAAAACCTTTGAAGTGGTCTGAAAGGTAAATATTGAGGTGGTAGTGCAAAACCATTGTAAGTGAAAATACAAGTATAGGCACTTACAGTGGTTTTGTATTAACCCCTTGATATATACCAATAAGAATATCTACTAAGTAACAGATTGGTATTTATTTGAATGGTCTTATCCACAGTTAAAACTGATAAAGGTATATTACTTTATTTACGCCTACCGATGAAGTTTAAAGCTCAATTCAAACAACTTTACTCATTAATTGAAATTTGAACTCCATTTGGTGCAAATCCAATCCTTTAATCAACTTTTGAAAGTCTCCTTCACATAGCCTAAATAAGTATAGATCACTACTATATTTTTCAGAATGAAATAGTAATTTGCCTTAACCCATGCCCACACAGTGACACTTTTAAACGCTCCTTTATATGAAAGCTTTGAAAAACATTGTGGAGAATGAAGAAATTGCTTGTTACAAGAAATTTCTTCATTATCCACAATGTTTTCTACTCAAAAAGGCAATGGTTTTATAGGTTTCTTTACCTTTAAATTTTCTTCGGCAACTTCTTTGAATTTGGACGGTCTAGAATTTAATTGTGTAGGAGTGGGTTATTTAACCCATTCCCAAATGACCAAATTTTACAGTGGTCCAAATTGATAGAAGTTGCAGACGACCATTTTTAGTTGATGAAAGTTTTAATATTTTTGTCTTAACCCTTGTCATGCTGACCCCGGAATATCCCGGTTTTTGCAGGAGGTGTAGACTAAGATCAGACTGCACTTATGTGCAGGCTGATCTTAGTCTACACCCCTGCTCATACATTTCCTTCACGAGTTGTTTATGAGGCTGATTTCTTAAAGAAATATTGATTTTAGAACAACAAGTTCTATCAGTGCTTTCAGTCCTTTGATTTGACAGCAATTCAGTAAGGTAACTTATACAGTATGACAAGGGTTAATGTGTAGAAAATATTGTGTAGGAATGTGCTAACCTGTCCAATATACCACACCATCCTGCTTTTTGACCTCCTTCAAGGAAAAAGGTTCAGGTAAACAATGTTGAAAATGCAGAAATTGCTTGTTTCTGCATTTTCTACATCAGTTTCTACCCAGAGAGACAGAAATAACAGAAATTCTACAAACTTGAAATTATCGTCTGCAACATATATCTTTGATTAATGGGAAGTCTTAATTTTTATCATCTGTTATTACAGAGGTCTAGATAAGAGGGGGTAACAGCATTCTAAAATCCATTTTTATCATCATAACTCTATATTGTGGGTACTCATTTGAATCGTCTCGAAATATGCGCTTTATAATCTCCAGACAAAGATAGCGAGAGAGGGTGGTCAGTCGTTTACAAGGTTAACATGATTATGTACACCTCTCAAAAGCGGTATGTAGACGTTACATCCTTTGGGTAGAATTCGGAGGTAAAAATATATAGACACAAAGTCTGAGCACGACCAAACTGTTTTAAGACAGTGCGAATATGATCCTATGAATGACTAATTAATTTGTTAAACAAAACATTCCAATCATGCGAAAAACCGACAGCTTTGCTTATCAGCTTTATACAGCAGCTTCGTCTAACCGTATCGTTTTGACATTCTTACTCTAGAATAAGTATTATTATTTTGGTATGAAACAAACACCTTATTTTTTCTTAACAATATTTTATGATTATATGTGTATTAATAATTTCAAATATATTATATATCTCCTTTCTTTCTTTCCATTCAATTGTCAAGTTTTGATAATTTTGCCAAATTCAGAACATTACACAAAAGTACTGTACACTTGTGCTGAAGAACCACAAATCTTGCTTGCATAGTTTTGGAGTTATTGCCCTTTGTTGTTTTAAAGACTAAGATTTTGTTCGGGGCACATCTCTGAAAGTATAATAGCTATCAACTTGAAACTTCATTGGTGGATAGATGTCATTGAGGAGAAGTGCATTGCACAAGAACCACAACTCTTACTTGCATAAGTTGGGAGTTATTGGCCTTTGTTGTTTCAAAGACTTAGATTTTGTCCTGATCATATCTCTGAAAGTATAATAGCTATAATTGAACTCATTGAGAAGAAATGCAGTGCACAAGAAGCCTAAATCTAACTGGCTTCAGTTTACAATCAAGCTTTTACGGCAGGGGATGGCCATGACCGACATGGCTCTTGTTTCAAATTACACACACCTTGCTAAGTGGTCTGTAACTTCTTTAAATTTGGACCAGTTCAAATTTTGTCATTTGGGAATGGTTTTATACATCAAGTAAATTAGTCACCATAATAAATACTTTCAGAAGAAGGAGTAAAAATTAAAATATTGAGAAAGCTATTGCTACATACCCAGCAAAATAGGTCATCAACTTTTCATGAACTATTTTGATGTTTATGAATAGTTCATCAATATTGACTTGAATTCAATACAAGGGTTTTGGTTTATATTTTCTATCAGTTCCTGAACTTTTCAAGATGAATTACATAAACTTCGTAAGAGTGTCCTTTTTAAGTGCTTAGTTCATGAACATTGAAGTTCATGAAAGGCAAATTTGCATTTCATGATCTATCATGAATTTCATCATAGTGGGAGTCTTTACCAGACCCTCTTAATTCAAACTGACAAGCACACATTCATGTACATGTAAATGATATCATTATAGAAAACATTATCATGATATATATTGATTCTGGCTTTTTAAGCTGAGATTGTCAAAATATTAGATTATGTTGTGTTTGACTTTGAGCTAACTCAATATCTATGACCAATATTTGCACCTTATCTCTAGAAATTGTTTTAGATCTAGGTAATAAATCCCTAGCTTAACTCTTTTGCAGTGATTTGGCAGATGTCAGAATTTAAATTTGTAACTGAATTCAAAATATTTACAACATTCTACATTTAACCCTGTTTTCACACAATCCCACGTTTGGACACTCCCAATGAAAGGCAAAATTGTGGAAAATGAAGAAATTACATGTTATAAAGTGTATAAATACTTACATGTGAGGGTTGTAAGCCTATTAGCTGTGGCTGGCACATGTGCTTTTTGTTAACCCATTTCCAAACAGTGATGCTTTTTGGTGCCCCTCAAGTAAAGAAATGGTGCAAACATTGTGTAAAATGAAGAAATTGCTTGCAACAAGCCATTTCTTCATTTTAAACAATATTTTCTATCCAGAAAGATGAAAAAAATCTAAAAATTCATGATATTTAAATTATCATCTACAGGACCTTTCAATTTGGACCAGTCTAAATTTTATCTTGTGGTAATGGGTCAACATCTGACTTGTAATTCAATAACAGGGGGTTAAAGTGTAAAGATAGTTGAAAACACTGGGTGTAGAAACAGACCGTAGGCTCAACTTCAACTTCAATCTATGGATGTCTGTTGTCTGTCTGTCCTACTGTCTGTCGGTCATCTGCCAACTTTTGCTTCAAACAACATCTCCTAAATGGCTGGTCCAATTTTGAAATAATTTGATGAAACTGATATTGTTCAAGCCCAATACACACTTTGGCTGTGAGGCCTGAAAGGGGTTAAATATAAAAATTTTACAAATTTAAAAAAATTCTACTCTGAAACTACAAGACCCAGAGCTTTCATATTTGGTGGGTAGCATCATATAGATGAACTCTACCAATTAAGTTTGCCCAAATCATGACTCTCAGGCTCAAATTGGCCCTGCTTGAGGTGTCACATGATTTTACATAGAATTTATAAAGGGAAATCTTCAAGAATTATCTTCTCCAGATCAACAAAGCCTAGAGCTTTGATATTGTTTTTGGAGAAAACCCAAGGTATTGAGATAGCCTTGGTGTCGTCCTTGTAGTCAACTTTGTTGTCGTCGTCATGCAAAAACTTTGACACTTATGTGCAGGCTGATCTTTGTCTATGCCTCCTGCCTAAACCGGAATATTCTGGTTTCAACATGAAAAGGGTAAATTTGCCATAGAATCACTTGGGTCTCTAGAGTTTATGTGTGACCAATAAAAAGTTAAAAAGTAATGGACCTCTTGTTTCCTGTGATTTTTAATTAGTCCCTTCTCTCCCTAATCATCACGCAAAAAGATATCTTCTCTTAACCCTTGTCATGCTGAACCAAGAATATAACGGTTTTTGCAGGAGGTATAGACAAAGATCAGCCTGCACATAAGTACAGTCTGATCTTAGTCTCTACATCCTTTTTGTTTTCTTTAAACCTACATTGCGTATGAATTAAATTTAAAAAAAAACATTGACTTTGGAACAACAAGTACCACCAGTGCTTTCAGCCCTTTGATCTTTATACAATTCAAGAAAAGGATTTTATTCAGCAAGACAAGAGTTAAGATCTTTCCACACTTGTTAGGTTTTTCTAAAACCTATGGTTGGTAATTCTACCTTGATATATGTTAATTTACAAAGTACCATTATAAGTTGACCTGATTTGGATCCTCTATTGTTTTACAATACAGGAATTGTTATTTGTTTTTTGCAGTGCTCATATGGACCTATTTGTGAGATTGGTCTCCAACATAGCCTTTACTTTTCTATTTTCAGACCCTCCAGAGGTTGATCTTGAAGATGTGGTAAGTAGCTTAATGAACAGGCACTGACAACTAAACTTTGACTCCGTTCATATTCAAAGATGATACAGCCAAAAATTGTTGAACCCTTTCCTGTTTTGCAAATTTTGGACCTGTCCAAATTCAAAGATTTTGCAGACGACAATTCACAGTTAATTTTATTTGAAAAATTATCATTCAGTAGGGTAGAAAAAGTTATGGAAAAAGAAGAAATTGCTTGTCACAAGCAATTTCTTCTTTTTCTACAATTTTTTCTCAAGTATAAAAACACAGGGATGTAAAATCCAGGGATTAAACAGCAAAGGGTTAAGGTAAAGTCTGTGAAACAGAGGTGTGCTCTTTCATGAGAAAACAGTAAAGAATTACTTTCCGTGTATGAAAAGTATTGGTTCTGTTATTAGTTCACCTGTGCTCACACTGCTTTAGTCACGGTAATGTGATCAGTCACTATTGTCCATCTGTCTGTCAACAATTTCTTAAAATTTCAACTCCTATACCAATGGGCCATTCAAACAGAGACTTTGCAGGGATATTCCTCCCACAAATTTGCATGTACTTCAACAAAGTATTCTCTGTCCAATTTTTCACAAAAATATACAGAACTTCATGAATACAGAAAAGATATAATAGATGATATTGGTATTGCACTACTAATTATAATTTTTATTTCTTTGACAATCTCCATATTAGATAGTTCGGTAATTGATGGAAAAGAACAAATCATGTTTTGTAAGCAACCATCCCTTTTAACCCATTATCAATCAGCAAAATATTACATTGATCTAAATTCAAAGAAGTTGCAGACAATAATTTATAGTTCATGGAATCCAAAAATCTTTGCCTTTTGGGATAGAAAACATTGTGGATAATGAAGACATTCAGCTTCTAACAATTTCTTCATTTTCCACAATGTTTTCAATTGTTTTTTTTTTCTAGAGGATGTCTAATTGTTATTGATAAGATAATCTATTTTCAATTTCATTACATTTACAAATGACATTTGAGAGCTCTTTTAACGTCATTGATTATTAAAGTCTAAGATATAATCTAACCTTTGGAGGTCAGTAATGGATAATCATAATTGGATGGAACAAATTGTATTTTCTCTTTTGAAGGAACGAGGGTAGGAGCAAGCTTGCAGCCTCCCTCCCTATTTTTATCACAGGAAGAGTGATTGAAACAATAGTTTGCTTTAACCAGGTTGTCCGATTTATAGATGGTGAATGTCAGCTGTAGCAAGCGGGCAGACCAGTGGGCTTTGTCGCTTACCTGGAAAGGTGTTAACATAACTTAACTACAATTCTTGACAGATCTTGATGAAATTTTCACCAAATGTTTGTCTCAATATGCCCTAGCACATTTATCAGCCTGTTATGAATCAGTGCTTTGTCATGAAAACAAATTGCAAAATTCTTGTGAGTGCTACTACCTTTACTGTGCTTGATACCATTGACATCCTAGTTTAGTGTCAATTTTTATACGCCCGTCGAAGACGGGACGTATTATGGGATCACCCGTGGTGTCCGGGCGTCTGGTCGTCCGGGCGTCTGGTCGTCCGGCGGTGTCCACTTCTTTGTCCGGAGCATAACTCTGTCACCGTAAGTCCGATTGACTTTAAACTTGGCAGTCATATTCTTCTCATCAATACGGAGTGCAGTGCTCAATAACCATAACTCTATCTGGCCCATTTTTTGAGTTATTGCCCTTTGTTGTTTTTCATACTTAAATCTTCTTCGGAGTATATCTCTAAAAGTATTATAGCTAGGATCACGAAACTTCATGGGTGTATAGATATGACCAAGGGGGAGTGCAGTGCACAAGAACCATAACTCTACCTGGCCTATTTTTTGAGTTATTGCCCTTTGTTGTTTTTCATACTTGAATCTTGTCAGGAGTATATCTCTAAAAGTATAATAGCTAGAATCATGAAATTTCATGGATGGATAGAGCTCACCAAGTGGGAGTGCAGTGCACAAGAACCATAACTCTACCTAGCTTATTTTTTGAATTACTGCCCTTTGTTTTTTTCATAGTTTTATCTTGTCCGGAGTATATCTCTAAAAGTTTTATAACTAGGATCATGAAACTTCATGGGTGTATAGATCTCACCAAGGGGGAGTGCAGTGTACAAGAACCATAACTCTACCTGGCCTAGTTTTTGAGTTATTGCCCTTTGTTGTTTTTCATACTTGAATCTTGTACCGAGTATATCTCTAAAAGTATAATAGCTAGAATTATGAAATTTCATTGATGGATAGATCTGACCAAGTGGAAGTGCAGTGTACAAGAACCATAACTCTACCTAGCCTATTTTTTGAGTTATTGCCCTTTGTTGTTTTTCATACTTGAATCTTGTCTGGAGTATATCTCTAAAAGTATAATAGCTTAATCATGAAATTTCATGGATGGATAGGGCTCACCAAGTGGGAGTGCAGTGTACAAGAACCATAACTCTACCTAGCCTATTTTTTGAGTTATTGCCCTTTGTTGTTTTTCATACTTGAATCTTGTCTGGAGTATATCTCTAAAAGTATTATAGCTAGGATCATGAAACTTCATGGGTGTATAGATCTCACCAAGGGGGAGTGCAGTGCACAAGAACCATAACTCTACCTGGCCTATTTCGAGTTATTGTCCTTTGTTGATTCATACTTTGTTTGACAAAAAATATTCATTCAAAATAACCTCAGTTCTATTCAAACCCCCAGTTAATATTAACTAGTGTGATGGGCGTATCTTGTGACAATTTTGCACCTTGTTTATGTTGCCCAACGGGAGAGCATATGGCAGCCGCTTCATCTGTCATTTCTTCCATTTTCCACTTATCTGTCCATCCGTCAGTTCAGCCTGATATCTCAACAACCAATGATATATTTATATTCAGATAAATTGACCTGAACTTTTATAGTTTATTCTATTTTTCTACAACCTTTTGTCCAACTTATCTTGAAGCACATTTTTAGCTCCGATGGTGTCGGAGAAAACCTAAGATATTGTTATGACTAGGTTATTGCCTGCGTCAGTGTCTGCACCCATGCCCGTGTCATCATCCGATAACTGTGACACTGTCGATAAACCCCTAGAAAAAAGCTTTGGAAAGCATTTTCTAAGCAAATTCTTCATTATCCACAATGTTTTGTAACTTCTAAATTTTCATATGAAATTGTTGTCAGCAGCTTTTTTGAATTTGTACCAGTCTTGAATTGTGTCAAGTAGTAAACGGTAAAATTAACAGATTTCTGGCTTTGCCCATTTAACTAGAACAAAGCTTTTTGTCTGAAGAACTAAACAATATTAGTTTGAGATATATAATTATGGTTGATCAAAAGACTTAGCAGAGATAAAAATTCCAATATGGAACTCCTTGGTTGTCAAACGAAATGTCATAGCTACAGCTTGAATAAGCTGCAGTTAAGATGTTTAGGTCTTTCTCAAAAAAAAATGTTTTTCATATATCTGGAAGAAGAAACATTGCACTTCTGGTCTTATTAGGAATGATTTGATTGGTTGTCATAAATGGTTGATCTGTTTTATGATTGACAGTATTGATCTGTGAATTTATAAAAAATTGACAAAAATTTGCAAAAAACATATTTTATTTTTCAATTAATCCCATTACCAGACGGCAAAATTTTAGACTGGTCCAAATTCAAAGAAGTTGCAGACGACAATTTAAAGTTTATGAAATTTTGGTATTTTCACCATTCTGGGTAGAAAACAATGTTTTCCAAAGCTTTTTTTCCTGGGGGCATCTTAAAGTGTCACTGAGTGGAAATGGGTTAACCAATTTCCACACAATGACTGTTTTTGGTGCTCCTCAAGAAAAATAATTGGGAAGAGTCATTGTGTGAAATGAAGAAATGGCTTGCAACCAGCAAATTCTTCATTTTACACAATTTTTTCCACCGGTAAAGTTGAAAAATCTAAACATTTACACACTTTTAATCCATTCCTTCTCAATGACATCTTTAGATGCCTCCAAAGAAAAAAGCTTTGGAAAACAATGTGGAAAATGATGAAATTGCTAAATTATTTTACAAGCAATTTCCTCATTTTCCACAATGTTTTCTTCCCAGAATGTTGAAAAAACCAAAAGTATCATTAATTGTGAATTGTCTTCTGCAACCATTTTCAATTAGGGCCAGTCTAAAATTTTGCAGTCTGATAATGGGATAATTATTGTTTACACTTTTCAATTTGGACCAGTCTAAAATTTGGACGTCTGGTAGTGGGTTAATGTTTATAAAGCTATTTTCTGTCAGCACTTTGTTGTTGTCACTCTAAATTTTCATAACAACAGCTTGAATCAAGCTGTAGTTACGATGCTGTAGAAGGACAAGGAGGGCAAATAGATGTAGGATTCTTTGGTTATGGATTACAGTTCTGACCTGTTTTACAAAAAAAGGGACCATGTGTGGTATCTATCTATCTATATATACTGCCCAACTCCCTTTTCGGGTATTACTGGCAGATATGCTAACAGAGTTGAGCCTGGTCAGACATACATTATGGCATTCACTACAGTCAGTTTGCACTAGTTCTGAAATCAGAATAAAAAAAGTAGGTTTGCTAGTTTGACGGAGAAAAGTGTTGAGTAAATATGTACAGAACAGGTCATGTTTGTTTGGCTCTTGAATTGCTTGAAAAGTGAAAAGTGATAATGTCATTTTCTTGTGTACATACAAATGATGTGTGTCTTAGACGACACTTTGTCTGTTAGTTGAAGAAATCACATACAAGGCTATAGAGCTTCTTTTTTGTTGTAGGGTTAAAGGGAGTTATCGATATTCCTGAAACCTAGAAAAGAAAGTTTTTAGAAAATATCCCAAAGTACATTTAACAAGCATTTATACTCAAATATGAAGCAGATGTTTTTGTCATGGTTATCTGATAAATGAAGGTGTCTTTTTAGCTCGGCTGTCATTTTACACAATGTTTTCTACCAAAAAAGTTGAAAATATTTAGAATTTCATAAATTTTAAATTGTTGTCTGCAAATCCTTTAAATTTGGACCAGTCTAAAATTTTGTGGTGTGGGAATGGGTTAACACAAAGAAGTAATATTTGTAGTGAAATTAACATTAAAAACTATAAAAAAAGCAGATAATTTTCTTGAATCAAATTTTCATGAAAATCTGTTCTAGGGCTGCTTTAAATTGCAGAAAAGTTTGATAAATTGAACAATTTGAAAAAAACTAAGTCATTGGGTAAAAAAAAGCTTTTGCATGCATAAATTGTCCTATCGAGGCTGTCAATCAAGGAATCAAGCGACCAATCAAACATTTATTCAGCCCGGACCTGAACTTTCAACTCCCAGATTGGCCCCCATTTTTCTTAACCTTTTTGTTGGTTGTGCGACTTAAACGTTGTAACTACAGCTTATTCAAGCTTTAGTTACGACGTATAGGTAACCAACCAACTGTTTTACTTTTTTGTTACATGTTACTGGGCATAAATTTTACAATGACACTGTCAAAAATCGAAGCGTTACTTTCTAGCGGAGTCGGTGGTGCTTGGCCAACAGAGTAAGTTGGCGGGGCCAGCGATTGGTCAAATGAGGGCTTAGTGAAAAATTCTTATTTTTTTCAATATTTGTAATCTACTTACTTCTGCTTGTAGCTTCATTTTCTTCAAGGGTTCTCAAACCAAAAAGTTGGTTGTCAAGTTTGACACTAGGGTCCAAATTAAAGTTTATGAAATTTTAGATTTTTTTCATCTTTTTGGATAGAAAAAATTGTGTAAAATGTTACAAGCAATTTCTCCAATTTACACAATGTTTTCCCAATTGTTTTTCTTCGTGGGCGTCCAAAAGTGTCACTATGTGGGAATTGGTAAATTTTATTACCCATACTATCATCAATACATAGCATTTTTTTCACCAGCCAATGAATAACATCCACTTCGTATCATGGTTCAGCTCAGGGGGCCTTATATGGTGCTAAATGAATATGTTCCACCAAGGGAGAATTTCTTTTCACTGTTGACCCGTTTACTTAATGTACAGTCAGTTTTGATTCACAAATCTCATGATCCTGTAGTTGCACAAAATTCTTCTCTTCATATTTTGTGGCTTTCTTTTTCATCATAAGGTAATATGTTAAAGCAATGAAGTCAGATAAAATGTTTTGAGTGTCATATTTTGCATTATTTATTACATGTCAAGTGTTCTCAATACCTTATCTTGCCTATATACCTGTCTTGACTACCGGGTATGCTACCTGTTAGTGGAGAGACATTCAAGTTTTATCAAGGTAGTTACATTCTTTTCCCATTACCTGACAGCAAAATTCTAGACTTCTAGACTTGAAAGAAGGTGCAGAAGACAATTTCAGATATCTTTACTTTCTGTACAGAAAGCATTGTGGAAAATGAAGAAAAGGTTTGCTTGTTTCATGCAATCATTTCTTAATTTTGCACAATGTTTTCCCAATTGTTTTTCTTGAGGGGCATCATGAAAAACGTTGGACTAACAAATTCCCACAAAACTCGGCTTTTCTTTGCAATTAAAAAAAAAAAAGCTTTAGAAAACAGTGTGAAAAATTAGATAATTTCTTGTTACAAGCAATTTCTTCATTTATCTTACTATTTACTTTCCTTGAAGAAAAAGATGCTTAACATTTCACCAACATAAAATTATCGTTTGCAACCTCTTTCAGTTTGTATCAGTCTAAATGTTCTTGTCTTGTAATTGGTTAACCTATCCTTACCCTTGCATTATCAGAGGTCATAGAAAATCCAACTTCCAGATAACAAATGATTGTCTAAAAGGGTACCTTAGAAAAAACAATAGAATGTATCAAGATAGATTACTGTGAAAAGATAGACAAAAGTTATTCTGCAGTAGTCTCCCTTAGTAATGTAATCTTAAATACATAGTACAGGCATAATATGTTGATAAGTGAAAGGGAAAGCCCATTTCGCACAATAGGTATACATGTAGTTAAACTTATTATTTGCCTTTTTCAAGTATGTATGATTTTTGGTTGATCAAAACATTGAAACTACGGTTTAGTTGTTATTATAATTGTTTTCTATCCCACCAAAGTAACAAAATTTTCTTGGAAGATACTTTCCTACTCTCAACAAGATAGGGCTTCTCTCCCTTTTGCCCTAGCCCTCACCTCTGTCATTTCAGCACTCATCTGCATGCCTTTTATGTGCAACTAATTTTTCAAAATACTGAATACACCTATCTTTTACAACTTAGAGTCATTTCAAAGTTGCCAGTCTTTATAAAACTCTGCTGCCAACATAGAATAATTTTGAAAATTACTTTCTTGTTCTTTTGAGCAAAGCTTTCCATATCGGGATTGTGGCCTATTCTGAAATCAATGATACAGGGTTCTGTGCGCAGTTTTAACAAAGATTCTAGGATTCCTTTTGGCGAGAGATTTTGTCCCTAGGAGAGATGTAGAGTATTTAAGTTTTAAAAGTCGTAAAATTTAAGTCTGCCTCTAATTGACAGAAGTTGCAGAGGACTTTTTTAGTTGATTTAAGTTTTAAAATCTTGGTCTTTGGGATAGAAAACATTGTGTATGTATAATTAATAAAATGTGTAAAATAAAGAAATTCCTTGTAACAAGTAATTTCTTCATTTTTCAAAATGTTTTGACAATCCTGTTTCTTTAAAGGGCGTTTAAATCAGAACCATGTGGGAATGGGTCAAGCCCACCTTTTGTTCTTTTGATGCTAGCTGATGTCATCTCAGGTGACCAGTTCAGTGTTGATGAAGTAGTTGCAACATCATTTTATTCACATGCAGAGATAATCTCTTTTAGAGAGAGAGTCAATGGGAGAGTGAGAGAGAGTGTGAGGGAAAGAGAGAGAGAGAGAGAGAGAGAGAGAGAGAGAAGAGAGAGAGAGAGAGAGAGAGAGAGAGAGAGAGAGAGAGAGAGAGAGAGAGAGAGAGAGAACCCATTCCCAGACAGCAAAATTTGAGACTGGTCCAAATTTTAAGGACTTACTGATGACAATTTAAAATCTATGAAACTTAAGCTTTTGTTGTAAGCAATTTCTTCATTTTCACAATATTTTCTCATTTATTTTATTTGAGCAGAGTCAAATTGTGTCATTGTGTGGAATAGGTTAAAGAATGATGTTTTGTCCATTTTTTGCAAAACAAAAATAAAATTATTACAGTAAAACCTCGGTAGTTCGTAGCGCAAGGGACCGGGGAAATTTATACGAATTAAGCGTAGTACGAACAAAACGGAGGGCAAGAGGTCGGCTGTTTGAGTTACACAGAATCCGCCATGGTCCGATCTGTCCCCTATTTAGGAATTGATTCTAAATTGGTTATTTTTTTCTAAACAAGACCCGCAGATATTAAATGAGGAAAACATAAATTGAAAATTACCCCTCTTGTATTTTTATGCTTTACCTCTGTATTAATTCTTGGCTTTTTAGGTCACCTGACCGAATGGTCATGGTGACCTATTGCAATCATCGTTTGTCCCTCGTTGTGTGTCGTCCGTCGTGCGTCGTCCGTCGTCCGTCGTCCGTTAACTTTTAAACATTTTCATCTTCTTCTCAAGAACTACTGGGCGGATTTCAACCAAACTTGGTAGAAAGCATCATTGGGGGATGCCAATTCAAGTTTGTGAAAATAGGGGTTCTGGGGATCATAGGGGCCCAAATAGGGGGCAAAAAGGGGTAATTTTTGGTACTTCTTTAAAAATCTTCTTCTAATAAACCGTTAATGCCAGAGCTTAAATATTTTGTGTGCATGACAACTAGGACAGGTATATTATAAATTGTGAAATTCATGCCCCTGGGGTCATGTATGGGGCCACACCCAGAGGTCAAAGTTCATCATGTTAAAAAATTCACATTTTCACCTTCTTCTGATGAAGTACAAAGCCAATTTCAAAAAACTTGGTGAAAAGCATCATTTGGTAATGTTTATTAGGATTTGTAAAAATAAAAAGGCTGTGGGGTCAGGGGGCCCTAAAATGGGGACCAAAAGGGGGTAATTTTTGGTAACTTTTAAATATTTCATCTTCTTCTCAAGAACTACTGGGCAGATTTCAACCAAACTTGGTAAAAAGCATCATTGGGGGATGCCAATTCAAGTTTGTGAAAATAGGGGTTCTCGGGGTCATAGGGGCCCAAATAGGGGGCAAAAAGGGGTAATTTTTGGTTCTTCTTTAAAAATCTTCTTCTAATAAACCGTTAATGCCAGAGCTTAAATATTTTGTGTGCATGACAACTAGGACAGGTATATTATAAATTGTGAAATTCATGCCCCTGGGGTCATGTATGGGGCCACACCCAGAGGTCAAAGTTCATCATGTTAAAAAATTCACATTTTCACCTTCTTCTGATGAAGTACAAAGCCAATTTCAAAAAACTTGGTGAAAAGCTTCATTTGGTAATGGTTATTAGGATTTGTGAAAATAAAAAGGCTGTGGGGTCAGGGGGCCCTAATATGGGGACCAAAAGGGGGTAATTTTTGGTAACTTTTAAATATTTCATCTTCTCAAGAACTACTGGGCAGATTTCAACCAAACTTGGTAAAAAGCATCATTGGGGGATGCCAATTCAAGTTTGTGAAAATAGGGGTTCTCGGGGTCATAGGGGCCCAAATAGGGGGCAAAAAGGGGTAATTTTTGGTACTTCTTTAAAAATCTTCTTCTAATAAACCGTTAATGCCAGAGCTTAAATATTTTGTGTGCATGAAAACTAGGACAGGTATATTATAAATTGTGAAATTCATGCCCCTGGGGTCATGTATGGGGCCACACCCAGAGGTAAAAGTTCATCATGTTAAAAAATTCACATTTTCACCTTCTTCTGATGAAGTACAAAGCCAATTTCAAAAAACTTGGTGAAAAGCTTCATTTGGTAATGGTTATTAGGATTTGTGAAAATAAAAAGGCTGTGGGGTCAGGGGGCCCTAATATGGGGACCAAAAGGGGGTAATTTTTGGTAACTTTTAAATATTTCATCTTCTCAAGAACTACTGGGCAGATTTCAACCAAACTTGGTAAAAAGCATCATTGGGGGATGCCAATTCAAGTTTGTGAAAATAGGGGTTCTCGGGGTCATAGGGGCCCAAATAGGGGGCAAAAAGGGGTAATTTTTGGTACTTCTTTAAAAATCTTCTTCTAATAAACCGTTAATGCCAGAGCTTAAATATTTTGTGTGCATGACAACTAGGACAGGTATATTATTAATTGTGAAATTCATGCCCCTGGGGTCATGTATGGGGCCACACCCAGAGGTAAAAGTTCATCATGTTAAAAAATTCACATTTTCACCTTCTTCTGATGAAGTACAAAGCCAATTTCAAAAAACTTGGTAAAAAGCTTCATTTGGTAATGGTTATTAGGATTTGTGAAAATAAAAAGGCTGTGGGGTCAGGGGCCCTAATATGGGGACCAAAAGGGGGTAATTTTTGGTATTTTGGTAACTTTTAAATATTTCATCTTCTTCTCAAGAACTACTGGGCAGATTTCAACCAAACTTGGTAAAAAGCATCATTGGGGGATGTCAATTCAAGTTTGTGAAAATAGGGGTTCTCGGGGTCATAGGGGCCCAAATAGGGGGCAAAAAGGGGTAATTTTTGGTTCTTCTTTAAAAATCTTCTTCTAATAAACCGTTAATGCCAGAGCTTAAATATTTTGTGTGCATGACAACTAGCACAGGTATATTATAAATTGTGAAATTCATGCCCCTGGGGTCATGTATGGGGCCACACCCAGAGGTCAAAGTTCATCATGTTAAAAAATTCACATTTTCACCTTCTTCTGATGAAGTACTAAGCCAATTTCAAACTAACTTGGTGAAAAGCATCATTGGGTACTGATTATACAGATTTGTGAAAATTAAAAGGCTGGAGGTCAGGGGTGCCTAAAATGGGGACCAAAAGGGGGTAATTTTTGGTAACTTTTAAATATTTCATCTTCTTCTCAAGAACTACTGGGCAGATTTCAACCAAACTTGGTAAAAAGCATCATTGGGGGATGCCAATTCAAGTTTGTGAAAATAGGGGTTCTCGGGGTCATAGGGGCCCAAATAGGGGGCAAAAAGGGGTAATTTTTGGTACTTCTTTAAAAATCTTCTTCTAATAAACCGTTAATGCCAGAGCTTAAATATTTTGTGTGCATGACAACTAGCACAGGTATATTATAAATTGTGAAATTCATGCCCCTGGGGTCATGTATGGGGCCACACCCAGAGGTCAAAGTTCATCATGTTAAAAAATTCACATTTTCACCTTCTTCTGATGAAGTACTAAGCCAATTTCAAACTAACTTGGTGAAAAGCATCATTGGGTACTGATTATACAGATTTGTGAAAATTAAAATGCTGGAGGTCAGGGGTGCCTAAAATGGGGACCAAAAGGGGGTCATTTTTGGTAACTTTTAAACATTTTCATCTTCTTCTCAAGAACTACTGAGGGGATTTCAACCAAACCTTTTTCTAATTCTTTCAAACAAAATCACTTGCCTTGGTGCTCTTTTACTCAGGTGACCGTTAAGGCCCACTGGGCCTGTTGTTTTAAACACAGTATTTGTATAAAATGGTTGCCTCTATCAGAGTGATTTCCCTATACAATACATTGGATCAAATCACTTTGAGTATTCTATAATCGAATCATAAGATTAAGGACCAATGATTGTGAAGAAAGCAACTGAAGAATAAAATAAAGTGGTTAGGATTTCTAAATGGCCAATTACAATGATACTAATGGGGCTGCGTCAAATTTTCGGCGATGACTACGGAATCTTTATTCGATAAATTACCCACCTTACAAACCAATCAGCCCCTTTTAACTAAAGGTACACGATGACACATTACTTGTCATATAGATCAGCAGGTGTGAAAATCAAGGTAAGTGATGATTGGTGTCAATTAGTTTATCACACCTACAAATTAAAAATAGGAGTTTGTGCTATAATCATACTTTCGGGACTTGAAATGGCCTACGAACTACGAACCACTGACGTTCGAATTAGACAGAGTTTTCTAACAAAGCTAAAGAAGGAAAAAGATCGGGACCGAGTATAGTATACGAACTAACACATACCTACGAATCAGTGACGTTCGGATTAACGAGGTTTTACTGTATTTGTTTACATGCAAAATAGGATAGAACTTTATTTAATGAACAATAAAAGCTATATCTTCATTTTCGACTCAGATAAATAGATCTCGCATAGGTACAAACAATTATCTTCTATATAATTAAACAGTCTTGAAAAAAAATTATTCTGATTTCTTACCTCTAACCTGGATTTGTAAATCTGCTTTCTGGACAATGATTAAACATCCCTTTGGATGACAGTTCTTGTGAATTTTACAGGAGTCTGTTCAATGTATGTGAAGAAAATGTTTTATATATTGTCACTCAACAGATTTGAGAGTGGTCCAAATTAAAAAAAGAGCTACAGTATGTATGTTTAGCACACCTGGACACAAAGTGCTCAAGTGAGCTATTGTGATCACTCTACGTTCGCCGTTGTCTGTCATCTCCTCCAAAACTACTTTGCCAATTTCAATAAATTTTGGCAGAAATGCTTTTTAGTTGGTCCTGTCTCAAAATATCTTAAAGAATATACATCAGTGATAAACTCTTGTTGCAATGGCAATAAAGAGAGATTTTGAAAAATTGTAAAAAAAATTCTCCTGACTCAGAAGGTTTAGAGCCTTGATATTTTGCATGAATTATCAGTATATTGACCTCTTTCCTAATTGCTAAAATTATTTCCCTTATGTCCCCAGGGGTTGCGGCTTATAAAGAATTCAAGAATGATTTTTGAAACCACAGATCCTGCTTTACTATAGGGCCAATTTCATCACGATTTGGCAGAAATGGTCCTTTGTTTGTCCTCTAAAAGAATAGAAGTTTATTGAAATCTCTTCTTGCCATGGCAATGAAAATGAAAATTTAAAAAATCTTTAAAATTCTCCTCCTCCTGACCAGAAAGCATAGAGTCTAAAATCTGACAGAAATCATTTGTTTATTTTTCATTCGTTTTTGTACCTTTTTTCAGATGACAAAATTTCCAAAAATCAAAGAAGTTGCTGACGAAAATTTCAAGTTGATGGAATTTGAAATATTTTTGCCTTTTGTGGCAGGAAACAATGTGGAAAATGCAGAAGTTGCTTGTAAGATTTCCTTATTGTTTTCTGAACCTTTTTCCAAAGGGGTGTCAAAAAGTTGGATTGTGTGGGAATGGGTTAACCGTTTCCCGTTTTTCGGAATTTTAGACCAGTCCACTTTGAAAGAAGTTACAGACAACAAACAAAAGTGGGTGCAATTTGAAAAGTTACTAACCTACAGGTTAGAAAATATTGTGGTAAAAGAAGAAATTGCTTGTGACAAGCAATTTCTTCTTTTCCCACAATGTTTTCTCAAGTATAAATTCACAGGGACGTGAAAACACGGGATTGTACAGGAAAGGGTTAATATGCTTGTTTTTGTCCTTTCTTGAATATTATGTACATAGAGCCACTGTGAGTGATGAGTAAAGTCAATTCAATAAGGACGTCTTATGAGAAAGGTTAAAGACTAAACAAATATAATGAGAAGATATTTTAAAGTGGAGGTGTTCAAAAGTAAACTAGCGACCACCTTTCCAATATTGTAAACCATATTGGTCCCTTACACCCCACAAAATTGAACCACTCTTCTCATTTCCTGCTTGGCTCTTTAAACCAATCCCACACACGCCTGCTTTTTTACACCCCTCAAGGAATATGCTTGGGAAGACATTGTGGGAAATGAAGAAATTGCTTGTTACCCAATTAGGACAAAGAAATTTGTAATGGCAGACATTTTCTATGACGTAGGCAATATATGTGTTGCTTAACCTATTCAGACACGAGAGAATTTTAGACTTGTCCAAATTGAAAGAAGATGCAGACGACAATTTTAGGTTGATGCAATTCTAAAATTTTTTGTCTTTTGTGGTAGAAAACATTTTGGACATGGAAGAAATTGCTTGAAACAAGCAATTTCTTCCATGTCCACAATGTTTTCCAAAGCTTTCTTCTTGAGGGGCGTAAAAAAGAGGGCTTGTGAGGGAATGGGTTATAAGGCAGCTCACAAATCTCAAGAGGTAGGATATGGTGCAACATCTTTGCTTGTCATACGTTTTGAAAAGTGAGGCATACATGTGCAGAGATTGTTTCTAAAATCAGTAATAAATCTCTAAAATGATCCCTGCTTTTCCATCAACTTGAAATTGTCATCTGCAACTTCTTTCTATTTGGATAAGTCTGAAATATTGTCATCTGAGAATGGGCCAAGGCGAAACCTGGTTGACTGTTTTTGCCTTAGAATTGTCTATTTCATTGTCATTGTTCAATTGACCAATTGCTGACCCCGCCAAATTACTTCATAGGCCACACCCACTGACTCCAACAGTAAGTCCCTCTATGATTTTTAACAGCGTTATTTTGCAAAATTTATGGCCATTAGCATGCTACAAAGGAGTAAAATAGTTGGTTTAGCAACCAAAACATCGTAACTTCAGCTTATTTCAGCTGTAGTTACTATGTTTAAGTCGCTAAACCAACAAAAAGGTTAACAAAAATGATGGCCAATGTCGGAGTTGAAAGCACAGGTCTTGGCAGAATAAATGATTTGATTGGTTGGTTGATTCCTTGATTGACAGCCGCGATTGGTCAATTGACAGATCACTTGTAACGCCCCCTGATCTCCCTCATTGTGTGTGTAGTTAGACTAAAATATCAAATAATATTATTTTGTAAAAAATTATGGCCATGGCAGTTTCATAAAACAAAAGGTTAACGACCTTGGTTTGCAACCTTTAAGAAACATTACTGTAGCTGAAAAAAGCTGTAGTTTTGATGTGTAAGTTGCCAAACTAACTAAAATGCTTGACATATTATATGTTTGACATTAACCCTTCCCACATAATCACAATCTTTTGACACTCCTCAAAGAAGATAGCTTTGGAAAACAATGTGGAAAATGAAGAAATGGCTTGTCACAAGCAATTTCTTCATTTTCCACCATGTTTTCTTTCCCAAAAGACAATTTTTTTTTAAATTTCATCAAGTAACATTATTGTCTATAACTTCTTTGAAATTTGAACCAGTCTAAAACTTTGTCATCTAGTAATGGGTTAACTGCCTATTGAAATTAACGATTTGATTTTTTAACTGGATTTTTGAGGGACAGGGGTGATGCATCAATTTCATAGCTGTCATGTACGACATTTTAACAGTTTGAAGTATCTGTGAATTTCTTAAAACATATATCTGAAACTTAAAATGTATGGTTGTTGTTATTCTTAAACCTCTTAACTACAGCCTAATCAAGCTGTAGTTATGAGCGTTTAGAATGACAATATGTTCAGTATCAAAAAAGCAAGAAATCTAAACATTCAAGGGAGGCAATTCTAAATCCTATATAAACTCACCTGAGCACAAGTGTGCAAGGTGAGCTATAGTGATAGTCCACTTTGTCTATTACTTGTCATTTTTTTTTTTGTTTTTGTTTTTTTTTTGTATATGTATCATGCATCTCATCAGTATATCCGAAAGGAGAAGGAACCTTTTGCATTTTGTATGTATCATCTCCTGGTAGACCTGTACCAAGTTTTGTTCATGTGATGCCCATAAGTCCATCCTATTTCATAAAGGAACCAAATTTTGTAAAAGGGTCCCTAAAGAAGTCTTCTTTCAAAGTAGCAAAAAGACATTCCCGACCCCCATCTGCTACACAAAACCTCTGGTTTTTGCAGCATTAAAGTGACCAATGGAAAAAAGAAATTACTTGACCAAGGAGGTCAAGAGCTTTTGTATGATTAACATCAGTCTTATACATTTCTGGAATCAGCCTGTCTGTTAATCTGTCTGTCCGTGTGTCCATCTGTGTGTCCATCAGTCTGTGTACAAATATTCAAGTAATTTTATGTTTTTTGAACTCCTCCTACAGTCTTGCTCCAAAAGTGAATAATCTATAGAGATATTGAAGTTATGCAAGACGCTATGTTGAAGTCTCAATTTCCCCTTGAAGAAGAGTGATATCCCCTTGAACTTAGATGCTCTTCTGTAATATGGCTCATTCAAGTAATTTTGTATTGAAAACTCCTTCTACAATTTTGCTTTGAAAGTGTTCGAAGTTTATACATAAATTGATCACATGTTTAAGTTTTGTAAGACATCATTTTGAAGTCTTATATTCCCTAGGTAAAAGAATGACTGTAAATCTCTCTGCATTTGGATTTTTGAATTTTACCATTAGAAATTTTACAAAACTGATAATAGGACATTATCTCAAACAAACATTGAGACTACTAACTTACTTTCATAAAACAAGCCCATTTGGCTTAATCTTATTCCTCTCTTCATTATGTAACTTCAGAGTAATTAGTTTGGTGTGAGCATATTTTGAAATTATTCCCTGATTAACAAGTAAAATTAGCTTAAAAACAGACCCTTTTCCTCTTTCAGCAGGTATATTGAAACATATACTATTTCCTGCTAATGAATGTTGACAAGTTACAAATTGAAAACCTCTTTAACCTTTTCCTGAACAAATCTGTGATTTTACATCACTAATTTTATACTTGAGAAAACATTGTTCAAAAAGAAGAAATTGCTTGTAGCAAGCAAGTTCTCCTTTCCAAAGAATATTTTCTACTTCATAGGATGGATTCATTTCAAATTGCTTGCAATCTTCATTTTTGTCTGCAACCTCTTTCAAGTTGGACCAGTCTAAAATTTCAAAAAATGGGAAAGGGTTAAGTTAAATTTCATTGTGTCTGTACTATGATTTTCTGTTTCATATTTATATTGAATCCAGCAATTTTGTCTTTCTACAAGTTAACAATTTATTTTCACTACCCGTAATTTTAATTCCGTGACAGGAGTCACAATGGTGTGTTTAAGTATGGGATTAACTCTTTACCTTTAATGCCACTGTTGATCAAAGAGTAATTCAATTACAAATTATCATTTGTTCAGGGGCAAATTTAACACTTTTTGCCAAAGGTTGGAAAAAAAAGTTTTCATTTTTCTCTTCAATTATACAGTTTTGAATCTTATTTGAATTCAGTGCTATATCACCGAAGTAATTCTGTGATATGTTTTCAGGACAACTTTTTGGCATGAAATTTCTTCATAGTTAAGGATTAAGGTTGAGAGCCCTCATAACTTTGTATTATATACAAATACAAATGAAAGGTTGAAGAAATAACGGTTTTTAAAGCGTGCTGGAAACAAAGTAAAAGGCCGCTATGAAAAGGACAGTAAAGTGAAAATGATTTTGGATCGTTAGATTTACAAATACGAGTATTTATGTCAATGCTTTCATTACGGCCAGGTCACTTCTGTATTGTGGTTACAGATGGTTTAATCAAAATAAGTTAAATGGGAAGATCGACAGAAATTACTTTTGATTGATTTTTGTGCTCTAATAGTTTTTTTTGTGGATAATAAAGAAGACATCATGGCTGTGATCGTCAACCAGGAAAAAACTTTGGTAAGAAAAATTTTGTTAATCTGATCAGAGTTAACCATAGATTTCACCCATTCCCACACAATGATGCTTTTTTTGCCCCTCTACTAAATAAGCTTTGAAAAACATTGTGGAAAAGGAAGAATTGTTTGTTACAAGCAATTTGTCCATTGTCCACAATGCTTTCTATCTCAAAATGAAAGGATTTTCTAGATTCTACCAAGATAAGATTTTTGTCTGCAACTGCTTTCAATTTGGACCAGTCTAAAATTGTGTTGTTTGGTAATGGGTTAAAAGAACCTAATAATATTTTCCTATCACAGACGACAAAAATTTAGACTGGTTAAACTCGAAGAAGTTTCAAAAGATAATTCTAAGTTTGCGAAATGAATTTTCAGTCATTTTAGGGAAGAAAAGATGGTGTGAATTAAGTTAATGTATGTTTCAAATAATTTTATCTTTTCCCATCATAGTTTCCAAAGTTTTATCATGAGGTCGTAAAAAAAGTGAGATGGTGTGGGAATCGGTTAACCTTCTTAGAAAATCTTTTTCACAGCAACCAGGTGATTGATTTTAATCCAATTTCTCTTGGATAATTCTTTGAAGACTGTTTATCAGATCATCTTAAAGAATTTGATGGGATGAAAAATATGGCTTATATAGGGGCTTATTTCTTTATATGGTATATAGTGAAAACTTAAAAAAAAATCTTTGAAACATGTAGATCAATTTCAATCAAATTTCACAGGTATTATCCTTTGGAGTCCCTTTATCAGATATCTTCAATGAATTTAAATGGATGAAAAAACATGGCTTTTTTCGGGGGGGGGGGGGGTTAACTTCTTTTTATGGAATAATTTCTTCAGAATCCTGTTGATGGATTTCAACCAAATTTTAAAGGAATGATCCTCAGATGACTCTTTGTGAGATTCTTTTATGCAATTTTGATTGGTTTAAAAACATGGCTTTAATTGTCCTAGCTATGTCCATATATAGTATACAGTGAAAATTTTGAAAATTTGACATAATAGATGAATTTTCCATAACTCAAAATGATTTTTGTAAAACAGCAAAAACTTTGAAAAACATCTGTAGAACTATTTCAAAGGTTAATGTGAACAGATTTATTTTCCAGATATGGCAAAGATTTTGCACTCATTAATTCATTGACGGAATTTATAATTGATCATATAGGGTAAAAAATTAGGTCACTCGGTTAAACATCAAGAAATGATTGTGTGCTCTATAGAGGCCTCATATTTGGCTTGATTGCCTTAAATTGGTTCAATATGTTTGTCTATCTCAGCCAGGGGCAAAAAAGTTCTGAATCTTTGTAATATTGTTATTTTGTTTCTGATTTCTTATACAAGATCTTGCTCAAAGGTGACTTTTGACCAAAATCTGGTCACTTTTGCTTTGATTATTTCTGCCGTCATCGCCTCAGGTGAGTGCTTTAGGGCAGCCCTCTTGTTTAAAGAGCTAGTCTTTCAAGTGTGGAGATAAGTCAGATTACACAAGTATTTAAGGGATTGCAACTTAGATGGTTTCAAAAACAAGTTAATTTCTTAAGGTAAAATGTCAAGGTCAATTCTGTGGAAATCTGCTGTTGCAGGGTTGCTGTATTAAACAGACCTTGTATCACATGCAATTATGATTTATATGAGAATGTTGTTTATCTTCAGGCATGCTCTTCTCATGAGATTGTCCTTTATGTCTGACTATGGGCTTCAAGTCTTGTATTGGAAAACATGGGAAATGGGGCTTAAATGCCGATTTAATTGTTTTGCTCTAAGGGCCAAAATCTTGGCCTATCTTGATGAAACTAGATCAGAATGATTGATAAAGGAATTAAGAGATGCCTTATTGACATATGCTTTGTTTACAAACTAGAGGCAACAATTTTTGGCAAATCTCAATGAAATTTGGTCGGAATGATTGTACGGCCATTAAGATAAACCTTTTTGTTAGCCCACTCGTAAAGGTCTTGTGAAGGTTCCATTGGAAATCACCTGAAAAAAACTCCTTAATGATAAGTTAATCAATATCAATAAATTTTATAACCCTTGTGTACTTCTTTTCTCATAAAAACTTGCTTTAATGTTTCAGTTTCATGTTTTTTGTCAAGCCCGCTTGTGGTGAGCGAGGCATAGTTGTCACTATGACAAGTCGGTGTATGTGCGTTAGTGCATAGGTCAGTCCGTCCGAATTTGCCGGGACAATTTCTCCTACATTTATGGATGGATTTCAAAATAAATTGGCACAATTGTTCTTCATCATGAGTAGATGTGCCATTTGAAAGAATTATTTGGATAGCTTCAAGTTAAAGGTCACAGCTCAAGGCCAAACACTTAGATTGTGCTTGTCCGGAGCATTTCTCCAACAAAGTCAAAGCTAAAGGTCAAACACTAAAATTGTGCTTATCTAGAGCATGATACCTAGAAAATTTTGTGGGCTTAACAGTAGTTGTCCTGGGACAACCATCTAGTTTATTAAATAAAGATTTCAGGTGAACAATCTAGGGGGACCCTTTGTTTATGTTCAGATGTATTTTGAATGTATTTCCAACCTCTTTCACTTTTGACTAGTCAAAACGTTTTTCATCTGGTAAAAGGTTAAAACTTCATGTTCAAATTTCATGTAACCTAAATCCTATTATATAATGTTGTTACATTCAAAGTTAAACAGTACAAAGTGATTAATTTCATTGAAAATCAATGCATAAATTGATCTTCTTTTGTTGAGTGTTTTTTGGTAAAACAAAAATTATTTTAATCTGGTTTCTTTTATCTTAAGTGTTTTTGTAGAATTTATAAAGATTAAATGTATTTGATCTTTACATAAAATAATCTTGCATTAAATATTTTTCTTTGAAGCTTAAGTGACAAAAATAAGCTATTATATATCTTTGATAAAGAATTCAAGACATTACAGAAGTCAACATTTTACTTTGGTTTACCATAGTCCATAAATTAACTTTGTTATACCACTCTGAAATATTAATGAACTTTATTTTACCAATTTTAAATATTACAATTAGACTATAAAATAACTTTGTTATACCAATTTGAAATATTACAATTAGACCATAAATGAACTTTGAACTCTGACTTTGGTCAACACTTATGTGATTGTTGGTTTGGCAACTTGAAATCGTAACAATGTGCTTATTCAAGCTGTAGTAATGCCATTTAGCTAACCATTTTACTTGTTCATTACATGTTACTGACCATAGTTTTTATGCTTCTTAAATGGAAAGCATATAGCCTTACTTCATCTGTCTGTCCATCCGTCTGTCATTCCATTCGTCCATTCCTCTGCCCTTTTTCCTCGATTTCTCTACAACCCTTGGGGCAAATTTGATGAAAGTTAACAAGTGGATTCCTAATGAAATTGCGCCATCGCAATTTTTCCTGGTTAGCTCCACTGGCTGAAAGCCAGAGAGCTATTGTCATGGCATTGTGTCGGTCGTGTGTGCATTCATCCTTCCAGTCATCCGTCCGTCTGTAAACTTTTACTTTGAAAATCTTCTCCTCAGAAAGTACGAACAGATTTCAACCAAATTTTACAGAAATGATCCTTAGGTGACCTTCTATCAGATTCCTTCAAAGAATTTTGATCGGATGAAAAACATGGCTTTAATGGGCGTGGCTAATTTCCATATATGGTGAAAGCTTTGAAAATCTTCTTATCAGAAACCAGTGTTTTCAACCAAATTTCATAGAAATGATCCTTGGGTGACCCTCTACCAGGTTCTTTCAGAGAATTTTGATCGGATTAAAAAACACGGCTTTAAGGGGCAGGGCTATTTCCATATATGGTGAAAGCTTTGAAAATCTTCTTATCAGAAACCAGTGGTTATGGCTTAAATGGGCAGGGCTAATTTCCATATATGGTATATACTGAAAACTTTGTATTTCTCAGGAACCTGTTGATGGATTTCAACCAAATTTCATGGGAATGATAACCAGATGACTGTTTGTCAGATTCCTTCATACAATTTTGATTGGTTGAAAAACATGGCTATTATGGTGGTGGGTTATGTCCATAAATGGTATACATTGAAAATTTTACATAATGAATTTTAGATATCTTGACTTGACTTTTGTAAAAACAATGAAAAATTTGAAATTGGTTCTCAAGAACTATTTCAAAGATTTCAATGATTTGGATTTATTTTCATTATACTCAGATTATCTAAATTTATGAAAAAATTTGCTTAACCAGTACATTCATGCCTATGGAGTGATACAGGGACTCAAGCGCCTCTAGTTTTTGGATAGCTCCAAGTTCAAAGTCACAGTTCAAGGTCAAACATTAAAATTGAGCTTTTCAAGGGCAATTTTGCATCTGCATTTATAAAAGGATTTCAATATTGGCACAATTGTTCTCTCTCATGAGTGGAAGTACCTTTTGAAAATATATAAAAAATAAGATAGCTCCAGGGTCAAGACTCAAGCTTAATTAAAGTCAAACATTAGAATTAAGCTTCTCTGGAGCAGAGGTCCTAAAACTATAGATAAATTTTGAAATAACTTTACGCAATTGTTTTTTATCATGAGTAGATATGCCATTTAAAAAAAATAAATCAGAAAGCTCCAAGGTCACAGCTCAAGGTCAAATGTTAAAATAAACATGTACAGAGCTTAATTGGATCCTTCAATTATGGATGGATTTCTTGACACAGCTGTTCTCTATCATGAGTAGATCATGAATAGATGTACCATTTGAAAGAAATATTCAGAACATTCCTAGGTCAATGTCACAGCTTAAGGTGAAATTATTAAATTAAGCATGTGTAGAATAGCTCTTAAAATTATGGATGGTTTTTGAAATAACTTTCACAATTGTATTCTATCATGAGTTCACAATTGTATTCTATCATGAGCATGTGTGCTATATGAAAAAAAAAATCAGATAGTTCAAAGGTCAAGGTCACAGCTCAAGGTCATATGTTAAAATTAAGTATGTTCTCAGCATAGCTCCCGATGTTATTGATGGATTTTAAAAATAACTCTGCACAATTGCTCTCTATCATGAGTAGATGCCATTTGGAACAAATTTTTAGATAACTCCAAGGTCAGGTAACAACTCAAGGTTGGTCTTTAAAATCAAGAATGTCTTGAGAAGGGTGAGCTAATAGCCATGGCTTTTTCTGTCTGACCCATCCGATTTGTCTGGCCATCCATTTGCCCATCAATCAGTCCACATCAATTTCTACACAACACTTGGGCAAAAATGGATGAAACTTCATCATGTGAATTTCTAATGAGATTTTATCTAAGCATTTCCCTAGTTTTTGGATATCTTCAAATCAAGGTCACAGTTCAAGGTTAAACATTGAGCTTTTCCAGAACTTCAATTTTTGATGAATTTCAATATACCTTCGCACAATTGTTCTCTATCAAGAGTAGATATAACATATAAAAGAAATATTCAGATAGCTCCAAGGACAAGATGAAAGTACAAGGTCAAACATAAAGTAAGCATGTCTGGAGCATAGAATGGATTTTGAAATAACTTTGCACAATTGTACTCTATGATCAGTAGATATACCATTTGAAAAAAACAATCAGATAGCTCCAAGGTCAAGGTCACAGTTCAAGGTAGAAGTATAAAATTAAGCATGTCCAGAGTATATCTCCTTCAATTATGGATGGATTTCAATATAACTTGGATTTCTATCATGAGTACCACTAGATATGCCATTTGAAACAAATTTTCAGATAACTCCAAGGTATCTATTTTTGTATTTTTTCATCTTAGGTTGCTCAATTTTATACGCCGCCGGAGGCGGTTGTATATTGGCGTCATCCTCTCCGTCTGTCCGTTTGTCCATCCCTCAGTACGTACGTACGTACATACGTCCACTTTTCTTGTGAGCACAACTCCTCCTAAGTTTCTGGGTGGATCTTTTTGAAACTTGGTCAATGTTATCACCTTACTTAATAGGTAGATGTGCATGAAGTAAGGATTTTATGGTTCATTGATTTTTGCCCCAGTTATGCCCCCTTAAAACTTAGTCTCTGGGGCTTACTGAAATTGCAGCCTTGTGAATGCAACTCCTCCTAAGTTTCTGACAGGATCTAAATGAAACTTGGTGGATGTTATAACCTAAATTGGTAGATGCGCATGAAGTAAGGATTTTATGGTTCATTGATTTTTGCCTCAGTTATGCCCCCTTAAAACTTAGTATCTTGGGCTTATTGAAATTGCAGCCTTGTGAATGCAACTCCTCCTTACTTTTTGTCTTGATTTAAATGAAACTTGGTAAATGTCATCACCAGAATTTGTAGATGTACATGGATCGAGGATTTTATGGTTCATTAATTTCCCTGAATTATACCCCCTTAAAACTTACTATCTGGGGCTTATTGAAATTGCAGCCTTGTGAACGTAACTCCTCCTAACTTTTTGTCTTGATTTAAATGAAACTTTGTCAATATCATCACCATAATTTGTAGGTGTACATGGATCAAGGATTTTAAGGTTCATTGATTTTTGCAAGAGTTATGCCCCTTGACACTTAGTCTCTTGGCCCATTCAATCTATTTTAACAAATAGTTTGAAAAGGTAGTCTACAAATATTTTGAATTTGGTCAAAATAAGTAGTATCTACAATTATTTTTGTGAAACAGCAGCAAAGAGGCGGCGTATATTGTGACTGTGGCACTCTCGTTCACAAATCCTTTTACAAGTGGATGGCATTGACTCTATGAACATATACCTTTAACATTTTAAACCATGTTTCAAATAGCAACCCAAAGGTTACAAGCACCTGCTAGGGCAAGCTATGTTGTCTTTGTCTATGTTGACATCTCTTGTAAGAATCATACTTCACAAATTTCCAAAAGCCAAATGTCATTTACCCCACTGAAGTTCTCCTGTCCCCCTTTCTTCCCACAATTGATCTCAATGGTATGATTGTTTTTAATTGATTGCTGAAGTTTTACCTGTATAAAATTTTTGTCTAGTAATTTGAGTTGAACAATTTATTACAGCCAATCAATTGCTTAGTATTTAAGTCAACAAATTTTAGTAGACTTTGAAATTTCAATAAATATTCAATTAAATTTTAGGTTGTGAAATTTATAGTGCCAAAGTAAATATTTACTTTGAATAATTGGAAATTTTAAATTTCAAGATGACTTTGTACTGATACCATCAGTGAACATTAACCAGTTACCAGACGAGAAATTTTTAGACTTGTCCAAATTTAAAGACATAGCAGACAACAAAAATTCTTAAAATCTTTGTCCTTTGGGAAGGAAAGCATTGTGGATAATGAAGAAATTGCTTGTGACAAGAAAGTTCTTCATTTCAGAATGTTTTTCAAAGGGTTTGGCTCAGGGGGCATTCAACAGCTGGATTGTGGGTTAAGATATTTTTCTCAGATGATGACATTCAGGTTGTTACAGTACAAATGCACTTGACCCATTACAAGAAATTAAATTCTGGACTGATCAATATTGGACAAGGTTCAGCTGACAATATGTCAGAAGTGGCAAATGTATTTGAAATAATAATATTATATTAGAAAGAGTAAAAAACATTTTTGAGAGAAAATGAGAAAATTTTTGCTACAAATGTAAGTAAACTTGCTCCATATTTTTCTCGATGAATCATCAAAATGCATTTGAGCGAGTGCGTGACATTTCCAACCATTACACATGTGCGCCAAGTAAAGACTCAGATCAGCCTGGGCATCCGCACAGTCTGATCAGAGTCTTCACTCTGCGCTCTGTAGATAGATACTGACCCAAAACTTCTTTTAACAATCAGCGAATGTTCTCATTGCCCCGAATGTCTGTCAAGTGTGCTCAATGAGTGCGAGTCACCCACATGCGAAATGGTTGGAAATGTCACGCATAGGCTCATTTGTGGTAAAAATATGTCAAAATGGTGAAACTTACTTTTTACCTAAACATCAATATATACCCTCAGTTATTTTTTTCTGAGAGACCATGCATGCAGAGACTGAATAATTCTGAGGTAAAGGAATATTTTTAAGTTAGGGGGTTATTTAGACTAGTGGTCTAGGTCAATATTTACTTTAGTATATAGATTTATAACCTGTTGAAAAGAATTCAAAAGAAAGTGGTCACCATAATTTGAGGGTCTCTGTCTAAAACTACTGTAAGAGCACATGAAGCTTTTACTGCTGTTGTTTCCAAGACATAAATTAAACCATTTCCACAAATTCCTTTTCATAGGCCCCTCACAAAGAGAGGTTTGGAAAACAATGTTGAAAATGAAGAAATTGCTTTTTGCAAGCAATTTCTCCATTTTCCACTTATTTTCTATCTAAGAGAAGATTAACACTTAAAATTCTATCAATTTGAAAAAGTGATCTGCAATTTCTTTGAATTTGGACTAGTCTAAAATGTTGTCATTTTGGAGTGCGTTAAGATTAATACTTTTTTCTCATTTCTGAAATGGTCTAATTTCATATGACAGGTCAAGTATTGATCTATAGGAGGAAAAGTGACAATGCTAGGTTATCAAAAGGTTGGTACTAATTAGCCATTTTGGAGAGATAACAAAATTGATTTGTTAGCCTCTTCATTTCTTCAAATGAGCTTGACACATTGGAAGTCATTAGGTTGTGTGAGTCAGTAGTTATTCTGATGGCAATATGAGGTCATTGGGAAATTTTGCATTTGATTTTTTGTCAACCCATTACCAGACAACAGACTCAGGTCCAAAGTCAAAGAAGTTTAAGAAAACAATGTTGATGAACTTTTAAAAAACTTTTTCATTTTGGTTACAAACATTGTTGATAATGGAGAAACTGCTTGTAACAAGTAATTTCTTCCATTTTTCCACAATGTTTTCTTAAGCATTTTTCTTTGGTGCATAGTGGTCTGGCTTAAGACAGTCTGGTACAATTGGACCATGATTGGTAGATTGACAACAATCAGAGTGACACTATTGTTGCATTTTAGAGCACACTATATGTAAATAAATGTTATCATTTTTCAAGTGTAACCCATTCCCACACAATTTTAGACTGGTCGAAATTGAAAGAAGCTCCGGAAGACAATTTCAAGTTGATGGAATTTTAATTTTTTTCGGCTTTTTGGATAGAAAACAATGTGGATATTGAAGAAATTGCTTGATACAAGCAATTGCTTCATTTTCTACAATGTTTTCAAAAGTTTTTTTTCTTGAGGAGCTAGAAAAGGAGGGAATGCATGGGAATGGGTTAATTGTTGATTTTCATAATTGTTGATTTTCAATCACCAATATTTTTACATTTTTGCTTGGAACAAATACAGTCGTTGAAAGTTTAGAGTTGACTATTGATTTAATAAATGACTGGAAATGACTTGAATTGGACAAACAGATGGTGTACATTGAGATCAGACTGAATATAGGTTCAGGCTGATCTTTGTCTAAATCTCCTGTCAAGGCAAGAATGTTGCAGGCTCAGCAATTAATTATCAGAGAAAATATATATTATTTTGTATAATTTCAGGAGGACTTTCTGGCCACTGATGAATTGTTTGTGGAGTACTTCAATGTCTTTCTGGCACTACCTGTAAGTATTATGGTAACATTTACATGAGACTAACCAATTCCCACACAATGACACTTTTAAACGCCCCTTAATATAAAAGCTTTGGAAAACATTGTGGATAATGAAGAAATTGCTTGTTACAAGCAATATCTTCATTATCCACAATGTTTTCTACCCTACAAGACAAATATTTAAATATGCCATCAACTTGAAATTGTCTATGTAGCTTCTTTCAATTTGGACCAGTCTAAAACTTTGTTGTTTGGGAATGGGTTAAGAAAAACACAACCAGTGTCAGTTAACCTATTCTCACAAAATGACGTTTTGGGACACCCCTCAAGAAGAAAACTTTAGAAAAAATTACGTAATATGAAGAAATAGCTAGTATCAAGCAATTTCATAATTTTCCACAATGTTTACTATCCAAAAAGCAAAAAAACGAAAGAAATTCTAAAATTCCATCAACTTGAAATTGTCGTCTGCAACTTCTTTCAATTTGGACCAGTCTAAAATTTTTGCTGGTTGGTAATGGGTTTATCCATTCCCACATAACCCCTTATTTTACACCCCCTGAAGAAAAATACATGGGGAAAAACATTGCAGAAAAAGAAGAAATCAGCTGTATCATCTTTAAATTTCGACTAGTCTAAAAACCTCATAGAAATGAATTTCTGCTCACAGAGGAAAATATGTTTGTGTGAGTTTTTGTAATGAAAATAATCAATAGAAAGTCAGTTTAAACTGTTAATTGAGTTATTACCTAAAAGCAGCACAACTGTATCAATATTCAATTCCCATTTAGATTGCAAGGCATTTTATGACACTAATATAATTGCTTGTCATTGAAGTTTTCATTGATTTGCTTGACAGATGATAATTGTTTGCTAGGAGTCACCCTTAGAAATACCAATCTAGACCATGGATTTTGTTTTTATATCCCTTGGCCAAAAGCTGCTAGGTTTATATTGTCATTCAGTACATCAGTCTGTCTGTAATCTTTTTCTTTAACTTTAAAAAATTAAGTTCTTGGTAATTTAGTATGACTGATTCTTTGATGATCCTTTTTCTTTACAACAAAAAGAATGATCCAATATGAAATATGGCTTTTGTTGGCAGAATATATTCATTACAATGGCATATAGTGAAAAACTTTAATATCGCCTTCTCAGAAAGTTAAGGCTGGATTCCAACAAATTTTGCCAAGATAAGATTTCTCACAGTATCATGCAAGACATAGACTTTATTGTAAGGGCTTATTCCCATAAGTAGTAAAATAATTGAATATTATTGTTACATCCTGCTGAAGGTGGATCTATATTAATATCATCTACTAGGGCATCAATCTATCCATCCATCCATCCATCTATATTCATCCATCCATTGATCCATCCATCCACCCATCCATCCATCCATCCATCCATCCATCCATCCATCCATCCATCCATCCATCTACATTCATCCATCCATTGATCCATTGATCCATTCATCCATCCATCCATCCATCCATCTACATCCATCCATCCATCCTCATCTTCTACATTTATTGTCGGTTTTGCCAATTTAGGCTTCATCACAGAAAAGGGGGTTTAATGCAATATTTTTTGTATTGACTTAACCCTTTCCCATTTTTGGAAATTATAGACCAGTCCAAATTGAAAGAGGTTACAGACAACAATGAAAACTGGATGCCATTTGAAATGAAACCATCCTAAGTGGTAGAAAATATTGTGGAAAAAGGCGAAATTGCTTGTTACAAGCAATTTCTTCTTTTTCCACAATGTTTTCTTGAGTAAGAAATTACAGGAACGTAAAATCCCGTATTTGAACGGGAAAGGGTTAAGTCAGCAGTGTATAATGTGACTATGGCACTCTTGAACTCAGATAGTTTCATTGGGATTTCAACCATATTAAACTAGAATATTCCTAGGGTCATCTTCAATTAGATACCTTGAAAGAAAAAAATGAACTGTTGTGAATGCTAGACAGAGGTTTGTCTAATTTTGTTAGATTTATAAAAGGGAAGTAATTCTGCTTTAATTCATGTCAGCAGTACGCAGGAAATGATAACTTTTCTGGAACAAACAAACTTAGATATCAGTTGCTTCCCTTGTTGAATGATCCCAACACATTACTGCTTTTTCATGACATTAAAGAATAGAGTTCAGGAACACAATGTAGATATTGATACAAACAAATTATTCAGTATCAACTTTGTTTTCTTCTTTAAAAAGACAGATATTTGAAATATTTGCATCTTGAAAGTAAGATCTGCAAATTCTCTTTGCTTTTGGAGGATTCTGAAATTGTATGGCCTAGCAATAGATTGAAATTGCAGCTCAAAAAGTCATTGTTCTAGAACTATTTCAATAATCACATGTAGTTCTTGAATGTTCAAGAACTAGTTCTCAAACTGGTTTATGATTGTTCAAGAGTGTTACATGAAAGCTCAAGATTGTAATAAGCTGTCATACTGACTCAATTGTCTTTCGTTGTCTTTCATCCGTCGCCTGTGTCCATCTGCTAGTTTGATGTGTGTTTTTCAAACTTGGTAGGATTGTTCCTTGGATGAAGCTCTATCAAAGTTGTTAAAATGGTCTAAATCCTTCCTTACGCATAAAGCAAAGAATGTAACTAGTCCAGATATTCACATAATGAATTTAGAATATTAATTAACCCTTGTCATGCTTAAAATTCGGTTTTAGCAGGAGGTATAGACAAGATCAGCTTACACTTAAGTGCAGTCTGATCTTAGCCTGCACCTCCTGTCTGTCCTTTTCAAAACAGAGTGGTTTATGAAATAAAGTTTCAAGAGACGTATTGACCATAGAACAAGTTCTACTAGTGCTTTCAGCCCTTTGTTCTTAATGAAATTCTGAAACAAAAAATATTCAGCATGACAACGGGTAACTTATCAGGAAAGTTTGCTGGAAGTTTCATGTCTTATATGACATCTTACTTGAAATGTTTAAATTTGTAACCACTTTATTAGGGAAAGTGAAATAATTATGTAGGCTATCAATATTCAATTAGTTTTTTCCCCTGTTTAACAAGTATGCAAATTTTTCAATTAAGTTGTTGTTATGACAAGGTAGTTATGGTGAGGCCATTTAACAGATTAAAATTGTGAAATGAAGCCATTTAAAAGATTAAAATTGTGAAATGAAGCCATTTAAAGTTCTAAGCTCTCTTTAAGTCCAATTTCAGTAAAAGTTTATTCAAATTTTTCCTTTTGCATCTAGCTGTGTTTCATTTGCCCTTGTCAAGTTCTTGAAAATCTTACTGATAGTTTGAAAAAAAATTCAGAACACACTCATTATCCTATTTGACCCTTTATCAGACAACAAAATAATGATAAGATTTATAAATCTTTTCTTTTCGGGGGTGGCGGGGGGGGGGGGAGGCATTGTAGAAAATGAAGAAATTGCTTGTAACAAGCAGTTTCATAATTTTCAGCAATGTTTTTAAAGCCTTTTACTTGAAAGGGATTCAAAAATTAGGATTGTGTGGGAATGGGTTAACCATTTACTAGAATTCATTCTTAAGACAAAATTCAAAAAAGTTGAAGCTGAAAATTTAAATCACTACAAGAATACCAAGTTTTAGACTTGCCCATTTGAAAGATTTCTAAATTGAAAAATATGTGTCATTAAAAGAAGTTATAAACTTCATTGTGTAATGGATTGCTACAAGGAAAATTACCACATTACCTGAAATTTTTTTTGGACAGGTCCAAATTGCAGGAAGTGCAAACGATAATTTCAAGTTGGTGAAATTTCAGAAAGTCTTTGTCTTTTAGGATAAAAAACCTTGAGGATAATGAAGAAATTGCTTGTCACAAGCAATTTCTTCATTGTTCACAATGTTTTCAGAAGTTTGATTCTTTAAGGGAATAAAAAAGCTGGATCATATGGGAAAGGGTTAAGAGTAGATTTGAATCGAAAATTTAGTGCTAAAACGGGAAGAAAACATATTGAGAATGGGAGCAGTAACTCTCTTTTTTTTCCAACAGTGTTTTCCTAATATAATTTCTGTGGGATGTAAAAAGTTAGGATTGTATGGTAATGGGTAAACCGGCAAAAAGGAGTAAGTGAACCGTGCTGGAGAAAGTAAAAAATCTTAACACACTCCTCAATGATTTTGAACTTCTCAAATTTCAAAACAAGGGCTCTTAGATTTAATACTCAAATGCCAAGATTGATCAAATTTTATAAAGCCAGTCAAATACTGTAAGGCTTTGAATTGTGAAGTATTTTGAAGATGGTGCTTCATCTGATTCTTGTACCTTCTGATTTAGGACAATATTCAACTTATTATACTGAATAAGATCCTAATATTCAGAACTGCATTAAAATCAAAGGGCTGAAAGTACTGAAAAACCCTGATTATGGCTCAATATTTCTTTTGTTAACGGAAGTTAAAAATGATTCAGAGGCCTAAAACATCAAACAGTGGTAAGGACCAAGATCACATATTTTCAGGCTGATCTCAGTCTTTATCTCCGCAGAATCATTCCAGATCAGCATGACAAGGGTTAAGGTAATGAAGGAAGCGTTGTTAAAACTATACTATATATCTTGGTCTGCAACGCTGTTATTCCAGTTATGTTCCAATAATAGAATATGTTTATTATATGGTGAAGTACCCCATATTACACTCGCTTGAATCTTTGGAATTTCAAATGCAGTACCTTTGCAAGAGCCAGTGAGAGGACATATTTTTAAACACACACCAAAGATCTGCTAACATTAGTGAAAAAAATCCATGAATCAATTTCTGTCTGTATTAAATGAAAATCACAAACAATTTCTTATGTATTGCTTACATGTATTAAAATCTTCAAGAACAGGCTTTGAAACAAGCAATTTCTTCATTTTCAACCTTGTTTTCCTTTAGTCTTTTCTTGAGTTGCGTAAAAAAAAGCAGAATTGTGTGGGAATGGGTTAAAATAACTAAGCAATGTCAAAATTGTGTTATATTCCATACTTGAATGTTATTTAACCCATTTCACTTGTCTGAATTCAAAGAAGTTTCATACAATAATATCTACTTGCTAGCTTTGATAACTCATTAATCTTTTGGGTAGAAAATATTGCGAATAATGAAGAAATGCTTATAACATGCAGTTTCTTCACTTTTAACTATGTTTTAAAAATCTGTATTCTTGGGGGTGTATAAAAGTAGGCATAGGTTTAACAATCAGCTGTATTTTTTTGTTGTCATTTTTCAGACATTTCCAGTCCCCCTGCTATTCAATAAAGACACAGGAGGGTTTGAAGTGGTCAGTGATGCCAAACAAGAACTTGCAAAACAAATCAAGGATGCCCTGCGGACACAGCAGAAGCGGCCAAAGATATATCGAGTGGCTAAGAAACACAGTTATATGGATATACCCCTGATACCCATAGAGATCGAAGAACCCCAACAGAACCAGGAGATTCATACGAGCTTTACAGTCACGGTATGGGAACATGTTTTATCAAGCAATTCTACTACTTTGACCTATTAACAGACGGTAAAATATTAGACTGGTCCAAATTTAGAGGAGTTTCAGATGACAATTTAACCAATTACAAAATGACAGAATTTTTGACTGGTCCAAATTGAAAGATGTTGCAGACGACTTATTTATGTTAATGAAATTTTGGATTTTTCAACTTTCTCGGTAGAAAAAAATTGTGGACAATGAAAAAATTGCTTGTAACAAGCAAAATTACTTCAAAATAACTTGGCACAATTGTTCCATATCATATAATGACGCTTTTTGGTGGCCTTAAAAAAAAACAATTAGGAAACATTGTGTAAAATGCAACAAGCAATTTTCTAATTTTTCTTCAATGGTTTTCCACCAAGAAAGTTGAAAAAATTGAAATGTCATAAACTTTAAATTGTCCTCTTCAATTCTTTCCAATATGAAATTTTGACATCTGGTTATGGATTTATTTAGAGAAATAGATATGTCATGCTAATTTGTCATTTGCTTTCCAAAGGACAATTTTGTCTCTTTTCCTTTTTTGCTCACCTGAGCACAACATGCTCATGGTGAGCTTTTGTGATCGTATAATGTCTGTCGTCCGTCGTGCATTGTGCGTTGTGCGGCTTCAACAATTGAAGTGTTTACACTCTAGAGGCCACAGTTTTGACCCAATATTCATGAAACTTGGTCAGAATAATTGTTAGGTCATGAGGATGAACCCTATTGATTATGGGAGAGTTCTATTTGAAAACACAGGAAAAGGGGCCTTAATGACAATTTCTTTGTTAACACTCTATAGGCCACAAATATGGCTTTATCTTAATGAAATTTTGCCAGAATAATTATTAGGTCATAGAGATGAACCCTAATGATTATTAGAAGGATCCCACTGAAAACACAGGAAAAGGGGCCTTAATCACAATTTCTTTGTTTACACTCTAGAGGCCACAATTAAGCCCAATTTTCATGAAACTTGGTCAGAATAATTGTTCGATCATGAGGATGAACCCTATCGATTATTGGAGGATTTTATTTGAAAACACGGGAAAAGGAGCCTTAATGACAATTTCTTTGTTTACACTCTAGAGGCCACAATTTTGGCTCAATCTCCATGAAACTTGGTCAGAATAATTGTTAGGTCATAAGGATTAACCCTATTGATAATGGAAAATTTTTATCAGAAACGCAGGAAAAGGGGCCTTAATGACAATTTCTTTGTTTAAAGTCTAGAGTCCACAATTTAGGCTCAATCTTCATGAAACTAGGCCAGAATAATTGTTTAGTCACAAGGATGAACACTATTGATTATAGGAAGGTAATTTTGGAAAACACAGGAAAAGGGGCCTTAATAACAATTTCTTTATTAACGCTCTAGAGGTCATAATTTTGTCTCATGGTCATGTAACTTGGTCAGGATACTTATCAGGTCATAGAGATGAACCTTATAGATTATGGGAAGGTTCTATAGGATAACACAGGAAAACGGACCATAATGACAATTTCATTGTTTACAATATAGAAGTCACAGTTTTGCCTCTATCTTCATGAAACTGATTATAGTTATTTGTCTCTAATTGCATTTTTAGCTCTACTGGCCGAAGACCACTAGAGCTATAGCGATGGCTTTTTCCCGTCCGGCGTCCGTGCGTCCTTGCGTCCGTCCGTCGTCCGTCCGTTAAACTTTTCCTTGTTTACGCGATAAAGTCCACAGTTTTCATCGGATTCTCTTCAAACTTTCACAGAATGATTGTACCATCATAAGGATCGTTCCGATCGAAATTGGGTCAGATCTGTCAAGAAACACGGGAAAAGGGGCCTAATTAAAACTTAATTAAAAAATCTTCGTTTACGCGATAAAGTCCACAGTTTTCATCGGATTCTCTTCAAACTTTCACAGAATGATTGTACCATCATAAGGATCGTTCCTTTCGAAAATGGGTATGATCCGTCAAGAAACATGGGAATAGGGGCCTTATGAAAATTTAATTAAAAATTCAATTAAAAATCCTCGTTTACGCGATAAAGTCCACAGTTTTCATCGGATTCTCTTCAAACTTTCTCAGAATGATTGTACCATCATAAGGATTGTTCCTTTCGAAAATGGGTATGATCCGTCAAGAAACACGGGAAAAGGGGCCTTATGAAAATTTAATTAAAAAATCCTCGTTTACGCGATAGAGTCCACAGTTCTCATCAGATTCTCTTCAATCTTTCACAGAATGCTTGTACCAACATAAGGATCGTTCCTTTCGAAAATGAGTATGATCCGTCAAGAAACACAGGAAAAGGGGCCTTATGAAAATACATTAAAAATTCAATTAAAAATCCTCGTTTACGCGATAGAGTCCACAGTTTTCATTGGATTCTCTTCAAACTTTCTCAGAATGATTGTACCATCATAAAAGGATCGTTCCTTTCGAAAATGGGTATGATCTGTCAAGAAACATGGGAAAAGGGGGCTTATGAAAATTTAATTAAAAAATCCTTGTTTACGCGATAGAGTCCACAGTTCTCATCAAATTCTCTTCAAACTTTCACAGAATGATTGTACCAACATAAGGATCGTTCCTTTCGAAAATGGGTATGATCCGTCAAGAAACATGAGAAAAGGGGCCTTATGAAAATACATTAAAAATTCAATTAAAAATCCTCGTTTACGCGATAGAGTCCACAGTTTTCATTGGATTCTCTTCAAACTTTCTCAGAATGATTGTACAATCATAAGGATTGTTCCTTTCGAAAATGGGTCTGATCTGTTATGAAACAGGGGAAAAGGGGCCTTATGAAAATTTAATTAAAAAATTCTTGTTAACACTCTGGAGTCAATAGTTTTCATCGGATTTCCTTCAAACTTTCACAGAATGATTGTACTATCATAAGGATTATTCCTTTTGAAATTTGGTTTGATCCTTCAAGAAACACAGGAAAAAGGGGCCTTATGAAATGTTTAAAAAAAAATTCTCATTAATAATCTAGAGCCAACAATTTATAACGGATTCTCTTCAAACTTTCACAGAATGATTGTACCATCATAAGAATTGTACCTTTTGGAATCGGATATGATTCCTCAAGAAACATAGGAAAAGGGGACTTATTAAAATTTAAATCAAAGATCTTTGTTAACACTCTTGAGTCCCCAGTTCTCATCTGATTGACTTCAAACTTTCACAGAATGATTGTACCATCATAAGAATTGTTCCTTTCAAAATTTGGTATGATCAGTCAAGGACCACGGGAAAAAGGGGCCCGATTAAAACTGGATTGAAATAGTCCTCGAAAACACAATAGAGTCCATAGTTTTCAACACATTCTCTTCAAACATTCCCCGAATGATTATTACATTAAATGGATTGTTCCTTTTGTAAGTAGGTTTGATCCATCAAGTTTCATGGGAAAAGGGGCCCTATGAAAATTTAATAAAAAAAATCTTAGTTAACATGTAATGGCCCTAGATTTCACCTGATTGACTTAAAACTTTAACATAATGATTGTACCATCAAAAGGATTGTTCCTTTCAAATTGGGTCTGATCCATTGAGAAACATAGGAAAAGGGGCCCTAGGAAAATTCAATTAAAAAAATCTTAATTAATGCTTGTAAGTCCACAGATGAGATGGGGTTGTCTTTATACTCAAACAGAATAATTATACTTTTGTAAGAAGAGTTCCCTTTGGAATTGGTTCAGATCCATCAAGTAGCTTGGGAAAAGGGGCTATATGAAAATTCAATTAATAAAACCCTGTTAACACAATAAAGCCCACAGCTTTGATCAGATTTTGTTGAAACTTTCACAGAATGATTGGAAGGTCATAACTATCATTCTTTTCATAACAGGGTTTGAACTGTCAAGAAGCACAGGAAAAGGGGCCTTATGAAAATTTCATTCATAAATCCTTGTTACCAAGTCCAGAGCTTTCATCGGATTTTCTTCAAACATTCACAGAATAATTGTACAATAATAATGATTGTTGATGTTTGCATTAGACCTGATCCGTCAAGTATCACAGGAAAAGGAGTATTATGAAATTTAATTTTAAAATCATTGTACCACAATAAAGTCAACAGTTTTCATCAGATTCTGTTAAAACTTTCACAGAATGATTATTCCATCATAAGGATTCTTTCTTTTCAAATTAGGCGTGATCTGTCTAGTATCATGGGAAAAGGGGCCTTTAGGGAATTTTATCTATAATCCTTGTAACCAAGTCCAGAGCTTTCATTGGATTTTATTCAAACCTTCACAGAATCATTGTACAATAATCACGATTGTTGATGCTGACATGAGACCTGATCCTTCAAGTATCACAGGAAAAGGAGCCTTAAGAAAATTTTATTTTAAAAATTTGACACCAAGATGAAGTCTGCAGTTTTCATCAGATTCTGTTCAAACTTTCACAGAATGTTTGTACCATCATAAGGATTGTTTCTTTCCAAATTGGGCCTGATCTGTCTAGTATCATAGGAAAAGGGGCGGTATGAAAAAGTATTACCAAATCCTCATAAACACAACAATGCCCTCAGTCTTTATCAGAATCTCTTCAAACTTTAATAGAATGATTGTACCATCATTTGCATTGTTCCTTTGTAAATTAGGTCTGATTGGTTAAGTGACACAAGAAAAGGGACCTTATAAAAATTTTATTACAAAACATCATTATTACAATAAAGTCCTCAGTCTTTATCATTTTCTTCAAACTATCAATAGGATTGTTCCTTTGTAAATTGGGTCTGATTTGTTAAGTTTCACAGAAAAAGGGGCCTTATGAAAATTTAGTTTCAAAAATTCTTGACACAATTCAGTCCACTGTTTTCATTGATTCTCTTTAACTTTTAAAGAATGATTCTACCTTCATTAGAATTGTTCCTTTTGAAATTTTGTTTGTTCTGTAAAGTATCATGAGAAAAGGGGCCCTATGAATATTTCACTATAAACTCATTAACACAATAAATTCCACAGATTAAACAGATTGATTGTACCATCATTCCAATTGTTGATTTTGACAGTGGATCTGACTATAGAAAGGGTCACATAAAAAGGGGCCTTATGAAAAACTATCTTAAATATTCTGGTTAACACAATGATGTCCCTTGATTTCACCGGATTCACTTCAAAATTTCACAGAATGATTGTACAAATACTTAGATGGTTCTTTTCAGAACTGGGTACAATCCATCAAGTATCATGTAAGAAGGGGACATATGATTTTTTTTTTTTTAAATATTCTAGTAAACATAATGAATTTCCAATATTTCATCGGATTCACTTTTAACTTTCATAGAATGATAAAACCAACAGTAAAATATCACGGAAAAAGGGGCCCTATGAGAACTTGAATTAATATCTTTGTTAACACAATAAAGTCAACAGTTTTATTGGATTCTCTTCAAAGATACATGGAATAATTGTGGCATTTGAAACACAGGAAAAGGGGCCTTACAGATTATCATTCAAAACATTCTTGTGTAAGTGATGAAGATCACAATCATTATCAAGTTGTCTTTTAAATTTCACTGGACAATTGTCAGGTTGTAAGGAAACTTCCTTTTGGAATGAAATTGATCCATCAGAAAACACAGGAAAAGGGGCCTTATTGATTTTCATTCAAAACAATCCTGTTTATGTGATTAAGTCCACAATTATTGTCAGATTCTGATGAAATATTCACAGAATGATTGTAGGGTCATAAGGTAACTTTCTTTTGGAAATGGAGTGGATCCGTCATGATACATGGGAAAAGGGGCCTTGAGGATTGTTGCTTAAAATGATAAAGGGGATAAAGCCCCTTTTTTTTCTTTATGCATTCTTCTTTGAGCAATTAACTTCCTTAAATATCAGATTTCTTTAACGGAAAACTTGATAACCAGTAGAGCGTCTCAGGCCCTCATGGGCCCCTTGTTAGCTCACCTGAGCACAACGTGCTCAAGGTGAGCTTTTGGTATCACCTTTTGTCCGTTGTGCGTTGTGCGTCGGAAGGCGTCAACAATTCTTTAAACATCTTCTCCTCAGAAACCACTGGGCAAAATTCAACCAAACTTGGTAGGAATGTTCCTTGGGTGACCATTCTCAAAAGTTTTTCGAGGATTCTTAATTGACCCCCAAAAATGGCCATGGGTGGGCGTGGCCGGGCATGGCAGGTTTTGACTTTGAAATCTTTAAACATCTTCTCCTCAGTAACCATTGGGCCAATTTCAACCAAATTTGGTACGAATGTTCTTTGGTGACCCTTTTCAAAAGTTGTTCGCAAAATTTTGATTTATGCCCAAATATGGGTGTGGCAGGGCGTGGAAGTTTTTGACTTAGAAATCTTTAAAAATCTTCTCCTCAGTAACCATTTGGCCAATTTCAACAAAACTTGGCATGAATGTTCCTTGGGTGACCCTTTTCAAAAGTTGTTCGTGGAATTTTGATTTATGCCCAAATATGGGCATGGCAGTTTTTGACTTAGAAATCTATAAACATCTTCTCCGCAGTAACCATTTGGCCAATGTCAACAAAACTTGCAATGAATGTTCCTTGGGTGACCCTTTTCAAAAGTTGTTCGCGAAATTTTGATTTATGCCCAAATATGGGCGTGGCCGGGCATGGCAGTTTTTGACTTAAAAATCTTTAAACATCTTCTCCTCAGTAACTTTTGGGCCAATTTCATCCAAACTTGGCATGAATGTTTGTTTGGGTGACCTTTTTTAAAAGTTGTTTGCAGAATTTTGATTGATGCCCAAATATGGGTGTGGCCGGGCATGGCAGGTCTAAATTAGAAATCTTTAAACATCTTCTCCTCAGTAACCATTGGGCCAATTTCAACCAAACTTGGCATGAATATTCCTTGGGTGAACCTTTTCAAAATTTGTCCGCGAAATTTTGATTTATGCCCAAATATGGGCGTGGCAGGGCGTGGCAGTTTTTGTCTTTGAAATCTTTAAACATCTTCTCCTCAGGAACCATTGGGCCAATTTCAACAAAACTTGGCATGAATGTGTCTTTGGTGACCCTTTTAAAAGTTGTTAGCAGAATTTTGATACACGCCCTAATATGGGCGAGGCAGTTTTGACTTTGAAATCTTTAAACATCTTCTCCTCAGTAACCATTGGGCCAATTTCAACAAAATATGGTATGAATGTTCCTTGTGTGACCCTTTTCAAATGTTGTTCCTGGAATTTTGATTTATGCCCAAATATGGGCGTGGCAGGGTCAGGCACTTTTTTTACTTTGAAATCTTTAAACAACTTCTCCTCAGTAAGCATTGGGCCAATTTCAACCAAACTTGGCATGAATGTTCCTTGGTTGACCCTTTTCAAAAGTTGTTCGTGGAATTTTGTTTCACGCCCAAATATGGGCGTGGCAGTTTTTGACTTTGAAATCTTTAAACAACTTCTCCTCAGTAACTTTTGGGCCAATTTCAACCAAATTTGGTATGAATGTTCCTTGGGTGGCCCTTTTGAAAAGTTGTTCGCGAAATTTTGATTGATGCCCAAATTAGGGCTTGGAAGGGTGGGGCAGTTTTTGACTTAGAAATCTTTAAACATCTTCTCATCAGTAACCATTGGGCCAATTTCAACCAAACTTGGCATGAATGTTCCTTGGGTGACCCTTTTCAAATCATGTTTAGGAAATTTGATTGAGGCCCAAATATGGGCATTGCTGTTTTTTATTTAGAAATCTTTAAATATCCTCTCCTCAGTAGGCATTGGGCCAATTTCAACAAAACTTGGCATGAATGTTCCTTGGGTGAACTTTTTCAAAAGTTGTTTGTGAAATTTGATTGACACCAAAATAGTGGCGTGGCAGGTTGGGACAGTTTTTTATTTAGACAATTTTAAATATCTTCTCCTCAGTAATCATTGGGCCAATTTCAACAAAACTTAGCCTGAATTTTCCTTTGGTGACCCTATTATAAAGGTGTTTGCAGAATTTTTATTTTACACCCAAATATTGGCGTGGCAGGGCGGGGCAGTATTTTTAATTTGAAATTTTTAAACATCTCCTCAGTAACCATTGGGCCAATTTCAACTAAACTTAAATGAATATTACTTGAGTGACCCTTTTCAAAAGTGTTGGCAAAATTTTGAATCATCTTCCATTAGTAAGTTGAGCGATTTTAGGGCCATTCTGGCCCTCTTTTTTTAAAAGCAGACAGTTCAGGTGAGCGATCTAGGATCATCATGGTCCTCTTGTTTAACATCTCAGGAAAGGAGCTTGGGAAAGCATTGTGGAAAAGGAAGAAGTATGCGTGTGAAAAAACAATATCTTCTTTATGAAAATGGGTTACCTACCTCAAAATCAAATGACATTAAAATCTTGTCAACCGAAAGTTGATTGCAACATCTTTGAATTTAGACTAGTCTATAAAGTTTTGTTGACTGTTATTGAATTTTAACCAATTTCCTAACAATTCAACCTTTTCATGATGTTCAAAGACCCTTTCTACCATGAAAACCAACGATTTTTTTAAAACTCCATGAACTTAAAGCATTCTTACACAATGACGCTTTTATACTCCTTTTGTAACAAGCAACTTTTTCATTTTCAAATTTTTTTCTGCCCAGAAATTCATAAACTTAAAGTTGTTGTCTGCAATTTGGCCCAGTCTAAAATTTTGTTGTCTGGTAATGGGTTAAGATTGAACCAGTCTAAATTTTGTTGTCTGGTAGTTGGTATAGAAATGTTCAAATCTTTTAAAAGTTTGAAGAAAATGGTGTCTGCATAACAACCAATCTGTTTGTCAAAGCTTATGATTTACTTTATCTTGAGATAGAAAGCCAATAAAATTCTTCTAGTTTTATAGTCAGGTTCAATATTTATTGCCCAACAACAAGCAGGTAAATTGATATGAACCCATGTCATGATGAACACGGAATATTCCTGTTTTTGCAGGACGTATAGACTAAGATCAGCCTGCACATATGTGGAGTCTGATCTTAGTTTACACCTCTTACCTGTCCTTTCTGAGCTAGTTATGTATAAGATAAGTTTTCAAAAGACTAATTAAACCCCAATAATTTCACCCAGTACTGTCAGTCCTTTAATTTAATGCAATTTTATAATGGAATTCATTCAGTATGACAAGGGTTGATACATTATAAGAATTATTACAACAATTCAGCAGTTATAGATTCAGTGAGTATTAAACACTTTAACCCATTTCCAGACAACAGAATTTTGAACTGGATAAAGTTCAAAGAAGTTGCAGCCAACAATTTTTAGTTTATTTTTTCTTTTTGTTTTTTGAGAATAAGATACTGTAGATAAAGAAACAAATGCTTGTATCTTTGGTATTTCAAATCTTCTTTCTTTAGGGGCATAAACAAAGTGTGATAGTGTGGATTTGGGTTAAAGAATTTTAATACTAAGCATGACAAACTGCTTAGATTTTTCACTAATTGAAAGACTTTTTTCTTATACAGTCAAATAATTAAATTTTTAGTTTCGTCTATCAAAAAATATCTTTCTGATTGGTCAAAAAAGTATTATTCATAACTCCATGAACAAAATTTTGATCACGCAGCGATTTTGTAATCTTCCACACAAAATAGTCCCATGCAAAAAGGTATCAAAATTTGTAAAGCTTTTGTTTTTCCGCTCGATGCTATTAAATTATAAGAAATGAAGAGAATATTTTTTGTTTTCATGGAGGTATGAACCGAAAAACCTAATCACACAATGTATGAATCCGCTTGGCGTATTCATGCAGTGTGGTTAGGTTTTTCGGTTCATACGTCCATGAAAACAAAAAATATTCTCTTCATCTCCTAAATAGATAATCCTTTGACTGATAGGATTTATTATCATGTCCTGTAGAATGACATTTAGAACCAAAGTCTTATTATATTTTGTTTAGATATTTAACCATTTCCCACACAATCTTTTTTTTAACACCCCTCAAGCAAAAGCCACGGAAAACATTGTCAAGAATGTAGACATTGCTTGTGTCAAGTAATTTCTTCATTATCCTCACTGTTTTTCATCCAAAGTTAAAAAAAATAAAAAAAATCCAAATTTCATCAACTTGAAATTGTCGGCAGCTTCTTTCATTTTGGACCATTCTAAAAATTTGTTGTGTGGGAATCGGTTGAAAAAAATCAGTCAATAATTATATTTGTTTCCACTTCAATATTTCGACATTAACCTTCAGCAAGAATGTGACGAGTATTTCAGAGCCAAAGCATTGAGCTTTTGAACTTTATACAGCTTAAAAATAACTAATAGTGGAATTACTAACATTGACCTTATCATGTTCAGATTTCTTGATATATTACTGAAAAAGTTTGTCTTCATAATATTTCAGTCAGGTTCAATATTTGGTCACCTTTGGTCAAAAAGTAGATCACTAGCTAAGATCTTAGAAATACCTTGTGTGCCCTTTAGAGGGCACATTTATTCCTCAAATTGATATTAGGCCAGAATATTTTTCTTCATAATATCACAGTCAAGTTTGATTATCAGGTCACAACGGGTCAAAAAGTTGGTCAGTAGGTCAAATCTCAGACAACTTTGTATGTTTGATATAAGCATTTTTTAGGCTCAAATACATGTACCTTGATTTTGAGGACAAGTTCAATTTTGGATAATTTTGGGTCAAAAAGTCGGTAACTAGGTCGAATCTTTGAATAAATTTGTATACAGTGTAGAGTCTAAATTAATGGTTTAAATATCTTAAACTTAGTTCATGTGGTATATCTCTATGATATGTGCAAGACAGACTAGTTGTCGAGCCCGCTTGTGGTGAGCAAGACATTGTTGTCACAATTTCGTTTCGGTGTTGGTTATTGTGTTCTTGCTTCTGTCCAGATTTTGTCCGGAGCAATACTTCTACATTTATGGATGGATTTGAAAATAACTTGACAAAGTAAGTGTTCTAGATGCATGCTATTGTCATGTGACCGTTTGTTGTGATCCCTTCAAGGTAAAGGTCACAGTTGAGGTCAAAGGTCAAAATTGACCTTGTCTGGAGCAAAACTTGTACATTTATGGATGGATTTGAAAATAACTTGAAACAGTTGTTCTTCCTGATGAGTGCTAGTGTCATGCGAATGTTTGTTTTGATACCTCCAAAGTCAAGTTCACAGCTGAAGGTGACCTTGTCCGGAGCATTACTTCTAAGTTAATGGATAGATTTTAAAAATAATTGGCACAGGTGTTTTTCTCAGTTAGTGCTAGTGTCAAGCAATATGTTTGTTATGATGCCACCAAGGTCAAGGTCACAGTTGAAGGTAAAACAATAAAAGGTCAAACAATAAAATTGACCTAGTCTGGAATGTACCTTCTACATTTATGGATGGATTTGAAAATAACTTCTTGTTGATAGCTAGTGCAAGGTCAAGGTCACAGTTGAAGCTGAAACAAAATTGTCTAGAGCATAACTATTACATTTAAGGATGGATTTGAAAATAACTTAGCACAGTTGTTCTACTTGGTGAGTGCTAGTGTCATGCAAAAATTTGTTGTGATATGTCTAGGGTCAAGGTCAAAGTTTAAAAAAAAAAATTCTTTGCACCACATTCTTTGTGCAAATCAGCGGGCCTGACATGTTGTCTCATCTCGGATAAAAAATTAGGTCACTCATGCTTTTAAGGCTATTTGTTGCCAGTGACTTAGGTGAGGGCTTCAGGACCAATTGCCACTTGTTTTGACCAGAATAATAGAACTGGGTAGCATCTATAAAGTTATATAGATTACTTTTTATAACCTGTAGTTACGCTGTTAAGTTGTAAACATTTTACGTAATTGTAGATCAACAAATCTAAATGGAAGATTTGATTTGTTAATTGTTTTTTTATTGACAGCTGTAATCTGTGAATTGATGGATCACTTGAATCATCCACTGACCTCCAACATGGCAGTTTGAGTGAGAAAACAAATGATCCTAGTGCAAAATATATTGACAGGAACACAAAATAAGCATCTTATTGTTTATTGGTAACCAAAATGTTGTAATAGAAGCTTAAAGTTGCAAAACAACAAAAGCGCTTGAAATAAATGTTGGAGCTCTACATTCACTTCCAGTCTAAAAGATTGATTTTGTTTTTTTTTTCAATGATTTTTTTTTTTTGATTGCATGGATCAGTCAAATGACTGTCAATCAAGAAATATACCAACCAATCAAATTATTCATTGTGCCCGGAATTAAGATTTGTGTGAAACATTTTTGTTGTTTGGCAACTTAAACATTGTAACAAAAGTTTATTCAAGCTGTAGTTATGATGTTAAGGTCCCCAACCAACGATTTTACTTTTTGAGTTGCAGCAAACCAAAGGTTTGAAGCTACTCATTGTCGTCGCATGATTTTACTATCACATGTATTCCTCCGGTGGCCCGGGACAAATAACCACCCTGAAAGTGTCGTTTCTTAAATAGGGCCATTTTGTGTTACCAGGCCAAATTATGAATTTTTGGACGCTATTTTAAAAGTTTGCTTCATTTTGAAAGGTTTCAATACAAAATTATCGTAATTTTTTCCCAAACTTTTGATTTTACAAGGGAACTACATTCTACACGATACATACAAACAATTAGATTGTCAGTTTTGATTAAAAGGCCATAAATTTGAAAGGACAGTGTGGATCTTCACATCATTTTATATTTCTCAGAAATAAATCTGCAAATGCAATATAAATCTTATGTCGGTTATCTTCGGTGTAACAAATTACCAACGCCGAAATTGAGCATTAATACATATGATACTTTAAACACGCAGTATGAGTGATATGGGCCATACAGCGCTGTATATATTAAATAGGTCTGTAGGAAATTGTATAGACGATATTAACTTATTTTTGTATTTTTAAGTATAAAATGCTATAATCTGTCATTTAAACTAACATTAATTAATTAGATATTGATTTTGTGGAGTTTTTTGTGATTTCAAATAAAGTGGGTAAGACCTAACAGCCACATATAACCTACTGAATGCACATTATTATCAACATCTTTTTGGTGTATGAGGCATGCGCACTTAATGATATCCTGCCTTGATATTAAAGGAGAATGTTGATTCCTGATTTAAATCTGATTTGCTGTTTGATTTCGAGACAACTGATAAAAATTATTTAGTGACGAGTAAAAGCATTAACCCTCGAGACAATGGCTATGTCCCAGATTAATGACATATTTTCGATAGGCTGATTTGACTCACAGACCAGATTGATGGAAACGCCGAATTAGGTCATGGTTTTCTCAAGAGCTCTACCGCAATTTCTGCGCTTCCTGTTTGAGGTTAAAAAATATTATTTCTCTTGTACAAAAATTGTGTTTGTACTGCCAAGGACTGGGCTTTCTCCAATTTAGCAAAATAATTTTTCGAACCAATTTTGTGTCATTCTCACGGAACCCTTCTTGCATTGGATGCAATGTAAGGAAATACACGTTTGAACATTTTTCAACTTTGAAGTTCGGGCAAATTAAGGCATATTTTTTCTGAAGATACCTGCAAATTTCTAGTTACATACCCATATGATGAAGAGAAAAGATTATTTTCATCACTTCATCCGTACTCAAAAATGTTCGACCAAAACCCAATTACTTTTTTCCTAGAAGATATGTACGAATTTTTTTGTCTGGATTGAGGTTTATTGTCCCCTGCCCTTTCAGCGAAGGGAATATAGTAATGGTCTCCGTCCGTAATTCTGTCACTTAGCTTATCCGAAGCATATGTCCTTAATTATAAATGCTATCAACTTGAAACTTCATAGGTGGATAGATCTCATTAGGGAGAAGTGCAGTGCACAAGACCAAGAACTCTTGCTTGCATAGTTTAGGAGTTATTGCCTTTTGTTGTTTTAAAGACTAGGATTTTGTCCAGAGCATATATCTGAAAGTAAAATACCTATCAACTTGAAACTTCATAGGTGAATAGATCTCACTGAGGAGAAGTGCAGTGCACAAGATCCACAACTCTTGCTTGCATATTTGTTGTTTTTAAGACTTAGATTCTGTCCAGAGCATTATCTCCGAAAGTATAATAGCTATTATCAAACTCATTGACAAGAAATACAGTGCACAAGAAGCCTTAATCTAACTTGCTTCAGTTTACTAACAAGCTTTTAGGGTTGGGGATGGACATGTCCGACATGGCTCTTGTTTATCTTAGTATTCATTTCAAATTTTAGCTGGGATTTGAAGTTCAATAATTTGTTTAATCAAAGCACTGAAAGTATCTCTGATGAGAAACAGAAACCAAGTTTATACAACAAGGAGTTACTTTCTACCCAATTAACTCTGTCCTCTGCATTTGCTAAAATGATTTAAAAACTGCTTTCCAGAGCTTGTCAGGCAACACTAAGAAGAAATATTCTCTGATGGTTATAAATAGTGAAAAAATGTTAATATTTCAAAACACAATTCACCTCAGATAATCCATGATTCTTCTAAGTAACATGTGTGATAAGAAGTCAAATGTGAGAAAATAGTACCTAAATGCAAGATCCAACCACACTAGCCTTTAAAAATAGTACTCACTAACACGGAAGTCAATAAACAGAAATACACAGACAGAATTTACTTGAATTGGTCTCCTCTAAGTGGATCAGTCAAGGGCCAGCAGCCTTGAGTTTATGTTTAGTAATGAATTCCAGACAGCCTGTCTGTTGTTGCAACCCTCAGGCCTTTCAGGGCTTTAATTTGTTACATGCAACTGACCATATTTTTTGCAAAATAATGCTGTTAAAAATCAAAGCGGAAATTCCTGTGGGAGTCAATTGGCAGGTTCAATCAAGTCAGTTGTAGGGGCCAGCAATTGGTCAATTGTTTTTAGACATTTGATACAGTGTTGCACTAAACACTTGTTTATTATGTCTTTTTAGACCTTGAATAAGGAACAAGGAATCCATTGGATAAAAGAGGAGAGACTTCCAGCATTTCTAGAGAGTGACCTCTACCTTGAGTATAGACTGTCCAAGTTACTATCCCAGGCCAGAATAACTGGAGAGCAAGGAGAATATGTCCTCATGAAGATTGATTTCAAACCTAGAGCTAAGAAGGTAGGCTGTCTTTACTGTCATAGTTAGAATCTGACTCGCCCTTATACAGTGGAATCCTTTAATTGCAACAAAAGCTTTGACATATTGGTTTTTAATTAAGAGGATTCTACTGTATCAAGAATATTATCATGGACATATTGTTATAATTGTCTGTTTGTCTGTCCCTGTCCAAAATCTCAAACTTCCAGGTTTTTAGCTCCACTGGCGAAAGCCAGAGAACTATTGTCATAGCATTGTGTTTGTCGTGCATGCGTCCGTCCAACCATCCGTCTGTCCCGCCCTCCGTCTGTCTGCCTGTCAGTAAACTTTTCCTTTGAAAATCTCCTCCTCAGAAAGTACTGAACAGATTTCAACCAAATTTTACAGAAATGATCCTTGGGTGACCCTCTATCAGATTCCTTCAAAGAATTTTGATAGGATGAAAAACATGGCTCAAATGGGCGGGGCTAATTTCCATATATGGTAAAAGGTTTGAAAATCTTCTTCTCATAAACCAGTTGATTTTAAAGAAATGATCTTTGGGTGACCCTTTATCAGATTCCTTCAAAGAATTTTGATCCAATGAAAAACACCGCTTTAATGGGCGGGGTTAATTTCCTGAAATCCAGAAACCATTGGATGAATTTTTCAACAAAATTTCACAGAAATGATCCCATAATTAACCTCTACCAGATTCCTTCAAAGAAATTTGATCGGATGAAGAACATTGCTTTAATGGCGGGGTTAATTTCCATTTATGGAAAAGATTTGGTTATCTTCTTCTCATAAACCAGTTGATGGATTTCAACCAAATTTCACAGAAATGATCTTTGGGTGACCCTCTATCAGATTTCTTTAAAGAATTTTGATCCAATGAAAAACACCGCTTTAATGGGCGGGGCTAATTTCCAGAAACCAATGGATGAATTTTTCAACAAAATTTCACAGAAATGATCCCATGATGAACCTCTACCAAATTCCTTCAAAGAATTTTGATTGGATGAAAAACATTGCTTTAATGGGTTGGGCTTATTTCCTTATAAGGTGATAGCTTTTAAAATCTTCTTCCCAGACACCAATGGATGGATTTCAACCAAATTTCACAGAAATGATCCTTGGGTGAACATTTACTGAATTGCTTCAAATTATTTTGATCGGATGAAAAATGTAGCTTTAAATGGCGAGGCTAATTTCCATATATGGTAAAAGCCTTGAAATTCTTCTTCTCAGAAACCAATGGATGGATTTCAACCAAATTTGACCAGATCAATCCTTGGATGACCTTCTATCAGATTATAAAAAAGAATTTTGATTGGATGAAAAATATGACTTTAATGGTCAGGGCTATTTTCCATATAATTATGATAAATACTGAAAACTTTGTAAATTTCTCAGAAACCTGATGGATTTTAACCAAATTTCACAGGAATGATTCTCAGATGACTGTTTGTCAGATTCCTTCACACCATTTTGATCGGTTGAATAACATGCCTATTACGGTGGTGGGTTATGTCCATATAATGGTATTCATTGAACATTTTACATAATGAATTTTACATATCTTGACTTTTGTAAAAAAAAAAACAATGAAAAATTCGAAATGGTTCTCTAGAATTATTTTGAGTTCTTGCAAAAATTTGCTTAATCAGTACATTCATGCCTGTGGAGCGATACAAGCGCTCAATTGTCTCTGGTTTTCCATGGAAGAATTTAGATATGGTGTTGGTGTAATTTTAAAACCTTGTAACTACAGCTTGAATCAAGCTGTAGTTGGGAGGTTTTAGAAAGACATTGACAATATCCAGCTTGGTAGAGGGATTGTAATCATATGTGATTTTAGCATAGTTGTTGGCAATTGCGTTGTTGGCTTAACAAACGTAAGCCTTTAATTTCACCTTGTTTGTATCTGTTATTTTTTTTAGCTCTCCTAAGCACATCGTGCTGAATGTGAGCAATTGTGATATGTAAATGTAAAATGTTAAGGACATAATAATCATGGCTCAAGATAGATTTATTTATATGAGCATTAAAACTTTATAATTTACCTTTAAACCACCGAACTACTTTTTCTTTTAAAACCGTTTGAAATGATAAAGGAAAGAACACCTCATTTTCATGCTCCAGGTTTTTTAATTTTAATCTGTTACTGTATCAATGATGTATTAGGGTACTATTTACTAAGCCCTTTACAGAGATGAATGGGGAATAATCCGAAGTGCAAGAGAGTGATCTTGCACCTGCAACTGCAATCCACATTTGATGCTCTTGTTCATCTTAACCAAATGGCATAATTCTAGACTGGTCAAAACTGGAAGGAGTTGCGTATGACAATTTTAAGTCAAAGAATTTTTAGATTTTTTCAGCTTTCTGTATAGAAAACATTGTGTAAAATGGAAAAATTGCTTGTTACTAGCAATTTTTCCACTTTACTTAATGTTTTCCCAACTATTTTTGTAGAGGGTCATCAAAAAGTATCACTGTGTGGGATTGGGTTAATGACAACATTTTTTCACATTATTTACAAATTTTTGTTGGGAAGTTTTTGAAATTGTATACTATACTAATCCAACCTCATGTTTTAATATCCCTGAGAAATCAAAATTTATAAGTATTTTGAAAGTTGACTGCATTGATGCACATCCTATTTGAAAGAGTGGATCAGCCTGTTTCCACTCAATCCTTTTTGCACATCCCCCAAAACATTGTTGAAACAGAAAACAATTTGTAACAAGAAATTTATTCATTGTCGACATTCTTTTCTATATGAATAGATTTTTTTTTAAGAAATCACCAACTTCTTATTGTTATCTTCAACTTCTTTCATTTTGGACCTGTCTAAAAGTCTGTTGTGTGGTTATGGGTTTACATTTTGTTGTGTTGTAATTGAATAATTCTTTTGTTCATTCAAAATTCACAGAAAAAGAAGAAGATGGAAGAAGAGCAAGTCCAGATAGACCCTAGAGAAGCCATGATGAAGAATATGTATGTATCTATGGGCAACGCCTCAACCAGCGAGACTGATGCCTGGTATTCTAGTGCCAAAATCCTAACAGAGCAACAAACAACCTATACAACTCTCTCTAGACCAACAAGTGAGAGTGTCCACTCAAAACCTGCCATTCGACCTACTAGTGCTAGACCTGCAAGTGCCTACAGCGACCCATATGGAAGATCAGATAGTGGAATGGGATCATCCAAAGGGTCCGCTAAAAACAGCTCATATGGAAACCTTTACCATTCTCGAGTCAATATCAATGAGAATGACGATGATTTGATGATGAGTCGTTTATTTTCTACGGATGGTAAACCAGTTGTGCCACGAGTCACGGAGACATTGTGTGTTGTTAGTAAAGACCACTCAGATACTAACAGACCTTACAGTTCTACTGTATACTCCATTCCTAAACCTGATCCTGACAATTTGGACGAATCAGAACTTGGTATCCTTGATGATGATGGTGTTAAAGATGATGAGAAAGATTCAGGTAAAGGTGATGATGATAATACAGAGTTTAATGACAGTATCATATCAGAGTCTGAAAAACCAATAGTATTTGAGAATTTTGATGACATAGGCTCTGTAATTGTTGGTGTTGTTCTGAAAAGAGTAATTGCTATCATAACCGAACAGGAGGAGTCAGAAATTCAAAATATTCCTGAAATACAAAAGTGCTTTAAAGATGAGATCCATGCCTCTCTTACTTTAGAATCATTGGATAAACTACATGTACTTAATGAAGAAAAGACAATTGAAGAGAAAGTAGAAAAAGAAGATGAAGTTCAAGAAAGGGCACAAACTCCAAGGGTTAAGATAAACGAGGATGAAAGTGATGTTGACTCTCTTCTTGACAGTGATGAAGATTATGAGGAATCAGATGGGTTTTTCAGAAAACATAAAAATCGTAAATTTGACATGTGTAGCAGGAAGGGTATAGACCAATTCAAGAAGTTTTTGAAAGGAACACATGGTGAGAGAAATTGGAATTTCTGGGTTGATATTGATAGGATGCGACTGATGAGTGAACATGAAATACAATGGTAGGTAGATTTGATTATCAGTGGAAAGTTCCACTGTTCCAGGTTTAAGGTGTAAACCTCTTTATTCTAGATAGTTTGGAAACAAGTTCTTCCAACTTAGATTAATCCCTCTCAATTCAGCTTCCTGAAGAATACACCAGTACTTGCAAAGATCATATTGTTACCAGCAATTTCTTCACATGTCCACAATGTTTTCTAAAGCTTTTATCTTGAGGGGCATAAAAAGCTGGATTGTGTGGGAATAGGTTAAAGATTTTTAATAAATCATAAGACCTAGAGGTCTCATATTTTGCATCTCATTTTAAACTCTAAGATAACCAATTCCCAAATGACAAAATTTTGGACCGGTCTAATATGAAATACATATATTCCTAACAAATTCTTCAAAGGTTATGGGAATGAAAAAAATGCTTATTTCCTTACCTTGAGATTATTCAAGTTATAAAAAAGATATCTCAGACTATGCCTTGTTACATCACTAGAGTACAAAGGTTCTCCCTACTCCAACATATGACTTGGGGATTTCATATTTGGTATGTGACATTTCTTATGACCATAGATCTGCCAAAATACTTCTTTGAATAAATCTACCTTGACAGTTCTACTTACATTGTGGGATACATAAGGAATATTATGTTCTGATAGCGATACAATATCTTGAATTTGCTTTTTAGCTGCAGAGAAAACAAATTGATTTGATTCGCAATATGACATCATCTACTGAATGAAAATGACATCATCTTAGACTACCTTATATGGAATTGTTTTTGACTCTGATAGATACTTATATTTTCCTGACTTGTACAATTTTGTCTCCATGGAATGTATATATTTTGATAGAAATATTAAAAGGTATATCATAAAAGTTTAAACAGTTAGTTATAGAAGATCATCTTAGAAATATCTTCTCCTCTTATAACATAAGGGCTAGAGCTTTCAATTTTTGCATGTAGCATTTTCTTATGATTCCATAATAAGATACTCAAAATCATATCATAAATCTTAATGTTGTGAAAGTCTGAATTTGATATAGAAATAAAGAAGGAGCTCTTTTCCCCATTCAAATTTTATATCAAGCATTTCTTATTATACTTACCATCTTCCTGAATTCATTACCACACAATCCCACTTTTTTTTCGTACTGAAGAAAAATACTGTGAGAAAGGAAGAAATTGCTTGTAACAAACAATGTCTTTTTTCCTCCCAGCGTTTTCTACCTTATTTGGTATATATTTTTCATTTCAAACTAACTTTGTTTTTTCGTCTGCAACATCTTTCAAATTTGACCAGTATAAAAATTTGTTGTTATGCGTTAATAATCTTTCTTTGATCAAAATAAGCTCTATGTTTTGTGAATCCCAGTTAAACATTGAAACATTGAAAGAAATCTTTCAAACCTACAGAAAGGCTTTTTCAAAAATAACTAAAATTTTTGCTCAAAGACAAAGTATTAGCCCTTTGAGATTGGATCCTGTACTTAAGATAGAGATAGATAGAGATAGTACAGACTTTACTGTCTTCTTCTCCTAGCCCATGAGACCTAGAGCTTTCAAATTAGGCATGTATTATGATCTAACCAAATCAATCAAGTTTTTAAATTTTCCTTGTATGTCTGTCTACCCAAATAATAAAAGATCAATTTCAGCACTATGTTACGGGATCAAAAATAAAGAAGGAAGTTAAAAGGAAATCTTGAAAATATTCTCATCCCATTTCTTAACCCATTCCAACTCAATCCCTCCTTTTTACGCCCCTCAAGAGAAAAACTATGGAAAACATTGTGGATAATGAAGAAATTGCTTGTATCAAGCAATTTCTTCATAATCCACAATGTTTTCTATCCAAAAAGACGAAGAAATTCAAAATTCCATCAACTTGAAATTGTTGTCTGCAGCTTCTTTCAATTTGGACCAGTCTTAAATTTTGTTGTGTTGGAATGGGTTAAATCTCAGATATATCATACTCAGTTGAGAAATAAAGGACCATCATGGTCCTCTTGTACAACATTGTTTGAAATGAATGTAAATGCTCATCAAATAAAAGTTCTGATGTCCATTACTGCTTACAGGTACATATGTGGTCTACGCGAGAAATACCATAAACAAGGTGCTGAATTTGAGTTAACTACAGAGTTAAAGAACCAACTAGGTCTGGTCGAACCTTCAGTATGGACCATGGACAAACTACTTCAAGTTCAGAATCAAATTGTAGAATCCTTAGTGCTATATTGGTAAGTGGTATTTCTTAATATATACAGTGTCTTAGAAAATCCAGAACCAAGGTGTAGAATGTGCAAGGACTCATGAAAAAAGCCAATCTAAACTGATTTGTAGTTCAAAATGTCTTCAAAACTTGGTCAAAATATTTCTCTGCATGACATCTCAGTCATGACAGATATTGGGTCACATTAATTTAAAAAGTAGGTCACCGGTTCAAATCCTAATAATACCTAGTGTGTCCTAGAGAGAATATTTTTGCCTCAAATGTCTTTATACATCTTCAGATTTTTATGCCCCCGCATCGATAAGATCGGGGGCATATTGTTTTACCTGTGTCCGTCTGTCCGTCCATCTGTCCGTCTGTCTGTCTGTCTGCAAAACTAAACCTCCAACTAAACATTTTCCTTTAACTTCAACCCTGATTAAGTTACAATGCTAATATTTGGTATGTAGATAGGTCTCAACAAGGCGCAATTGAGGAAGGTCATTTCATCAAGGTCAAGGTCAAGGTCAAAATTTTAACCCTTTACCCGTTTCTAAAGAATTCCCGTGTCGGGGGCATAGTGTTTCACAAACACATCTTGTTTTCTCTTAATAATACACTGCAACTCCTCTACAACGCTACCCGGCACAGCGCTGACTCCATTATAACGCGGGGTCCGCGTGGCTCCCAAAATTTTGGAGGGGGGGGCATTATGTGGACGGTCCTGGCCATTAATGCATTCGTTCAGAGGTAATTGCTTTGTTTGATTGATGACACGCGTAGTGTTTGAATTTACAAAATCGTTTTGATTGTTTGGTCTTACTGTTTGACATTGAAATGATCAATGCCTTGGGTCATTGATATTTTTAAAACAATAGTGAATAGGCACGCTCCTCGGTATCCTTCAGTTACAAACCTTGAAGGTGGTGCGATTGAAATATCACACTGTTTCACTCTCGGCGTTCTTAATTTTCTTAAGTCCCCGGTAGGACGTGTTTTTAAAAGTAATGCGCGACCGTGAAATTAGACAAATTGACTTGAGCCTAATTTTTATTTCACTGGTATCCGCAGCTCGTAGAGGATAGTGGCTTCAAGATAAAAACGCAACAGTGTGCTAGGAAAACAATCAGTCGTAGTTGCGACGTTTTCAGAAAATACGTGAACTTTAATTGTAAATGTCACAATATTGGAAGATTTTCATCCGAAATGGGGTAGATAATATAAGTAGATTAAAATAAAATACCGTTACTTTTCCGAACTTCTTTCAATAATCTGAAAATTTAATGCCATTCTGTATGATCAAACACGGCAAAAAGCTCGTCGACAAATTTGAAGTAAAGGTTTTTCAGGTACAGTTTATTTTATTCTGAGGGAGGAAAGATGATCAAAGGCGCCGCCCCCAGATGTTCAGCTTTTAATGGGAGAGTTTCCGGAGTTGACACGTGCCAGAGGCATACCCCGTGTAATTCTTGCTGACCGAATTTTTTACTCTTGTCGTTATGAAACCAGACATATCTCGGATATTTTTCGATTATTATGACCTTCATTTTTAAGATTAAAAGTTAACCGCTACATGTATACGTGCAACTGGTCGGTTTAAATTCCCGATTCGTAGATGACTAGGTTCAGATAGAGTTCTTTGTCTATTTATTGTTACCGTATTTTTAACAATGGTAAAGAAATTAGATCAAGTCCATTACCGCGAAAGAGGTTCGAAGGTCGATCCACGCGACATTTTCTCAACGCTTCAGTAACCCCAGGTGTTCAACAACTCGTCGGTCTCTAAGGAGACGTCGCTATGCGAGATACTTAGATTTTATCCCTTTTGTCTACGGATGGAAATATTTACGTCCGAGTAAAAATAAATTCAATTAGATTAATGCCGACGACTATCAAAATAATAAAACATGTTTCGGGTAAAAGTTCTAGCTTCTTAATATTGGGAGAAAGAGAACCACAATTTGTAGACCTGTAGAAATTTACGGATTATTCAATCCTGATAGACCGGGAAGGTAAGGTTAGAATTTAATTCTCGGCACGCTGAATTTCGTCGGTTTCTGCTAAAATCTCGTAACTACAGTTGTTGTTTTTCATTTCCCGACTAGTAACTTGTATAGAATTAATCTTGTTACAGGAAATTTATCACGAATTATAGGGTGTTTAGTTCCGATTCCGACGGTTGAACATTTCAGCTACGACGGCGGGGGGGGGGGCAGCGTTATAGCATAATAACTCCACTTCTTCCGCTGTTTCATTTCTTGGACCCCACCAACAGCGTTATAGTGGAGCTGCAGTGTACCTTGTTCAAGTTTGACATTGGGTCAGGTAGGGTAAAAAAGTAGGTCATTAGATCAACTCTTTTAAATGTCTTGTGTGCACTCTAAATGCCACATTTTTTGGCTTAATTGTCTTGATATTTGGTCAAAATGTTTGTCTGAATGGTATCTCTGACAAATTTAATATTGGTCACAACAGGTAAAAATGAAGGTCACAAGATCAAATCTCAATATAACCTTGTGTTTATACCGGGTACTTAAGGTCATATTTTTGGCCCAGAAGTCTTGGTTTTTAGTCAGAATGTTTGTCTGAATTGTATTTCAGACAAGATAGATATTAGGTCACTCTGGGAAAAAATAAGAAAAAAAAAAAATTAGGTCACTTGGTTAAATCTTAAACCAAATGTGTTAATATGTAGTCAAAATTTATGTCTCTTGCATAACAGGTCAAGTTAAATACTTGGGGTCAAAATTAGACCACTATGCCAAAACAATGAGTAAGTTTGTATACAGTATAGTGACTATATGTCTGACTCAAATACATTTGAATTCTCTGAATTGCAACTCTGATGATAGAAATGCACTAATTGATTACAACTGACCAAATGCACAATATTTTTATTTGATTGAAAGAAGTTTCAGACATTAATTTTAAGTTTTCACACACACACACAAAAATCAAAACTCTTTGTCTTTTGGGGTAAAAAGCATTGTAAAAAAGGAAGAAATTACTTATTACAAGCAATTTCTCCTTTTTTAGCTCACCTGAGCACGAAGTGCTCTGGGGGAGCTATTGTGATCGGTCATCATCCCTCTGTCCGTCCATCCGTCCGTTCACAATTACAAAAAAATCTTCTCCTCCCAAACTAACCATGGAATTTCAACAAAACTTCACAGAAAAGATCCTTAGGTCATGCTCTTTCAAAATACTTCAAAGAATTGAAATCCATGAAGAACTCTGGTTGCCATGGCAACGGAGTGAAAAAACTTAAAAAATCTTCTCCTCCCAAATGGTAAGGCCTAGAACTTAGATATTTGGTACAAATCATCATCTATTGACCCTCTACCAAAATACGTCAAAGAATTACTGTATTTTGAAAATTAGCCCTTTTCTTGGCGATCCCTGTTTTATACATAGAAATAAAGATGGAAATCTTTAAAAATCTTCTTCTCCCAAACCATAAGACCTAGAGCTTTGATAATTATTATACATCATCATCTTTTGACCCTCTTCCAAAATACTTCAAAGAATTACCATATTCTGGAAATTAGCCCTCTTCTGGGCAATCCCTGATTTTACATAGAATAAAAGAAGGAAATCTTTAAAATCTTCTTGTCCCAAACCATAAGGCCTAGAGCTTTGATATTTGGTACATATCATCATCTATTGACCCTCTACCAAAATACTTCAAAGAATTACCGTATTCTGAAAATTAGCTTTTTTCTAAATGATCCCTGATTTTACATTGAAATAAAGAAGGAAATCTTTGAAAATCTTCTTCTCCCAAACCATAAGGCCTAGAGCTTTGATATTTGGTACATATCATCATCTTTTGACCCTCTTCCAAATTACTTCAAAGAATTATCATACTTTGAAAATTAGCCCTTTTCTGTGCGAGCCCTGATTTTACAAAGGAATAAAGAAGGAAATCTTTGAAAATCTTCCTCTCCCAAACCATAAAGCCTAGAGCTTTGATATTTGGTACATATCATCAGCCATTGACCCTCTACCAAATTACTTAAAAAAATTAGCCCTATTCTGTGCAATCCCTAATTTTAGGTAGGAATAAATAATGATATCTTTGAAATTTACCTTCTTCTCCTAAACCATTAGGCCTAGAGCTTTTATACTTGATATGTATTGATGTCTATACTTTAAAGCATTACCATATTCAGGAAATTAGTGCTATATGGTGGGATCATCAATATACCTAGGTTTAAAAGAGAAATCCTTAAACATCTTCTCCTAAATAATTAGACAGAGGGCTTTGCTATTTTGTTTGTATCATAAAGCCATGAACCATCATCCTCATGGGAGCGATTTAGGACCATCATGGTCCTCTTGTTTTACCATGTTTTCAAAAGCATTTTCTTGAGGGGCATAGAATGTGGGATTGTGTGGGAATGGTTAATGGACTGATTTCAATATAGAATGTGCTCAGTTTTTCTGCATCTATAGTAGAGGTATAGTAGAGAAACTTGTATCTTACTTAAAGCACTGGTTTGAAGTTTAAATCTTTTCTTGCCAGAAACTTGACGTAAGTTGCCCTTTGATTGTTGTTCTTGTTATTCAACAGGTTCTTAATGTAATCTTACACTAATATTACTGATTGCAGGGCCCCAAGGTTCATGATAAAACAACTGATGCGGGCTGAGCCGCATAGAAACCTTGAATATCTGCATCAAAAGCTACTACAACCACCTCAATCAACAAACCCAAACCCACCAGCAGCCACATTACTTCCTTTACGACCAAAGTCTTGTGTGCCAAAAATGAGAACTGGAGTCACTATTACACCACATGAACAGGTACATACATAGATTAGAGTTCTACATAGAAGGAATTGCTTAACCCAAACAACAAATTCTGGCCTGGTCCAAATTCAAAGTTGCAGACAACAACTTTTAAGGTTTTTGAATTTTGAATTTTTTTTAGCTCACCTGAGTAATTGTCTGGCGTTCATCCATCTGTCCGTCTGTCCGTCTTTCCATCTGTAAACAATTATTAAAAAATCTTCTCCTCCCAAACCATTAGGCCTAGAGCTTTGATATTTGGTAAATATCATCAACTATTGACACTCTACCAAAATACTTCAAAGAATTACTGTACTCTAAAAATAACTCTTTTCTGTGCGATTCCTGATTTGACAATGGAAATCTTTAAAAATCTTCTCCTCCTAAACAATTAGGCCTAGAGCTTTGATATTCGGTAAATATCATCGCCTATTGACCCTCTACCAAAATACTTCAAAGATTTATCGTACTCTAAAAATTAGCCCTTTTCTGTGATATCCCGGATTCCACAAAGAAATAAAGAAGGAAATCTTTAAAAATCTTCTTCTCCCAAACCATTAGCCTAGAGCTTTGATATTTGGTATGTATTATCATCTGTTGACCTTCTACCAAAATACTTCATAGAATTACTGTATTCTGAAAATTAGCCCTTTTCTGTGCGATCTCTGATTTTACAAAGGAATAAAGAAGGAAAACTTTGAAAATCTTCTTCTCCCAAATCATAAGGCCTAGAGCTTTGATATTTGGTGCATATCATCATCTATTGACCCTCTACCAAAAAACTTCAAAGAATTGCCATATTATGAAAATTAGCCCTTTTCTGTGCGATCCCAGATTTTACAAAGGAATAAAGATGGAAATCTTCGAAAATTTTCTACTCCCAAATCATAAGGCCTAAAGCTTTGATATTTGGTATGTATCACAACCTATTGACCCAATACCAAAATACTTCAAAGAATTACTGTATTCTGAAAAGTAGCCCTTTTCTGTGCGATCCCTGATTTTACAAAGGAAAAAAGAAGGAAATCTTTGAAAATTTTCTTCTCCAAAACCATAAGGCCTAGAGCTTTAATATTTGGTGCATATCATCAGCTATTGACCCTCTACAAAAATACTTCAAAGAATTACCGAATTTTGAAAATTAGCCCTTTTCTGTGCAATCCCTAATTTTAGGTAGGAATAAATAATGATATCTTTGAAAACCTTCTTCTTCTAAACCATTAGGCCTAGAGCTTTTATACTTGGTATGTATTGATGTCTTTACTTCAAAGCATTACCTTATTCAGGAAATTAGTGTCAATGGTAGGATCATCAAAATACCCAGGATTAAAAGAGAAATCCTTAAACATCTTCTCCAAAATTATTAGACAGAGGGCTTTGCTATTTTTTTATATCATAAGGCCATGAACCATCATACTCAGGGGAGCGATTTAGGACCATCATGGTCCTCTTGGGTTTCTTTTGGATGGAAATCATTAGGACAATGAAAAAATTGCTGTTTGCAAGCTTTTTTTCATATTCCATAACGCTTTCTGAAACTTCTATCTTGAAGAGCTTAAAAAGGTGATGATTTGGTAATGGGCTAATTCTTAAATAAAGAATTCCTTTTTTTATGTATGGATTCCTATTTTTTGTGTACTTATCCCTCGCTAATTGGCCACACATGTATTAAAGTGCACTCTTCATGGATAATGTTCCTTTCATTGAGGGATCTCAGTCCAACAAAGGAACTTGTCAGAATTGTCTTGTAATGATGACTAAATAGTTGCCAAAACATAGGGAATGGAAGGGAAATAAAAGATTCAGGGGGCCATTACAGGAGGGGACTCTTCATTTCATAGTCAAAAGTTACCACAATATGTTTCACACAACAAGGAGAAGGTTGGTATAATGGAATTTCAATATCTGTCAAAATGTCAGGATAGCTGTCGATAGACACATTTTTTGCTTGGCTGTTTTCGGAGAAAAACCTAAGGTATTGCTATAGCCTTGGTGGCATCGTTGTTGGTGTTGTCGTCGTCGTGTGAAAACTTTGAGATTTTGTGATATCTCTTGTTCTACTAAAGGCATTCACTTGAAACTTGGCACACTTGTTCACTATCAAAAGATAGTGACTGTGTGTCTGATATTCATGGCACTGCATTAAATGAGGTAGCATTAACTTTCTTGGACTTTGTAAGATTTGTAATAGATGGTGCTATTTTAATGACAAAATCCCGCTGTTTGGTATTTGTTTGTTCTGGAAAAATTCAAAACCATTTCAGGCAATGTTTTCTTCTGTATCTTATTGGATTTTGAAATGTAATAATTGTTTTGGGAAAAGTTGCTTTATATTACAGTATTCATACATGAGAGAATCCAGTTTTACTAATGACACATCACCCCCAGTGGGTATGAAGAGATCTTACGCGGAGTCAACTCTCAAGTTTGTTCATAACTGGCAGAAAGAGCAGATGGTTCATCATCAGTTAATATCACCAAACCTACCTGTAGATAGAACCTCTACACCAGCACTCAGGAGGCCTATGTCTGCAAGGTAGACAAACAGAATTTTTTTAAACCATTCCCACTTAATTACCATTTTGATGCCCCCTCATGATAATTAACAGGAAAAACATTGTGTGAAATGAAGAAATCGCTTGTTGTTTTGCACAATGTTTTCTACCCTGATAAACAGATAACATCTATATTTTCATTAACTTTAAATTGTTGTCTGCAACTCTTTTCAATTTGGAGTAGTCTAAAATTTTACCTTCTGGTAATGTGTTAATATTTGAACTGATAAGGAAAATAATTAAACCCTCTAACTATGAATTAGAGGAGATATCACTTTCACCATATCTGTCTGTCTGTTTGCTCATCCCTCCATTCATTGGTCCATAGACTTTTTCTTTCTGTGCTCTAACTCTAGAACAAATTGACCTGTAAGTATGAAACTTCATACATTTGTTGTCAATGATCCAAGAAAGTGCCCTTAGGTCAAAAGTCAATTGTGCTACTTGAGTGACAAAATGCTAGTTGCTGGTATAATTTTCCTCTTTGTTACTATTCCATTTATTTTGAGATTTGTCAAAAGAATGTATTCATGCTGTTAGACAGATCAATTTGTTTGTCTGCTTCTTATGCAATTTATCTACAAAATTTCTTTATAACATGCAAATAATTTGGATTATTAATACCTTATTCATTGCCTGCTGTAGATTTTTTTGACAGACTCCTATTTTTCCTTAAATATGTTTACTTAAAGAACACCAAAGACACAGACACAAGTCCAGACAGCCCAGCGACCAAAGTCAGCTTACCGTCCATCTACCAGGCCATCGACTGCCAGGTCTACATCCTCAAGACTATCCATGGAATCTGCCACAGGTCGTATGAGGATCAAATCTGCGGGTCCAAGATCACTTCCACGAGTTGTGAAAGACTCTGGCTCTAAATCAGGGTCCAGACCATCTTCAGCTGCTTCTAGTATAGCTTCAATCAGGTAAATTGAATTCAAGATAAAAATCATAGACAGAATTGCTAGTTTTATGTCTTCTTAAAATCTTTTTAAACCCCCCCCCCTCCACCTATTAAGTATAGAGGAGAATATAAGTTTCACAATGACTGTCTGTCTTTTTGTCTGTCTGTAGATTTTATAGTTTCTGTGCTCTAACTCAAGAACCAATAGACCTACAACCCTGTAACTTTAATACAATTGTTGCAATAGACCTACAACCCTCTAACTTTAATACAATTGTTGCAATGACCCAAGGAGGTGATCTATCATTTTTAGGTCGTGTAAGTCAAAGGTCAAGATACAATTTAACTTTGATTGAAAACTGTTTCCATTTTTGAATAATGAAAGTCAAAGATCAACTGTTCTACTTGAGTGACAGAGTACTGGTTGGGGTATTAGTCTGCTTTTCAACAATTCTATTTTCAGATTGGGTGAAAAACAGTTCAACTAAAATTCATGTATATCATATGAGCCCCTTACCACACAACCAGGCATTTTGACACCTGCAATAAAAAACATTTGGGAAAATATTATGCAAAATGAAGAAGTTTTTTCTTTCATTTTACACAATGTTTTCTGTCTAAAAGGTGAAATAAATTTAGAAATTGATAAACTATAAACTTTAACCCTTTCCCCCACAGTGACACCTTTCGAAACCAATCAAGAAAAACAATTGGGAAAAAATTGGGAAAAATTAAGGAATATAGCTTGCAACAAGAAATTTCTTCATTTTCCACAATGTTTTCTACCCAGAAAGTTGAAAAATCTAAAACTTCATAAACTTGAAGTGGTAGTCTGCAGTTCCTTTCAATTTGGACCAGTCTAATATTTTGTTGTCTTATAACTACATGAGAAGCATTTTATTTTCAGTCAATAATGATAAATTCTTTGCTTTGAAACATTTTTTTAAAAGTATTTTTCTTTTTCTATCTGTATATGCACAATTAGAATTCCGGATTATTTGAGAGGATTTCACCTTTTCCCATACCATCACACTTTTTTGGCCCCTCAAAAAAAAGCTTTGAAAACATTGTGGAAAATGAAGAAATTGCTTGTCACAAGCAATTTCTTCATTACCCAAATTGCTTTCTACAGAAATAATAAAAATCCCTGCAACTTTGTCCAATTTGGACCAGTCTAAAATTTTGTTGTCTGGTAATAGGTTAAAGAGCCCTACTAGAAAATACTGAATAAAGACTCAGTAATATGTGAGAAAAAAAGAACTTTGACTGAAAATTTGTCCTTTAACCCATTCCTGCATAAGAAAATTCTAACCTTTTCTATTGTTAAACTTTTCTTAGACTCTTTAAGTATGAAGTTTTATCAACTGCAGATCTGAGGGTCAAAAGTCAGATTCTTCGGAGTTTAAGGGAGGTCGTAGAATGGAACACTTGCTACAAGTCCTTCATAAAGAGCCGGAGTCTGGTGGCTTTTTTAGGAGATATGTGGAGAGGAGTGGAAACAGGGTATGTAGAAGAAAGAGTGTTACCATATTAATCCCTTGTCATGCTGAATCTGGGATATTCCTGTTTTGGCAGGAGGTCTAGATAGAGATCAGACTGCACATGATGTGCAGTCTGATCTTTGTCTAGACCTCCTGCTTGTCCCTAGCTAGCATTGTATATACCATTAATTTTCTAAATAATTGTCAACCCAAAAGGATGGTTTTCTGCGCTTTTAATCCTTTGATTTCAAAATAATTTTATAGTAGATTTCAATCAGCATGACAAGTGCTAATTTTGAAAACTGCTCAGTTAGAGGAAATTCATACATTTTCTTGTCCAAAGCTTTACCCTTGTCATGCTGAACCCGGAATATTCCGGTGTTTGGCAGGAGATGTAGAACAAGATCAGCCTGCACATAAGTGCAGTCTGATCTTAGTCTACACCTCCTGCTTGTACTTTTTCTGTCAGAGATGTTTATGAAATTAATTTTTAATAGAAATATTGATTTTTGAACAACAAGTTCTATCAGTGCTTTCAGCCCTTTGATTATACACCAATTCTGTAAGGTAATTTATAAAGCATGACAAGGGTTAAGATTTAAGGGTATTTATACATTGCATGTTACAGGACTAAATGATAGTCCATCAAGACTCTTTAAAATGATACCCAATACAGTCAAAGAAATCCCTACCAAAGGGGTCAGAATATTTGGGAAAATGCTACTTCAGAGCAGCTACAAACAAATTTTTCATCCAAAACGTCTAGGGCATTGGTATTTGGCATGTAACAAAACATGAAAAATGTTCAAATAATGCCCCTAGTTTTTAAAATGGCTGTTCCCAGCGGTCCAAAATTCTGGAAAAATTCTAAATAAGAGCAACTTCAAAAACATTCTTATCCAAAAGGATATTAAAAGGATATTTCTTTTTACATGACTATAGCATCATGAAATGGATTTCTTCCAAGTTTATCAAGGAAGTCCCATTTGGGTTAAAAAAACACACAAAAACCTGGCCCCTTTCTAAATTTTTGTATAATTCAACTTTATATAGAACTTCTCAAGTGAGCAGCCCAGGGCCAATGGCCCTCTTGTAATAAATTAAGTTTGTATTGTGCAATGATAACTTAATCCATTCCCACACAGTGGTGCTTTTGAACGCCCTTCAAGAAAAAAATTAGGAAAACAGTGTGTAAAATGAAGAAATTGCAACTTAATATAATTATACCCCCAAAAACTATGTTTGGGGGGTATATAGGAGTCAGCTTATTGGTCGGTCGGTCGGTCAGTCTGTAGCTTTTTTGTGTCCCCTCAATTTCTCGGCAACTATTGGACACATTTTATTCAAACTTCACTGATGTAATCAGTATCAAGCAGAGATATGCATATTCTATTTGGGTTATGGTCCATTGATTTTTGAAATAGTTATGGCCCTTTGGTGAAAAATCATGTCCGCTCAATTTCTCAGCAACCATTGGACGGATTTGATTCAAATTTCACAGAAACACTCAGTCCTGTGCATATCCTATTTTGGTTATGGTCCATTTATGTGACTGATTTATGGCGCTTTAATTAAAATTCCTTTTTTGTTACGGCCCTTTGGCAGATAGCACTTGTATTTGGACAAGTGCTGTTGGGAGAAATTAGTCCGTTTTGCGACATTTTCTAGTTATGTCTAACAAAAGATCATTCAAGCTGCTGAATTCCATCTTTTATATTATAAGTTACGTCCAGGGGCGGATAACAACCTTTGTTTATCATTTGATGATCTCGCTGACAGATTATCTCTTTTATGAAAATATCAACATATATAAACAAATGCCGAACATTAACCACATTTTTTCTTCTACCCAAAAGGAAAAGGGATTTTCAATTCCTTCAACATAAATTGTTGTATGCAGGTTTAAAATCTGTCATCTGGTAATAATTTAATTTTTAGTTTTGTCTATCAAAAACGAGCGTTCTGATTGGTCGAAAAAAAATATTCATAACTCCATGAACAAAATTTTGAGCACACATCGATTTTGTATGCTTCAGCACAAAATAGTCCCATACAAAAAGGTATCAAAATGTGTAAAGCTTTTGGTTTTTTCACTCGATGCAATTAAATTATAAGAGATGAAGAGAATATTTTTTGTTTTCATGGAGGTATGAACCGAAAAACCTAATCACACAATGTATGAATCTGCTTTGCGTATTCATACAGTGTGATTAGGTTTTTCGGTTCATACCTCTATGAAAACAAAAAATATTCTCTTCATCTCTTAAAAGATTTAGCAATAAAACTCAATAAAGCTTTCTGTTTATCCCTTTTAGCATTACTTTGAGATGATATTAATTATCACTTTTGCAATATTTCTTTCAGAGATGGTTGAATAACCTTAATCTATGGAGAGACCTTCAGGCCTATCACTTGTTGTTTTATGGGAAGAGTCTGGATCAGTATGTTGTGTACAAAAAGGCCAAGGTATTAAAGTGGATCTTATTTCATTGTAACTTCCATGATGCATAATGCATAGAAAATAGTTCCTTCCAGGTTCATAATTTTCAAAATACAATTTGCAAATTGGTGTTGCCATCATGGAGATTGTGTGCTAAAACACTTAGCTAGGAAAACACTTTTTTTATGAGATTGAATCATTCTTTGTGTTTTAGCTCACCTGAGCACAAAGTGCGAGGAGAGCTATTGTGATCGGTTGTTGTCCGTCGTCTGTCCGTCTGTATGTCCGTCTGTCCGTCCATCAACAATTTCTTTAAAAATCTTCTCCTCCTAAACCAGTTGGTCAATCAAGCTGAAAATTTGCAGGGATGTTCCTAGGGTGAAGTTCTACAAAAGTTCTTAAGAGAATTTAATTCTATCAAAATCTCTGGTTGCCACGGCATTTGAAAATTGGAATCTTAAGTTAATCTTTAAAAATTTTTAAAAATCTACTCCTCCTAAACCTGTAACCCAATCAAGCTGAAACTTTGCAGGGATGCTCCTTGGGTGAAGCTCTTTAAAAGTTGTTAAAAGAATTTGATTCCGTCAAAAACTATGGTTGCCGCAGCATTAGAAAATAGGAATCTTTAATAAATCTTTAAAAATCTTTAAAAATCATTTCATCCTAAACCAGTAGGCCAATCAAGGTTAAACTTTGCAGGGATGTTCCTTGGGTGAAGCTCTTCAAAGTTGTTAAAAGAATTTAATTCTGTAAAAAAGTTTTGTAACAGTGGCATATGAAAATGGGAACTTTTAGAAAAACTTTGTTGTCTTTTTTTTCACAGACTACAAGGTCAAAGGCATTTATTATTTATATAGAGCTTAATCATATTGTTCTCCACCAACTTTTTAATATTTAATCCCTGGGGCCAAAAATGCCCCACCCCCTGAGGTCTGAAGTTTTGAAAAATGCTTAATTAAAGCAATTTCAAAAGACTTCTCCTCTTAAACTATAACATCTAGGATATTCATATTTGGTATGTAGCATATCTAGATGGTTTTGTACTATATCACTAAAATTTGTCTTCCTTGGGTCAAAAACGGCCCTGCACTAGGGGTCCAAAATTGGGAAAAACGCAAAATTTGAGTAAGCTTAAAAAAAATTCTTCATTTTAAGGAGGAGGGTATTTATATTTTGAGTTTAGCATAGCTGTTTTCTATCAGTTTTGATTAAATTATGCCTGTAGGTTGATAAACACCCCTTCCCTCGGTGTCCAAAGTTTGTAAAAATGCTCAATTAGACCATGTTCAGTAGTCTTTTTCATCCCAATCTACAAAGTCTAAGGCATTCATATTTTGTATATAGCATATCCAGATTGTTCTCTACCATGTTAGCAAAATTCTTGGCCCTGGAATAAAACATGGCACTGCCCCAGAGGTCAAAAAGTTTGGAAAACACCCAATTAGAGCTACATCAAAAGTCTTCTCCTTCTGAAATATAAGGTGATGGGCATACATATTTGGTATGTAGCATGACTAAATAATTTTGTACTATATAACAGGAAATATGCTCTTAGGATAAAAAATGTCTCTGCTCCTGGAGTTAAAAATTGCGTAAATCGCATTGAAAGAATTCTTCTTCTTAAATATAGGCTCTAGAGCATTTACATTAAAAACATAGGATGATATTATTGTTATCTACCTTTGGACAAACATGGCCATTCCCAAGGCATCCAAAGATATGAAAAACGCTCAATAAGAACATCTTCCACTCCTCATGTCTAAGTTGTAATGCATTCATATTTTGATTTATGGTACATCCAGATTGTTCTCTACCAAGGTTGCAAGGTTTCGTCCATTGAAGTTGCAGACAGTAATAAGAGTTTGATTGAAATCTAAATACAAAAAAATTCAGGTAGAAAACACTGTGAGAAATGGATAAATTGCTTGTCACTCCCTTTCTCACTATGTTTTCTTCAAACCTTTTTTCCCTGAGGGTGACAAATTCTTGGATAGTTTCAAAATGGATTAAACTATAAAGCCAATGGAATTCATTCTTATTGTAAAGCATTACTGGATTGTTTTGTAAAAAGCCCAAAATATTACATTTGTTTTATTTATTTTGCTCAAGTTGTGTCTTTTTTTATACTAAAAAGTACTGTAATTTGCAGGTGCCTCAGGTGAGCGATTTAGGACCATCATGGTCCTCTTGTTATAAAAAAAATATAGTTTGTGCTACCAAATAGGAAATAATACAAAATAATACATGTCATATACAGAATAATACATCTTTGAGCCGTATTTAACTCACTATAATTCTCAAAATTTTGTATTTTTCCTTACTTGAAGGAGTTGCAGATGACACATAAAATATGGCCAAATCAGTGAAAAAAGTCGAGGTCTTATTTCAAGGTCAGATTTCGGAATATATCATTTTTGGGGCATTAGTGTTCACAAAGACATCTTGTTTCTCCAGAAAATCTACTCAAACTATGTTGTGGTGCGAGCACCTTATCACGTAGAGTGTGAGTCTGAAGTGTCAAGGAACATCTACAGCCATATTGATCCTCCATTTGAGGAACTATTTGACGAGGTGGAGGAACACAGTATAGCAGTGCTGCATGAGGTCTGGCTTGAAATGGTGGAAACAGATCAGAAAACCTACAGCAAGGTAATTATTCATGAATTTTAGTCAATCTTCTGATTATCTTGGATTATTCCTGCTTTGTTAGCTAGCATAGACAAGATCAGCACATTAACCTGTTTCCAGACAGCAAAATTTTAGACTGGTCCAAATTGAATGAAGTTGCAGACGACAATTTAAAGCTTATGAAATTTTTGATTTTTTTACTTTTGGGGTAGAAGACATTGTGGATAATGAAGAAAATGCTATTAACAAGCAATTTCTTTATTTTCCACAATGTTTCCACAGCTTCTTTTCTTGGGGGCGTTTAAAAATGTCACTATGTGGGAATGGTTAATATGTGCAATCTGACTTTAGTTATCACTATCAGCATATCACCTTCTGTAAAAAAAAAAAAAAAAAAAAAGGGGGGGGGGGGCGCAAAAACTATCTGCTTCTTGAGTCACCACTCTTGTACAGATAATTTTTTTTGGAATGATTTAGAGTTTAAACTTTATTGTCAAAATGACACAAACGGTATATTACCTCTGTATGTCTTTGCATTGATTACACTTCTGACTTCAATTTCTAATTTTTCCAGAGCAAAAGTAATCCAATTTCAGTATTTGTAATGGCATAGTTATCTCAATCAAAGGGTAGCCGGTACTGAGATTCGTTTTTGTGAACATATCTTAACCCATTACTATACATCCAGATTTTTTGTCTTGTCTTAATTGAAAGGAGTAACAGAGGACAATTTTGAGTTTATAAATTTCTAAATTTTTTCAATTTTGGGTAGAAAACAATGTTTAAAATGAAGAAAATGCTTGTTACAAGCAATTTCTTCATTTTACACAATTTTTTCAAAATTGCTTTTCTTTAGGGCTGACATATATATTAAGCCGTTGTATTGAAATTGGTTAAGAATGAGCTAACAATACTATTTTAGGTTGAACTGATAGATGTTAAGAGACATTTAGAGACCAAATCCAAATATGTCCTCAATTTACAGAAGAGCGGTCTGATCAAAGAGGTAAGGCCATTATGATTAACCTTTTACGAGATACTTACATTTTAGACTGGTCCAAATTGAAAGAGGTTGCAAACCACAATTTCAAATGACTGGAAATCGAAAAATAACCATCACTAAGTGTTGAAAATATTGTGGGAAAAGTAGAAACTACTTTTCCCTCAAAAATGTCTTGAACATAATATCTGAGTTTTGTAAAAAGTGGAATCATGAGTAAATTAGCTAAAAAACAAAGATACAGTTAGCTTTAAATGCAAGCTATAGACTTTCCTTAATTGAAAGACAAAGCTATAAACTTATTTTCATGAAGTTGGGTTAGTCAATGTTAAAGTGCAGTGACATTTTACGACATTCATTGTGCAGATTTAATTAGATGCGGTTTATTTCTTAGCCTTTTCCATAGTTTGCCTCTTATAATACAACTTAGGATTTAAGTTTTGGCCGCACTTTTTGCCAACCATTATTCGGCTTGAAATGATACAAAATATATCAAGACTTTTTGGTTGGGTATCTTTTCCAAAGATGTTAATCAATTATATCCTAAAATAAACACTGTATATCGAGGGTTGGCTCAACACTATTGTAAGTGCCTATATGGATATATTCGCTACATCAGTGTAGCACTAAATCCTTGATATGCCAGTCCTGTTGTACAAGTTTTTTAAGCTATTTCATTCTTTCATAGTTTCTACTATAGGAAGATTTGAAATGTACATTAATGGGATTACTTCAAGGTTTTATCTTTGAAAAATAACTAATCTCAAGTCCTATATTCCAGAGAGCCAGTACCCCTGATGTGATGGAAGGTTACGAGGATCCAGTTTATGATGAATCCCTTCTGGCAAATATACCTGACGAGTTTAAAGATTACACTCTTGAAAAACTTGTCCATAATCGTATAGAGCTTGAACACTTCCGTAACTTCCTGGCTGAGAATTACGCTAGTATGGACATTATGTGTTGGATGGATATTGAAGCATACAGGAGAATTGTGCATAATGAGGAAAAGAAAAGGGATGGAAAGGCTAGAGAAATTAAGGCCAAATATCTAAACAAGAAATATTTCTTTGGTCCAAACAGTCCGGCTGGTAAAGAAGGCCAAAATAAGGTAAGACGGTTACCACAGTGTAGTTCAATGTTCAAGGGTTAAAGTGTTTACTTAAACCCTTTCCTGTTTTTTGAAATTTTAGACAAATTCAAAGAGACTACAGACGTCAATGAAAATTTGTTGCAGTTTGGAATGAAACCATCCTATGTGATGGAAAATATTGTGGGAAAAGAAGATATTGCTTGCTTGTCTTTTCAACAATGTTTTCTCAAATGTAGAATCATAATGAGGAAAAATTCTGGGTTTGTACAGGAAAGGTTTAATGTAGTAAGAGATGATAAATTCATGATAATAATTTTACACCTAGATTTTTAGCTAAGCTGTTTTTGGAGAAAACCTAAGGTATTGCTTTAGCCTTGGTGTCATCATCGTTGTTGTTGTGCGAAAACTTTGACATTTTGTGAGATCTCTTGTTCTACTAAAGGCATTCACTTGAAACTTGGCACACTTGTTCACTATCAAAAGAACAATCTACTATCAAGGGGGATAACTCTAGATGCAATTTGTGCTTTTATCCACTATCCAACACCAAATACCCAAGCATAGGCACCTGTAGGCGGTGCACTTGTTTAAGTCCCATTCTCGTAAAGGAAAGACATTGTGATCGGTCAGGAAAATATAGGGAAAAGTAAGAGGGCTCATGGAATAAAGACTGAAGTAACTGTTATGGCTGTAAGAAAATTAGTTAAAAGTGCTTTAACCCATTCCCACACAATCCCCTTTTTATGCCCTTCTTTAACCCCTTTCTGTTCAATCCTTGATTTTACGACCCTGTGATTTTATGTTTGAGAAAACATTCATTTTCCACAATATTTTCTACCACATAGAATCATTTCATTTCAAATTGCATCCAATTTTTATTGTCATCTGCAACCTCTTTCAATTTGGACTAGTCTAAAATTTAAAAAAAACTGGAAAAGTTAAAGGCTTGGGAAAAAATTGTGAAAAATGAAGAAATAGCTTGTTAGAAAATGATTTTTATCACAAAAGTCAAAGCGTTTCAAAATTCCACCCACAATAAAATTTTCATCTGTAACCTCTTTGAATTTAGACCTGTCTTGAATTTTTTCATCTCGTGGCTGTTTTTATATTCTTCTATAGAATAGTCAAAGTTTTGGTGTATAACTTAAGATAGAATTTAAGCAACCTTTGGTTTCAGGTTGCTGAAGCAGGAGGTGGGTGGGGTAAACTTCTAGAAGACAGACCATCCAATGGTATGATACTTGAAGCTCAGAAGTATGTGCGAGATAGACTGGAGAAGAAATGGTTGCCCCTATTCTTGGCTACACCTGATTTTGCAGTGAGGCAGAAACCTCGCACTGGTATGGATGATGTAGTGGAAGATGTCCTCGTACAGAAGAAGAAAAAATCTCTAAATATGCTGAAGGTACGATTCGAGTTATACAATTTGAAGCCCCTCAAGAAAAAGAATTGGGAAAACTTTGTGCAAAATGAAGAAATTGCTTGAAACTAGCAATTCCTTCATTTTCCAAAATGTTTTCTATCGAGAAACATTGAATTATTGTATGCAACTATATTTGATCAGGACCAGTTGGGTAATGGGTTAAATCAAATATTGTCTCAAACCGGATGCATCGCAAGATCAAGGGCATATTGTTTTATGGTTGTCCTTGTCTGTCCGTCTGTCTGACTGTCATTCTGTCTGTGTGTCTGTCTGTTTGCAAAACTTAACCAAAAAACCTAACATTGCCATTACAAACCAGCCTATTAAAGATACAATGCTTATATTTGGCATGATGATACATCTCTATAATACACATCTCCTCATGTCAAGGTCATGTGATAAGGTCAAGGTCACATACCAAGGTCAAACATTTAGTCCTGTAGTGGGGCATTGTGTTTCACAAACACAGTTTCTTCTTACCTTATTCCTTTCACTATGAAAATGCAACTTCATTCTGCATGCTTAGGTTTTTGGATTCATACTTCAAAAAAATGTTCTCTTCATCTCTTAACTCATTTAAACTCGATGCCACATTTTTATGAGCTGAAGTAAGAACCATGGAAAATATAATAGAAAAAAAGATAACACTGATTTTTTGTCCAAAAATATTTTCTGTCCTATCTGACAAAGAGTGAAAAGATTTGGACACATTAATTGTTCTATTCAACTTCTTTCAATTCAGACCAGTCTAAAATTTTGTCATCTGGTAATGGGTTAAATACAGTAAATCTTGTGTCAAGTAATTACCTAAGAGAACAACAAAATGCAGTTGCAAATGAAAATGCTACATACAATTTTGTATCATATAAAAGGATCATTCTGAATTACAATTTTTAGGTGCAAGTCAAGCTTCATTGTCATAAATTATTGGTTCTCAAGAGAATCATTTTTTTAGACCAACAACACAGGTTTTAGTTTGGAGATTTTTTTAACCCTTTCCTGTTTTTGTGAATTTTAGACTGGTCCAAATTGAAAGAGGATGTGAGAAAATTAATCCACTCTATATGGCAGAAAACATTATGGGAAAAGTAGAAATTGCTTGTTACAAGCAATTTCTTCTTTTTCCACAATGTTTTCTCAAGTAAAAAAATCACAGTGATGTAAAATCTCGGGTTGTACAGGAAAGGGTAAAATGAGAGCTTCATGTCTTATCAAGAAGTATGTGCTTTTGTTAATGTTTGTTTAATAATTACAGATAAATGCAAATGGTTGCTTAAAAAAAGTGGTTGTTCAAGTAAAATGGATGTCCATGTCCATAGCACAGTGGTAGTGTCTTTTCATACATTAATCTCCAACTAATGGATGGATAATTATAGACCTAAGCGGGAAGTGCAGCATGAGGCTTTGAAAGAATTAAGTGCTAGTACTGGTGTGAGAAATACCAGGAATCCACGGCTTGGTGCTCCAGCCGCCACGCTATAACTGACATAATGTGAAAAGTGGCATTAAACCCCATTCAATCATTCAATCAAACATACAAGTAACATGGATTACATTTTGTTTTTCCCTCTCGTATAGCTACTTGACAGTAGATGGGTGTCCTCATCCAATGAAATCATCACATTCAGAAAAGCTCTGCTGAACCCAGTTACATCTCTACAGTTTAGAAGATTTGCATCCATTAGAGGTGACAGTCTGGAGAATGATGTACTCTTCTGGTTGGAGGTTCAAAAATACAAGGCAAGTGATTCGTTCACAATTACAAGAATTCTACCAAGAGTTAAAATAGAGATGATTGTCTGTTTCAAGTGAAGAATTTTGTAAATGTACATTACATAACAATTGTATATTAATAAAAGTAAAATACTTTTTACATCCCAGTCTTGATACTTTGATTGAAGCATCTGTAAATTGACCTCTTTCAGAATTGATAAATGCATTACTCCCTGGTCTCAAGGGGCAGACCCCAGGAATAAGGGATTTGGGATTATATAAATAAAAAGAAGGACAGCAACTCCTCCCAAACTACTGGGCTAATGTCTACCAAATTTGGCAGGCATTTTCCATAGATGAACCCATTCTAAAAGAATTGACCCCTTCTAAAAGAATTGAAAACATTGAAAACTTTGATTACCATAGCAACAACAGTGAAAAGGAATCTTTAAAAATTATCGCTTCCTAACCCAAGGGGACAAGAGCCTTGATAATTTGCATGAAGCACTCGTACATTGATTCTAAAATCATTACTCTCTCATACTCTCTGACTAATTTCAACCAAATTTGATAGGAATAATCCTAAGGTAGCCCCTTCAAAATTGCTTAAAGAATTGAAATCTGTGAAAACTCTGATTGCCATGGCAACAAAATTGAAAATGTGATAAAATCTTTAAAATTATTGCCTCTGATTCAAGAAGGCATAGAGCCTTGATAATTTGCATGAAGTACATTGACCTCTTTCAAAATTTCTAAAATCATTACTCTTTGTCCAAGGACTAGACAGGTTGGTGGAGCCTATAAAAAAAGATTTTTAAAACGACTACTCATCCTAAACTACTTGGCCAATTTCAACCATATTTGGCACGAATAATCCGATGGTTGCCTTTTTAGAAATGAAAGATTTGAAATTTGTTGGTTACCATAGCAACATAAGATAAATTTTAAATAAAGTCTTCTCGAAACATAGTTGGTATTGAGCTTTTGAAGAAAAAGAGCTTTATCTGAGGTGAGTGCAAGTGCCAGGGCTACTGCTTGAATAACCTGTAGCTAGTATATTTGAGTTGCAAAACCAACAAAAATGCTTCACATAAATGTCGGCCAATGTGGGAGTCTACCCCGGTCTGAATGAATAATTTGATTGGTCATTTTTTCTTTGATTGACAGTCGCGATTGGTCAATTGTTTATGGATGCTAGGTACAGTCCCTGATTACATGTATTTTTTATAAAGATGGTGTAAAAAATGTACTTTTAGGACCTATACCATGCTCACTGTGATGACTCTATGATTGTGCAGAAGATCAACACAATTATCAACTGTTTTATTGACTCACAAATACCTCCACAACTCCAGATTGATATACCCCCAGAAATGGCGGAGAAAATCCTCGAACATAAATATGAGAAGAGTCCATACTTGTTTAGGGAAGCACAGGTAATTATATCTGGGATTTTATTGAGAAAACATTGAAGAAAAAGAAGATATTGCTTGTGACAAGCAAAGTCTTCTTTTTCCACAATACTTTCTACCTTATCAAATGGTTAAATTTCAAATTAAATCGACTTTAAATTTTCGTCAGCAAAACCTCTACCCAGAAAGTTGCAAAATCTGAAATTTTATACAGTTTAAATTGTCGTCTGCTACTCCTTTTGAGTTTGGACCAATCTAAAATTTTGCCATCTGGTAATTTGTTAATGGATCCAACTTATGGTGAGCAAGACGTAGCTATCACAGTAACAGTTTGATATGTGTGAGTGTGTGTATCCATCTGCCTTTTTATCCATCTGAATTTGGCTCGACAATGACTTCTTTAATTGAGGGTTTTTTGACTATCTTTTAAAAATTGATAGACAGATCACTTTATTATACCCCCAAAAACTTAATTTGTGGTGTATTTAGGAGTCAGTTTGTCGGTCCGTCAGTCCGTCTGTCTGTAGCTTTTTCGTGTCCGCTCAATTTATCCGCAACTATAAGTTTGATTTTATTCAAATTTCATAGATATAATCAATATCAAGCAGAAATGTGCATATTCTGTTTTGGTTACGGTCCATTGATTTTTGACTGAGTTAAAGCCCTTTGGTGAAAAACTCTGTCCGCTCAAGTTCTCAGCAACCATTTATGGCCCTTTGATCAAAAAGTCCATTTTTTGTTACATTTCTGTACCTTTTCGTGTCGGCTAAATTTTCAGCAACTATTTTTTCGGATTTATTCGAACTTCACTGATATAATCAGTATCAATCAAAGATGTAGCATATCCTATTTTTGTTATGGTCCATTGATTTTTGACTGAGTTATGGCCCTTTGGTGAAAAATCGTCTCCGCTCAATTTCTCAGCAACCTTTGCACGGATTTGATTCAAATTTCACAGAAAGACTTGGTATTTGTCAGACATGTGCATATCCTATTTTGGTTATGGTCCATTGATTTTTGACAGATTTATGGCCCTTTATCTAAAAAGACCATTTTTTGTAACATTTCTGTAGCCTTTTTTTGTCCACTTAATTTTCCGGCATCTATAGGAAGGACTTTATTCAAACTTCACTGATATAATCAGTATCGAGCAGAGATGTGCAAATCCTATTTTGGTCACGGTCCATTGACATAGAGTTATGGCCCTTTGGTGAAAATCGTGTCCGCTAAATTTCTCAGAAACCATTGGAAGAATTTGATTCAAATTTCACAGAAAGACTCGGTATAAGTCAGACATGTACATATCCTATTTTGCTTATGGTTCATAGATTTTTGACTGAGTTATGGCCCTTTAGGTAAAAAATCCATTTTTTGTTACATTTCTGTAGCTTTTTTATGTCCTCACAATTTCTTAGCAACTATCACATAGATCTTATACAAACTCCACTGATATAATCTGTATCAAGCAGAGATGTGCATATGCTTTTTTTGTTATTGTCCATTGATTTCTGACTGAGTTATGGCTTTTTGGTGAAAAAATGTGTCCGCTCAATTTCCCAGCAACAATTGGACGGATTTGATTCAAAATTCACAGAAAGACTTGGTACAAGTCAGATATGTGTATATACTATTCTAGTTATGGTCCAGTTATTTTTGACTGATTTATGGCCATTTAATAAAAAAGTCAATTTTTCATTACAGCCCTTCGGCAGATAGCACTTATATGGACAAGCGCTGTTGGGGGGTATTAGTACGCTTTGCGACAATTTCTATTTAGACCAGAAGTGAACTTAGAAATCCATTATTATACCCCCCTTAACTTTGTAAGGGTGGTATGTAGGAGTCAGCTTGTTGGTCGGTCCGTCCATTGGTTGGTCCGTCCATCTGTCTGTAGCTTTTCATGTCCTCTCAATTTCTGGGCAACCATTGGACGGATTTTGGTTACAGTCCATTGATGTTTGACGGAGTTATGGTCCTTTGGTGAAAAATCGTGTCTGCTCAATTTCTCGGCAACCATCGGACGGATTTGATTCTAATTTTACAGAAAGACTTGGTATAAGTCAGACATGTGCAAAAGACATGTGCATATTTTGGTCATGGTCCATTGATTTTTGACAGATTTATGTCCCTATAATTAAAAAATTCCATTATTGTGAAGGCCCTTTTGCTGATAGCACTTGTATATGGTCAAGGGCTGTTGGAAGGTATTAGTCCGCTTTGTGACAATGTCTAGTTTATGTTAAGCAGTTTGTAGGTTTAGGCAACTTAAAATATCATAACTACAGCTTATTCAAGCTGCAGTTACAGACTTTAGGTCCCTAACCTATCATTCTGCTTGTTTGTTACATGTCCCTGACTATAAATTTTTGCAATATCTAAATTGAATTTACTTAAGAGATCAGTGAGGGCATTGCCTGCAATCTGCAATTTACAGATATATTTCAATGCAACTTTGCAAGGATTCTAGCATGGGTAGACTTTTGCCATTTCAAACTTTTGCTGTGGTAGATTCAAGATAATGGTCATATTTGAATGTTTTAATATTATGAAAGCTGTGCACTTGTTATCTTAATGGCTAATCATTTTAGTTGAACAGTTAATACGCTGCTAGCCATCTAGATTGGAGACTAGTCCATGAAAAGAAAAACTCATTTATTTATTAAGACCTGATATATTATGGGATTATCCTTGGTGTATGTGCATTCAGAAAAAGGGTGTCATGTACTTTGTCCAGTGCATAATTTTGACTAAATGATTTACCCATTCCCACTTGAGAAATCTTTAGACAGGTCCAAATTCAAAGAAGTTGCAGACGATAATTTTAAGTTGATAAAATCTTTAAAATCTTTGTCTTTTGGTTCAGAAAACATTGAGGATAATGAATAAATTGCTTGTAACAAGCAATTTCTTCATTTTTCTACAATGTTTTCCAAAGTTTTTATATTGAGAGGCGTTTGAAAGCATCACCTTTTCAAAACCTTTATTTTCTCTGAATATCTTCAAAAGTCCTCTAAGGATGTGAATTTTCACAGATGGATAGATCTGATCTAGGAGAAGTACAGTGAGCAAGAGCCATAACTCTAGTGCCTAAAAGTTATAAGTTGTTGTCCCTTGTATTTGATACTCTAATATTGACTGGAGCATACCTCTAAAGGTAAAGCTAGTGGTTAATATGAAAAGTATGAGTAAATCTCATTAAGTGCAGTATGTAATCAAAGGACTGAAAGTTCTGAGAGTGGTTTTGCTGGCCTATCAGTAACAAGGCTCAATAATGCCAACATGTATCATCAAGATGAGTGAATAAATCGTAAACCTAAGTGGGATGAGCAGCTGGATGCTGGATAAGGATGTAGTGGTAATACTGATGTGAGAACAGGAAACCATGGTTTTGAGCTCCAGCTGCCCCAATATAACTTAAATACTATTTAAACTTGTGTTTAAACCCCATTCAATTAATCATGACCCTTTTACTATTTACCGAAATCGCTATTTTGATTTAATCACAACGTTTTCTTTAATATATTATTCCATCATTGTGTGAAAATTTGTGGTTCTGTTGTAAAAGGTTAAATGATAAAAGGTAAAGCAATCAAAGCTAACATCCAATTCTTTTTGCTTTGAGCATATTATTATTACAACTGAAGTACAGTACTACATGTTAGTTTCAAAGATAAAGTTGATTTCGAGAGAAAAAAGTGTGTTTTATTCGGTGGGGTTAGATAAGCGCTTGAATCGCTACTATAACAGGGTTGTAACTTGTAACATATACAATGTCATGTACTGGGTATACGGGGTGTAAACTTGCTCAGTCCTGCCAGGTCAAAACTAACAGTTTGTTTACATGTATTCGCCTACTCCACTAACCACTGACCTAGATTCTATCTTGAAACGGGAGGAAATTATTTCTCTCATTTAGACAGTTCAGTAGACAATTTACTATGGATAATTTAAGTCGAAGTTTTAAACCATTTTCCTTGATTTTCACGACTAAAAGGAGGATGTTGGTATTCAGCAAGTAAGTTATTTTCTTCATCAGCAATGAAACAAGATGGAGGCGATCACATAGATTTTCACTTCAAGTTTATGAGCATGGATGGAAAGGTGTGGAAAATTCATGAAAAATTGTTTCTGGTTGATCGTTGTGAACTACCGGTTTTGTCCTACAAAACCCCTAAAACTGTAAATGTTGCTTTCTTGATTTAGGAGTTATTGCCCTTTGGTGTTTCCTACTTAAATACTGCCTGGAGCTTATCACAGTAAAATATTGGGTATGAGTGTGAAATGCTTAGATTATTACTTAACCAGTGAAATTGTCATCTGCAGCTTCTTTCAATTGGGACCTGTCTAAAATTTTGTTGTTAGGGAATGGGTTAAAAAAGATTGGTGCAGAGTAAGAGCTCCCTGTCCATGTTTTTATCTATGCTACCTTTAGCATATACTCTTTCCTGTTCAATCCCTGGATTTACGTTACTGTGAAGTTATAATTGAGATAATATTGAAGAAAAAGAAGAAATTGCTTATTTATTCTTTTTCCATAAATTTTTCTACCTTACTGAATGGTTATCTTTCAAATTAAATCCTCTTTAAATTTTTGTCTGAAAAACCTTTGAGTTTGAACAGTTCTAAATTTTATGAAACAAGAAAGGGCTAATTGGGAATGATATGACATGTATTTTGAAATGTCACAAGTCATGTAAGTTTAACTGTTTACTTTCGAGAAATTCTTCAGATATACAACTTTTGTTTGACTTCTAAGTCATTCAACTTTTTAATCCAATCATTGAAATTATTCCTTGGGGATATGCCAAATTACCAAATAAAAAAGTTGTTGTTTGGTTTGGAATTTAAGATGTATGTGTTTCTGGAATTCTTAGGTATTGATGATGATAAACTGGGTTGCGGATTTAACCCATTATCAGATAAAAGAATTTTAGACTGGTCCAAATTGAAAGGAGTTGTTGAGGACATTTCAAATTGTGCTAAAATCGGAAAATAAGTGCCAAATATAGTAGGAAACATTATGAGAAAAGGAGAAACTGCTTATTACAAGCAATTTCTCCTTTTCCCACAAATTTTCCATGGTTGTATTCCTCCTAGGCCGTCAAAAAGCGTCATTGTGTGGTAATAGGTTAAAAAAAAAGGTGTTTGCCATTACCATTACAAGTAGAATGACTAGTAGCATTTTGTTCCTTTCTAACAGTGGTTTCAAACTATATAGTGTTGATATTTCAATTTCAATACCTTTTGAATTGTTGTCTTTGATTTTTATACTCTCCACCTACTAAGTAGAGAGGTTATATTGGTTTCACCATGTCTGTCTGTCCTTCAATCTGTCCAGTCTGTTCGTCTGTCTGTGGACATTTTCTTTTTCATGCTGTAATTCTAGAACCAACTGACCTACAACCATGAAACTTCATACATTAATTGTCAATGGCCCAAGTATGTGCTCTATTGTTTTGGGGTCACATAACTTAAAGGTCAAGGTCACAATTGGATTTTGATTGAAACCCATTTCCATGCTCCAACTTATAAGCCATTTGACCTAGGACCTTTTAGCTATACATTTAAATGTCATCAATGACCTTGTGGGGGTATAAGTTTCCATAGCACAATTCTAGTTTCTATTTGTGATAGTCTTGACATACTATAATGGACTATTGTATTTAGGAAACACTATTAACCCATACCAACACAGGCCCTCCTTTTTAGGCCCCTCAAGAAAAAAGCTTTGGAAGAACTTATGGAAAATGAAGAAATTTCTTGATACAAACAATTTCTTCATTATCCACAATGTTTTCTGAAGCACAAAATTTCAATTTCAATTTGGACCAGTCTAAAACTTTGTTGTTTTGGAATTGGTTAACAAAACTACATAAGTTTAATTCTATCATAATTGGAGAAGATGATACTTTAATTGGTATTTAGATTGAAGAAAAAAATTAATGCAAATAATTTACGGTGGAAATAATTATGTCAGGAGAAATAGCTGGCCTTTTCCCACATTATTTTCAAGGGATACATTTTTTTGCCTCAATGTGATTAAATGTTGGATAATGCAATAAAATAATTGTTCACCCCTCAAATTGCACAAATTATTTACATTGCCCTTTGGTTTGTCATATGTACCGAAAACCCCCTCTAACAAAGATATCCAAGTCTAGATATCACAGCTAAGTAATGTCCTAATCAGAATCATCTATTATATCATGTTGGGATTAAACTATAAATAGTTATTCTTTATTATATTTTGCCATACATATATCATATATAGGTAATGAAGTCAATTGGATATAAAATGCAAAAGGTATTGCTCTAATGCTTATTTGAAAATATTATTTTGATTTTTTTTCACATTAATTCATTGATACACTTTTCCTCTTTCATTGGCATGATTCATAACTATTTGTCCAAGGAAGAAATTTATATACAGTCAGATACTTTAGTGCCTGAAAATATTCACTAGTGAATCGAGATAAAATCAGATCTCCTAATCGCTGTAACGGTCATTTCGGCATTCTTGGAGAGTTTAACAGCATGGGGGCAATAAAACTATTCTGACCGGACCGACCATTAGATCAACAATTCTGATAACAGGAAGTCACACATTTGTGCTTATCAGTGTTACGATTCAACTTTATTCTGTTGATTTTATGTTTCTCCAAGCAGACAGATTTTCCATTTCAGCCACAGGTATACTGTATCAAGTGATTTTATACTATTAAATGTAAATTTTTAAAGGTTACACCCTGATTTGATGACATATCATATAAAATACAGAGTTACATGTAAGGTAGCTGTAGCGGTTTTAAGCCTAAATAGCCAGCTCATAATTCTTTCTTATATGCTTTCAAAAACTACCTTAATATCTTAATATCTTATGACAAGTCAGAAACCATATTGAAAAGTATTGGCCAAGATCATACTTATATCTATCTTCCAGAGGGATTTCCTTCATTACACAAGATCATTCTACTATATGTACATTATGTTTGTGTGTTTACATTGACTAAACTTGACAAGTAAAGACTCAAGATCTCTTTGATTCAACTGCTTGTTGTAATCTTGAGATGATTCCATTAAGTGTAATAGGTCACTAATATAAAATTTGTTCATATCTATGTCCAGTATTGTGGGGAAAAAAAGTAAGTACTTCATTTTAGCTCGTTACCAGACGGCAAAATCTTAGACCGGTCCAAATTATCAGAAGTTGCAATTTAACTACAATTTAAGATTGTTGAAATTTGAGTGTTTTTTCAACTTTATGGTATAAAAAGGATAGAGTAATTGCATCAAAGAATTTCTGCATTTTACACAATGTTTCCGACCTATTTCATTTTCGAAAGGAACTTTCTTTATGACCCACCAACCGTCATGTGAAATTTTAAAGACAAACTGGTGATAATTGTGGACTTCATCACTTAAAAGGGATTGTTTAGAATTATAATCTATAAGGCCCCTTTTCCAGTGTTTCCAGTACCACAGTTATTTCCTGCTTCTTTGAAGAGAATTCGATAAAAACTGTCAAGTTCCATCAAAATCAAGTTCTCATAAGGCCCCTTTTCCCGGTATACTTTATTAACCTTACCCATTTTAAAAGATCAATTCTTAAGATTATACAATCATTCTCTGAAAGTTTCAAGAGAATTCGATGAAAGCTGTGGACTTTATGGTGTAAACAAAGACTTTGTGGTAAAATTTCCATTAAATCCCTTGTGCCATGATTCTTAATTGATCAGACCAAATTTTTAAAAGATCATCCTAATGATGGCAGAATCATTCTGTGAAAGTTTTAAGTGAATCCGATGAAATATGGGGAATCCATTGGGTTAACTTGTTGACAAATCCTAAATTAGGAAGGTGATAACTTGCAGACGTAAATGCGGTAAGCCCAATTTGGATCCCCTAGATGACTGCTTCATCAAGTTTCAAGTCGATGCTATTAACAGTTGGTTGACATTATAATCCGCAATCAAACTACTTCAAACTTTGTATATTAAATGAAAATATCCCACTCTAGTCTAGCCTCTTAGGTTCTCTGAAGTATGGCAATATTGGTTTGAAAAAAGCAATATTGATATTTATCATGTATAGAAAAATCTGAATGAACTTTGGTCTTATTGAAGGAAAAGGAAAAATGCAAACATGATTTAAGAAACATAAATTGTACTTACTACTAGCGATGCTTTTAGCTGTGAGGAAAATGATATGTGGCAAGAGCTCGAAGATGGCCCAATGTCACTCAACTTAGATTTTAATTGAACAAAAATGAGTCTACAAATTTAACTTTGGTAATGTTTTTAAAGGAGCATGCAATATATAGGCATCTTACAAAATTTGCTTTGATTATTTCTAAAAAGAGTCTACGGTCCAACTGGTGATAATTTGACTTAGTTCGGTAGTAGACTAAAAGGAAATGTTTCGAGAAAAAATGGAAAGCTCTGTGCATATCATATTGGGAAGAGAATCTTTTTTAACCTTCTTTATTTTTAAATACTGAATCCCAAAACAATTAAACAAAGTGCTAACATTCAATGGTAGAATGACAGCTTGAAGAAATTTGGCAGGGGATCATATGATATTGTTAATTAAAGATCTGAAAGCTCTAGATCTAATTGTTTAGAAGGTGAATATATGTATTTGTATATAATGATTTCTATCATTTTATGATTAAGCCTGGATCCCTTAATAAAAGGCTAATTTGAAAGGGATCATTAATCCAATTGCAAGTGAAAGACTTGAATGCTCTACACAAAATAGTTTGGGAGAAGATTTAAGATTTCCTTTTCATTATCCCAATGTGAAATTCTGGGTTCCTATAACACAGGGCTTACATTAATCCAACAATGTATTAATAGTAATGTTTACTTTTAGCTTTAGTCCTTCGTTTTTTTTTTTAAATTGAATCTCCAGATAAAAGAAATCTGGGATCTCGAAACAAATAATGTATATGTTGATCTTAGAATACTCATTTAAAGAACCAACAGGGCATAAATTGACATCTCTATGCCTAATAGTTTAAGATTATTCAAAGATTCCTTTCTTCATCTCAATATAAAATTCGAGACCCAACAACATAGGGCTTAAGTTTATACAGAAAGTTATAGACTTGAAATATATTTGCACCATAGGGAAATGATACATGCAAAATTTGAAAGCTCTATGCTTCATGGTTTCTGTGGAAAAGATTTTTATAACACATCCTTCTTTTTGTCTTTGTAAAGTCTGTGATCCCACAACATACTGGGCTTACGTTGGCCAAAGACCGTTAGTTTGTAGTATTTTATAACAATACCACAAGGCGATGCTACTTACAAAATTTGAAAGCCAAATGCCTTATGGACTGCGAGGAGAATATTTACTAAGATTTGCCCCTGTTTCTCTGTAAAAATTCGGGTTCTCATAGCAAAGGGCTTGTGATGACCTCACCCAATCGATTGAACTATTTCGATAGCTTTAACAAGGAAATGCTAAATGCAAAATTTAAAAGCTCTAGGTTTTATGTGTGGAAGTTGAGTAATTCTAAAATTGTTTCTTTTGGTTGGCATAGCAACTTATGTTCTTCATGGTTTTTAATTCTTTTGGCAATGGGTGGATAATCGTACACCTAAGTGGGATAGTAGCTGGAAGCTAGGAAAGGATGAACTGGTAGTACTGGTGTGAGAAATACCAGGAATCCATTGTTAGGTGCCCCAGCTGCCGTGATATGACTGATATACTGTTAAAAGTGGCGTAAAACCCCATTCAATCTATCAATCAATTGAATTATTTTGGATGATCATGGCCTAAGCATCAATTCTGTGAACGCATGATAATACCCACACCCAAAATAATAGCCTGTTATAATGTTATGAAAAAAGAAGCAGGTTACAATTTAAAGTGTGTCTAATTTGCATGGAAATCAACTTGAAATACTATTAAATATCTTTGTAAAAGGAAGAATTGCTTGTTATGTTAATGACGGTTTTCTACAATAGTTACCGAGTGCTGCGCGACCCTGTGATTTAATACGGATAGGGTTAACAAATAGCTGTATTTTACGCCTGTATAAATTAAACAAGAAGACCGTGATGGTCCTATATCGCTCCCCTGAGTATGATGGCTCAAGGCTTTATGATATATACAAAAGATCAAAGCCTTATGCCTATTCATTTTGGAGAAGAAGATTTTCTCCTGTAATCCTAAGTATATTGAAGATCCCACCAAATAGCGCTATTTTCCGGAGTACAGTAGTTCTTTGAAATGTTTAAATAGAGGGTCAATAGGCATTAATACTTACCGAATATCAAAGCTCGAGACATTATTGTTTCGGAGGAGAAGATTTTCAAAGATATATTCCTTTCTAACATCAGGAATTGCACAGAAAAGGGCTTATTTTCAGAAAATGGTAATTTTATGAAGTATTTTGGTGAAGGGTCAATAGGTATTGATACATACCAAATATTAAAGGTCTAGGCCTTATGGTTTGGGAGAAGAATGCTTTCTTTTCTATTCATATGTGAAATCAGGGACCACAGAAATGTTTAACTTTCCAGATACAGTCATTCTATGAAGTTTTTTGGTAGTGGTTCAAAGGGTTTTGATATACACTAAATACATTGTATTTAACCTCGATGCCTTATAGCCTTATAGAAGGAGATTTTCAAAGATGTCTTTCTTTATTAAAATGTAAATACAGGATCGTACAGAAAAGGGCTAAATTTTAGAGTAAGTTAATTCTTCAAATTATTTCGCTAGAGGGTCTATAGATGATGATTTGTACCAAATATCAAAGGCCTTGTGGTTTGGGAGAAAAAGATTTTCAAAGATTTACTTCTTTGTAAAATCAGGGATTGCACAGAAAAGGGCTAATTTTCAAGATACAGTAGTTCTATGAAGAAATTTGGTCGAGGGTCAAAAGATGATGATTTAAACCAAATATCACAGCTTTAGGCCTCATGGTTTGGGAGAAAAAGATTTTCAAAGATTTCCTTCTTTATTTATGTAAAATCAGGGATTGCAGAGCAAAGGGCTAATTTTCCAGATACTGTATTTCTTTGTAGTTTTTTGGTAGAGGGTCAAAATAATTAATAATTTCTACCAAATATCAAAGTTCTGGGCCTGGTATGGGGGAGTAGGGTTTTTTTTTGTTGTTGTTGTTCTTGATGTTTTTTCACACGGTTGCCATGGAAACTGATACTTTTTCACAGATTTCAATTCTTTGAAGTATTTTGAAAGAGCATGACCAAAGGAAAATTTCAGTGAAATTTGGTTAAAATTCCATGGTAGTTTAGTAGATTTTCTTTTGTAATTGGGAATGGATGGGTGGACAGATGGACAGACGGACGGACAGACGAATGGATGAATGCCGTCACAATAGCTCACCCAGAGCAATTTGTGCTAAAAGTACCAAATACAGCAAATTAAAAAGAATAAAACTGAAAAAAAACATGTAATTAATGTCAGAAACATTGTGTGAAAATGAGACATTGCTTCTTTTTCAACTCTACTTTTCAAAGCTCAGATTCTATAAATTGTCAATACATGAATAGGGCAAATTTTATGATAATGATTTAATTTGGAATTGCTGATACGTACAGAGTGAATGTTTCACCCAAAAAATAGTTAGGCTGATAAAAGCCTCTCATGATCGAAAATTGGATTTATCACCATTGCAAAGGCTATACTCAAGTTACTCATATTACATCCTGGGCTTATCAGTAAACATACCAATCTGATGTCATGGGGTGATTTGAGGGTCTGTTTGCATATTTAACTGACCGTAGAAAATTCATTTACTGTTACTTTCTCCAGGAAATTTCTGGCTGGAAGTCACTTAAGTGTAGGACTGTATAGTTAACATTGGTAAAGTACCCAACCAATTCCAACACAATCACTCTTTTTGATATGTATATGTGTTATGTATGCCAATAAGGTTCAGATGAAAACTGGTGTTAGGGAAACTTTTAATTATCCCATCCCCACAAGGTGATGCTTTTTGACGACCCTCAAGGGAAACCATTTGGAAAACATTGTGTAAAATGAAGAAATTGCTTGTAACACAATGTTTTCTACACAAAAAGGTGAAAAACTCTAAGATTTCATTAACTTTAAATTGTCGTCTGCAACTCTTTTCAATTTGGACCAGTCCAAAATTCTTTTGTGTTGGAATGGGTTATACTTTGCTTATTCCCCAATATGTTGAGCTTATTTTTTATTGTAAGTAAAAAAACTTTGGTCTATTTCCAAAATAGTCAGAGGTTTTTAAAATTTTCTCATGTAAATCTTTTTGATCTGCAACTTTTTCATATTTGGAGTAGTCTGTTGTCTCTTAATGGGTTAAACAAAGAACATTTTATGCTTGTACAAATCAACAGAAGTGGAAGATAAATATTAATGAGCCTTGAAATTGAAAAAGTTTTTGCAAAAAGAGTAGAAAATATTGCAGGAAATGGAGAAACTGCTTTTTACAATACATGATTGTGGTAATGGGTTTATGAGTCATATTACAAAAAGTTCATTGGCACATGTCAGCTTTGTTTAACCTATTCCCACACAATCCAAGTTTTTTGCAACCCTCAAACAAAAATACATGAATTATTAAAAATCATTGTCTATTTTGGTTAAAATCATTGTGGATAATGAAGAAATTGCTTGCAATAAGTAATTTCTTCATTTTCCACATTGCTTTCAATTGTTTTTTACATGAGAGGCATAAAAACGCAGTACCGTGTGGGATTGGGTTAGTTCACTATCGCTCACTTACATCAGCAATGCTGTGATATGGACCATTCCCAAAATTTTTGCTTTGTTACAAGTTTGATAAGTTAACCTTTCTTACAGCTTGTAACTTTTCGAGTGCTGTTTCCACACTGGAATGAGTTCTGTGACTTCCGATCAAACCTGGCAGAAGAAAAGATAATGCCATTGATAGAGCGAAGACGTAAACATGCTAGAGCAAAAGAGAAGAAGAAACAACAGGAATTAGAGGAAAAACAGGCCAAGGTAAATAACCTATTATCAAATGACAAAATTTAGACAGGTTCAAATTGAAAGAAATTGCAAATGATAATTTTTTTTAATGTTTATGAATTTTTGAATATGTAATTTAGGGTAGAAAACATTGTGGATAATGAAGAAATTACTTGTAACCAGCAATTCCTTCATTCTGCAATGTTTTCCAAAGCCTTTTTTTTTTTCTTTTTAAGTGTCAAAAAGCGTTATTGCGTTTGAATGAGTTAAACTATTAGGATTTTTGGAGCTACACTAGTACTTTCAAATCTAAAAATATCAGAAACAAATAATGATTTCCAGCATGTACTCTCAACCTTGCCTTTGATTATCTAAGGGAAACAGACTTGAAATTTGATTATTTCTGAGAAATAGACAGTTTGTCTCCCTTTGTGAAAAAATGTTTGTGCTAGTTCGTCCTCAGACAGGCCTTAGCTTATTAACCCATTCCCGCATGATAAAAATTTAGACTAGTCCAAATTGAAATGATTTGCAGACGACAATCTTAAAGTTAAGAATTTTGAACTTTTTCAATTATCTGGGTAGAGAACATTGTGTAAAATGAAGAAATTGCTTGTCACAAGCAATTTCTTCATTTTACACAATGTTTCCCTAATTGGCCATTCCCACATGGTGAAATTTTAGACTGGTCCACATTCAAAGAAGTTGCAGATGACAATTTTAAGTGGATGAACTTTAAAAATGCTTTGTCTTTTAGAGTAGGAAAAATTGCTTGTAACATTTGTCATTTTCCAAAATGTTTCATTTAGGGAAAGAATTTGCTTCAAAAAAAGCCGGATCTAGTGGGAATGTGAAAACTCATTACAAGAAAAACAAAATTTTTGACTGGTCTAAGCTCAAAGAAGTTGCAGACAGAAATAGATAACTGATGAAACTTTAACAACCTCTTTCTTTAGTGGTAGGAATAGTGTAGTGTAAGAAATTACTTGTAAAGGTGATTTCTTTATTTTCCTAAATGTTTTCCAAAGCTTTTGTTTAAATGTTGTTTAAAAGCTGGATTTAGATAGCATGGGTAAATTACTTTGCCGAAATTATAAACAGATTCTATAAACAGATTGTATGTGATATTTGTAAAGGATATTTCTTTTTATTGGCATTGCTCTTGTAATATGGTAGACAGATGCAGATTGTTGTCAGTAAAGGAATCTTAACCCTTGTCCTGCTGAACATTTTTCCTCTTTTTAAGATATTTAAGATATTTAAATCTTTGACATAATTAGATCGATGTTTTGTTGAACAATCAGGTAGTGAAGGCTAAGATCAGACTGCACAACTGCAAACTTTTGAAAAGAATTTTGTTCAGCATGATAAGGGTTAACCCATTCTTACACAGTGATGCTTTTGGGCGCCTCTTAAGAAAAACAGTGGGGAAAACATTGTATAAAATGAAGAAATTGCTTGTGGCAAGTAATTTCTTGATTTTTCAAAATGTTTTCAACCCACAAAGTTGAAAAATTCAAAATTTCATAAATTGTAAATTGTCATCTGCAACTACTTTTGAAATTGGACCAGTCTAAAATTTTGTCGTCTGGTAATGGCTTAATGATGTATTTGAAAAGACATTATAACAATCTGTTGTGTCTTAGTGCACTTTTGTAGGGTTGATTTCCCCTTTTTTACACAAAATCTTGCATATTGTCAAGTTACCCTTATTCTGAACCTATTTCAAAGCTTCACATTGTTCTATAGATTTCCTCCAAAGATTATGATCTAACTTCAAGTGACTTACCCAGTTGTTATTTCTTTGAATTTCAGCGAGTTAAGGTACCTGAATTATTATAACTTTATATACTAACCTTTTTGTAGTAAAAACAGTTTATTCACATTTTGTATTCACTTGTTTATTTCATATTCACTTATCACTATGATGAGAATATCCAGATTGTTACTTGTGCTTAAATTCTAGATGTGTTCACATAGAGAAGAGTTGGCAGCTCATGTAACTAAATAATATGAAATAAATTGAAAAACTAATACAAAAAAGTGTCACAGTTATAAACAAAGAAAAATATTGTGGGAAAAGTAGAAATTGCTTATGATTAACAATTTCTCCTCTTAATGTTTTTTATTCCATTTCATAGTTATTTTTCAGTGAATCACACTTTGAAATATTGTCTTTAATTGTAATTAATAAAATATTTCCTACCCTGATACTGGGTTTGAAGATTTGGTCACATTTGAATGGGCTACCTATAGAAACAAAGAGTGGAAATCACTCAGAGTAAGGAATTTTTGTATGCTTGAGTGGGAATTATCATTCTGTTTTGCCCATCCATTTGACCATGAACTTTTCTTAAGGAATTATCTCCTTAAATATAATAAACCTAATGAGTTCAACTAAATTTTCACAGAATGATTTTCTTGGAAAAGTTTTGACCTGTCTAAAAAATCAATATTTCATGGCAGATTATTTGTTGAATAGAACAATTTGCTCCCTTCAAATTATAAACCCATTACCACTTGAAAAATATTTGACTTGCCCAAATTGAAAGATGTGGCAGATAATAATTTTAAAGTTATAAAATTTTAAAGTTGTTTGTCTTTTTGAGCTGGAAAACATTGTGGATTATGAAGAAGATGCTTGTAGCAAGCGATTTCTTCATTTTCCAGAATGTTTTTCAAAGCTTGAGTTCTTGATTGGGTGTGGAATAGGGTAGTGTATATATGACAGAAAGTGATTTAAATTTCTTTGACATAATCAGCTCATTAATCTATCTAGTTTCCTGGCATTTTGCTAAAAAGGGAAGTTTTGTATTAAGAAAACTAAGCTAACAATAATCTAAACAAAGCTATCCATTAATGATATGTTGGTTTTCAGAAGATTTATTTCAAAACAAGGTTTTTATAAAGCATTGATAAATCTTTGTTGTCAAAAGATAATTTCTGTATATTGGTAGGATTGAATAGTTTGGTTTTTAATAAACCCTGCTTTTATATACAGGAATCAGATAATGATAAAAATAAATCTAGGTTGCAGACTGATAGGTCAGTTTCAAATGAAGTTGATGGAAAATATATTTAGAAAGTAAAAAAATGGGTAGAAAAAGGATAAATAATGGTGATATAATAAAAGTTATCTGGGTAAAGCGACCTCAGTGACACAAGATATCTTCCGTTCCTAGAGCTTATCCAAACAGCAATATTTATGAGTATTCTTTGTCAGCTAAGGCAGGAATATTACATAATAGAAGAGTACTGAGAAGCTTATCAAGTGAACTTCCTCATATTATATTGTATAACTTTTGCTGTTTACTGCCAGGGCTCTTGATTTTAACAAGAGGAAGTTATTCTGTTAAATAAATGTTTTCTGTCAAAGAAACCTTACATCTATCTTCCCCTTTAACCCTTTCCTGGTTAATCCCTGGTTTTTACGTCCCTTTAATTTTGTTATTGAGAAAACATTGTGGAAAAGAAGAAATTGCTTGATAAAAGCAATTTCTTCTTTTTCCACAATATTTTCTGCCATACTAAATGGTAATTTTTCAAATAAAATCAACTTTAAATTTTCGTCTGCAAAACCTTTGAATTTGAAAAGGTATAAAATTTTGCAAAACAGGAAAGGGTTAAATTGACAGGCTATACTTCTGCTTTTTGGGAAGGTATAGGCAAAGATCTGCCTGCACATGTGTACTGTCTGATCTTAGTCTACATCACCTGTTTGGCGTTTAGGCTAGAGTTGTTTATAAATTTATTAACGCAAGAAATTATATTGACCCACAATTAGGGCCTTTCTGTTATTTCAGCTCTTTGATTTTAATGGAATTCAGAATTTATTCAAGCATACAAGGCTTAAGGTTTACATATGAATTTCCTGCATTTGATGATTGTACTGAGAACCAACAATATAATGAGACATCCCAATAGTAAGAATGGTCAAACATAAAAACAGCGAACTACCCAGCTAGGTTAAGGACTGAAACTAGAAGATGTGGTAAAATCTTTATTGAAAATATCAAAATTAAAGGACTGAAAGCCATGTAGGGCTCTAAATGTGGATCAATATTTCCTTTAGCATTTGATCTTATGTACAAGTCTAGCTCTTAAAGAGTAACAGGTGGTGTATAAAAAGATCAGACTGCACATATGTGCAGTCTGATCTTTGTATATACCTCCTGTCAAAACAGGAATATTCTGGGTTCAGCATGACAAGGGTTAAAAAAGTTTTTAAACAGCATCTGAGACTGAATTGTGCTATAACTTACAGTATGTAAAATCTTGAGAAAAGACAGAGTTCATTAATTTATATTAACGCTTGTCATGCTGAGCCTGGAATATTCATGTTATGCAGGAGGTAGAGACAGAGAATAGCCTGCAAATAGGTGCAGTCTGATTTTAGTCTGCACCACCTGCTTGTCCCTTTCAAACAAGAACTATTTATAGAAATCAATATTCAAGAGAAATGTTGACCCATAACTAGTGTTTCAAGTACCTTCAGCCCCTTGATGTTAATGACAAGAAGTAATGCCTTCTAGGAGAAAATAATATTTTATATGTATTGTGTATGCCAATTAGGTTCAGATGAAAACTGATGTGAAGGTAACTTTTAATTATACTTTGCTTATTCCCAAATATATTGAGCTTATTTTTTTAATTTTAAGACTAGTGACATCAATGTAGTGTCAAATCCCTTGCTAAATGGTCTAACTTGAAATTAATTCATTTTTAAGTTCAATAGCTAAAGGTCAGCTGAGCTCTTGTCATAGTGTTGTGTCCTTTTAAAATGGTGTGTGCACTGGTCAGTATGTCAGTCCTTCCTTTTCATAGGCCTGCATTCTGTATAAACCTAATTTCTTTTAACCCTTTCCATTTTCAGAAATTTATACTAGTCCAAATTGAAAGAGGTTGCAGACGACAATGAAAACTGAATGCCATTTGAAAAGAAACCATCCCATGTGGTAGAAAATATTGTGGAAAAAGGAGAAATTGCTTGTTACAAGCAATTTCTTCTTTTTCCACAATGTTTTCTTTAGTATAAAAATCACAGGAACGTAAAATCCCGTATTTGAACGGGAAAGGGTTAAAATATACTTAGAAAATGCAGGATGATTTTAATCAAACTTTAATCACTCATAATCCTTTCCCTAACAATAAAAGGTCACCCAAGGATCAGTCATGTGAAATTTGGGAGGAATTTGTTCAGTATTTTCTTCTCCATAGAGCTTGCTGAGCGGAAATTAATACCAAATTCACAGAAATGATCCTAGGTGACTCCTTCACAGATTCATTAGAAAAATTGTGTTTGGATGAAAACATGGCTTCTATGGAGAGTGCTATTTTTCATATATGGTAAATACTGAAAACTTTAAAAATCCTCTTTTTAGAGACCACAGGCTGGAATTTTATCAAATTTCACAGAAATGATCCTAAGATGACTTTTGTCAGACGCATTGAGAAAAGTGAAACTAGGTATAATGTAGTGTAAAATCTCCTCAAAACAACACTTCATGGATTTCAACCAATTTTCACAAAAATGATCCCTTGGTGAGCCTTCTTCAGATTCTGTGAAAAAATGATGGATGACTAACATTGCTTATATTCCAATTGGAAAAAAGAGAATAAATCAAGGAATGTAAGTACTATTGGAATAGTTAAAAAAATTATCACAGGGTTATCTCCCTTCAAAGCTAGCATTACTGTCAAACATCTCCATAATTTTATTTTGTGATATATGCAACCAGATGGTGATAAAAGCATTACAAGTTCAATTGAGGTGTGTTCTTTGTTTTAGTACCTTTTCATCTGAATTTTACACAACCTGACTTGACTTTTGTAAAATGATGAAAACATTGAAATTCTTCTCTGGAACTATTTCAAAGATCTCAGTGTCTAGATTCATTTGCCAGATATGGCAAAGATGATTCATTTTATATTGAATTCTAGAAAACACAATTCACTAAATGCATATTCAGGCCTATGGAGCAATACAGGTGCTCAAGTGCCTCTAGTTTGTCAAATAAGGCCAGGCCTCCATTTCCGGCAATTAGCAGAACTGACCCTCTCATGTTCTTTCATTGTTATCAAACTTAACCCTTTCCTTTCAATCCGTGGTTTTTATGTCGACTTGATTTTAAAATTGAGAAGACATTGTAGAAAAAGAAAAAAATTGCTTGTAACAAGCATATTTTTCTTTTTCCACAATATTTTCTAGCGTATGGAATGGCTATTTTTCTAATTTAATCCACTTTAAAAAAATTCTGCAAAACCTTTGAATTTTGACAGGTCTAAAATTTTGCAAATCAGGAAAGTGTTAATGAAGCTGAATATTCTTTCACTTGGGTAAAAGCAGATCTTTTTTTAGCTTGTGGCAAAATAAGTGTCAAATTTTGCAACAGCTGCCTGGGAAAGCAATATGATTTACTTTCATTGAATTCAAATTCAAATCATTTGAGTTAATTTTTGTTGAGCCCGCTTGTGGTTATTGAGACATAGTTGTCACTATGACAAGTCGGTGTATGTGGTTTAGTACGTTAGTCCGTCCAAATGAACAATCTTTCTGAATCAAAGAAATGAAAAAAAAATTATATCTTAGAAAATTGATAAAGTTTCAAGTGTTTTTGTTCATTTATCCAGTGGTAAATGACAAAATTTCAGGCTGGTCCAAATTTGAAGGAGATTCAAGTAACAATGATTCTAGTTAATGTTTTTTTTTTAAACCTGTATTTTGGAGTAGAAAAATTCTAGAAAACACAATTCACTAAATGCATATTCAGGCCTATGGAGCAATACAGGTGCTCAAGTGCCTCTAGTTTGTCAAATAAGGCCAGGCCTCCATTTCCGGCAATTAGCAGAACTGACCCTCTCATGTTCTTTCATTGTTATCAAACTTAACCCTTTCCTTTCAATCCGTGGTTTTTATGTCGACTTGATTTTAAAATTGAGAAGACATTGTAGAAAAAGAAAAAAATTGCTTGTAACAAGCATATTTTTCTTTTTCCACAATATTTTCTAGCGTATGGAATGGCTATTTTTCTAATTTAATCCACTTTAAAAAAAATCTGCAAAACCTTTGAATTTTGACAGGTCTAAAATTTTACAAATCAGGAAAGTGTTAATGAAGCTGAATATTCTTTCACTTGGGTAAAAGCAGATCTTTTTTTAGCTTGTGGCAAAATAAGTGTCAAATTTTGCAACAGCTGCCTGGGAAAGCAATATGATTTACTTTCATTGAATTCAAATTCAAATCATTTGAAAAATTAAAAACAGTTAAAAGAATTGATTCTATTCAGATATTAACCTACTTCGTAAAACAGAAACCTTCCTGTTTTACAATTTTATTCTTTTATATGTAAGCAGCCTAGGGTAATTATAGATTTTCAGTTTAACCCATTTCCAGACAACAAATTTTAGGCTGGACCAAATTCAAAGAAGTTGCATACAACAATTTTCTGTGAATGAATTTTTGTTTTGTTTTTTAGGTAAAAGCATTGTGGATAATGATGAAATTGCTTGTAGCAAGCAATTTCATCAAATCCCACAATGTTTCTAAAGCTATTTTCATGTGGGGCATCAAAATGTAGGATTGTTTGGGAAGGGGTTAAATTTCATATTTGAATGTGCTTATTCCTTGTATAGATCCAGTTATTTTTTAGCGTTTTTTGAAATTTTGTTTTCAATTAGATAATCTCTTATTTTCATTTATATAGCCCTTCCAGGTGACAGAATTTTATATTATGGTTCTTTTTTATAGAGGCTGCAGATGACAAATCAAAACTAGTTTTGAGAAATGAAATTTCTTTTGCGGCAGAAATATTGCAGGAAAAGAAGCTTTTGCTTTTGAATAGCATCTTCTTGTGTTCCAGCAATGTTTTTTTTGTAGGAAAAAATCTATAGACGGAGAAAATGAGCACATGTTAGTATGAGAATACGGCTAAAGTTATTGTATTATTTTTCTAGCAAAAAAATCTATTGATTTCGAAATAAGGCACATGATTATATGAGATTACACAAAAAAATTATTTGGTTGTAATAATACTTTTCTAGTATAAAATCTAAGGACGAAGAAAAAGGGCACAGAATACACGAAAATACTTATTTGGTTGTAATAATATTTTTCTAGTCTATGGATGTAGAAAAGGGGCACAATTATTCTAGGATGTAGAAAATGGGCACAATTACAATATGAAAATACACTAAAATGCTATTTTGATTGTATTAACCCATTCCTACACAATCCCACTTTTAAGCATCCCTCAAGAAAGATGCTTTGAAAAAACATTGTAGACAATAAAGAAATTACTTGTTACAACTCTAAATTTTCATATGCAACTTCTATTAATTTGGACCAGTCTGATATTTTGTTGTGTTGTAATGGGATAACATCCAGCATATTTGATTGAATGTCATCATTGCAGAAATGTAATTATAGTCTTTCAAGATTTACTTATGACAATTTACCCATTCCCTCATGACAAGGATTTAGACTGGTCCATAATCAAAGAAGTTGCAGATTACAATTTAAATTTGATTAAGTGGTAGAAAATGTTGTGGATGATGAAGAAATTGCTTTTTAAAAGCAATTTCTTATTTGTCTACAATGCTTTCTTGAGATATTTTCTTAGTGGGGGGTGTTTAAAATGGGGTTGTTTCAGGAATGAGTTAATTTTTGTTGAGCCCGCTTGTGGTTATTGAGACATAGTTGTCACTATGACAAGTCGGTGTATGTGGTTTAGTACGTTAGTCCGTCCAAATGAACAATCTTTCTGAATCAAAGAAATGAAAAAAAAATTATATCTTAGAAAATTGATAAAGTTTCAAGTGTTTTTGTTCATTTATCCAGTGGTAAATGACAAAATTTCAGGCTGGTCCAAATTTGAAGGAGATTCAAGTAACAATGATTCTAGTTAATGTTTTTTTTTTAAACCTGTATTTTGGAGTAGAAAAATTGTAGAAAAATGAAGAAGTTGCTTGTAACAAGCAATTTCTTCATTGTCTACTATGTTTCCAAAACTTTTTCTGGAAGTGCAAAATATTAATTATCAGACAATCATGATGTCATCAAAATTTTCATAATCTATAGTTATTTAGGCATTGGAGTGGAGTCCATGGTCTAGTGGGAAGACGTGGACCTTGGGACAAGAAGGTCCTAGGTCGGAATCCCGCCCGGACCACAGTAATTTTCCTGAGTAAAAAACTTACTCAACATTATTCCTCTCTACCCAGGTATATAAATGGGTACCTGTGAGGGTTGTAAGCCAATGTACTGTGCTTTGGCTGCCATAGGCACTGTATGTTAACAACCGACTTGCAATTCAATGATCGTTTGAATATACTAGGCATAGAAAAAGAATATATAAACCCAAACTTAAACTTTTAATTTTCAGGCAGGTTTTCCTTGTTAACCCATTACCAGACTTAAAAATTCTACACTGGTCCAAATTGTAAGAAGTTGCAGATGACAATTTAAAGTTAAAGAAATTTAAGACTTTTTCATTTTCTTGCGTAGAATTGTAACAAGCAATTTCTTCATTTTTCATAATGTTTTCCAAAGCTGTTTTTCTTGAGGGTGTCAAAAAGTGTCATTGTGTGGTAATGGGTTAATAGATCAATTATTGCACATAGTGTTTTTTTTTAATGCTGCCCAAAGATAAATTTTTTTTTTTCTTGATTGGCAGAATCTATTGTGTATATTATATGTTGTTTAAATAACATTCCAATAGCAGAGCTTTAAATCTACTTTTAAAATTATACAATATTTTACAGAGTAAATCCCGATTAGCCAAATACAGGGTAAATACTTGCATATAGGCATGCTGTGCATAGGAGCCATGGGCATTGGTTACACCAATTATTGTATTGTTTGAGCATATGCATGACATTTCAAATATTTTTTTCAGATGCACTTAGTAAACCCATGCTCCACAGTCCCACTCTTTATCCCATTCCTATATAATCCTGCTTTTCTACGCAGAAAAAAATTGGAAAATAAGAATTTGCTTGCTACAAGCAATGTTTTCAATGTATCCACAATGTTTACCCCAAAAGAAAAAGATGATGAGCATCCTCTTAATCTTTTGTCAGGGGGTGTTAATGGATACCACCCCCCCGGCAACCCAACAACATAACTATTCCTTTTATAAAATGCTTTACAAGTCCGTAAGGGAGAATAACCTGTAGCTAATTGGTTACTTTTAGTCCTCTGAGGGGGTCATTTCAGTTCCTCAATTCCAGGAACAGTTTTCCTTGAAATAAGTTTGATTCTTTAAGCCATTCACACACAATCCCTCCTTTGCATGCCCCTCAAGAAAAAAATCTTTCGAAAACATTGTGGAAAATGAAGAAATTTCTTTTAACAAGCAATTTCTTCTTGCTTCTAACAAGCAATTTCTTCTGGCTTCTAACAAGCAATTTCTTCTTGCTTCTAACAAGCAATGTCTTCATTATCCACAATGTTTTCTCCCTAGTAAAAGAAAGAGATTTTGAAGATTTCATTGACTTGAAATTTTTGTCTTTCAATTTGGACTGGTCTAGATTTTTCTCATAATGGGAATTGGTTAAGGCTCTGTAACCTTAATGTTTTAGTCAGCGTATGCCTATTGTATTCCAAAAAATTGACAAAGTCTCTTAAACATCGACTGGATAAGAATTTTTTTTTCAAATTCTAGCTATCTCCAATACATTAGAGATATCTTTGAAGGACATTAAACTTTGTGCCAACCTGTTTATTACATAATTTTAGCATGTTTGCACATTTTGCATGTTCAGAATTTTTCATGGTACTTATCAGTATCATAGCATGTTACAGTGTTCTGTAACAACATGTGCGGAATGTACCCATAGCGTATCCAGTCTGTTGAAAGTGTGTGATTTAAACCCCAAAATGTTCAGCACACACTGGCTAAAACGTAATGGTGTGACGAGGCTATTGATATCCCAATAAGTCTATTTTCAAACCACTCATTTTATTGCAATGTTATATTTGTTATGATCCTGGGGGTTCTATGGTATACTTAGATTAAATCTTGATTTCGAATCATTTATTCCAAATTATAATTCTCCATCATGTCATACACATTGTCACTTTTCCCACTGATCATCTTTAACACATTCCCTCACAATGACACTTTTGGACGCCCCTAAAGAAAAACATTTGGGAAAACTTTGTGTAAAATGAAGAAATTGCTTGTTACAAGCAATTTCTTCATTTTCCACAATGTTTTCTACTAAGTAAGTGGAAAAAATCTGTAATTCCATAAACTTTAAATAGTTGTCTCGAACTCCTTTCAACTTAAAATTTTGCCGTCCGGGAATGGGTAAAAAAAAGTGTGAGCACTTTTGCAGGGAGTTGTTTTGGTGATAGATAATGTTGCTTGTTTTAACCCATTACCAGATAGAATAACTTTGAATTGTTCAAAGAGTTGCAGACGACAATTGAAAGTTTATGAACTTTTTTTTCAACTTTCTGGTTAGAAGTCCTTGTGGAAAATGAAGAAATTGCTTGTACAAGCTACTTCTTCTTTTTACACAATGTTTTACCAATTGTTTTTCTTGAGGAGTGTAAAAAAGGAGAATTGTGTAGGAATGGGTTAACACATTACAATATAATCCTGCATTTTATATTTTAAATGAGTAAAACCCTGAAAAAAGCAATAATTGCTTGTGACAAGCATTTTTTTCTCAGTGTTCTCTATCCTACCTGCAAATACTTTCAATTGCTCAAGTTCATCTGTAATGGCTTCCAGTTTGGACCAGTCTAAAATTATGACCTGTTGGAATGGGTTAATTAATGCTAAACCCGAAATATTCCTGTTTTGGCAGGGGGTATAATCAAAGATCAGACTGCACACATGTTTAGACCACCTGCTATTTCATTTCATGTCCGAATTTTTTATAAATTCATTTGTCAAAAGAAGTCTTGACCCACAGTTAACAATCCCTTGTTTTTAAGTCTCTGTGATTTAATACATGAGAAAACATTGTGGAAAAAGAAGAAATTGCTTGTAACAATATTTTCTAACCAGTAGGTTGGTTTCTTTTCAAATTGCACCCACTTTTAATTGTTGTCTGCACTTCCTTTCAAATAGGACCAGTCTAAAATTTTGAAAAACAGGAAAGGGTTAAATTAAAGCCTTACAGAGCTTTCAGTTCTTTGATTTTCATGTAATTCCAAATAAAGATTTTATTCAGTAAGACAGGGGTTAAGAATAAGTGCAAAAAAAATGCAGTACAAATTTGATGTGAAGTTATCTATGAACAATTAACCCATTACCAGACGACAAAATTTTATACTGGTCCAAATTCAAAGGATTTGCAGAAGACAATTTAAAGTTTTTGAAAAATTTTAGATTCTTTCAACTTTCTAGGTAGTAAACACATTGTAAAATGAAGAAATTGCTTGTAACAAGTAATTTCTTCATTCTGCACTATGCTTTTCCATTTGTTTTTTCTTCAGGGGTGTTCAAAAGAGTCACTGTGTGGGAATAGGTTAAAATGTGGCTTACAATATCCATTTTACAAAATCAAATCTCTAAAATAAAACAGAGATGGGTCTTCAGTTTTGGTGTCAACCATAATTTGATAAAGGTTTTTAAATCTTATTAGCTGTAGTTGTTGTCTTTTTTGCTTGTTAGATTTTTATTTTCACTGAAAAGTTGAAATACAGTGGTACATGACCCTATTATGATTTATCAGATGAAAGAATTTAAGACAGGTCCAAATTCAAAGAAGTTGCAGATAACTTTCAAAATGTATCTCATTTAAAAGATAAGTGTCAAACATTGTAGGAAACAACATGAGAAAGGAGAAAATTCTTGAAACAATTTCTCCTCTCTATGTATTGCTAAATATACCGTACTTCATTATGTGTGTAAAAACTATCAGTAAGGATTGTGAGGTTATGGATCAAAGCTTTGTAGTTTATTTTATTGAGCAGTATTTAGTATTTTGTTACTTTCTAACAATACTTTGTATGATTCAAATATTGTCCAAATACACATTTATATATCTATAAGTTATGTATTAAATGTAAAAACTATATACATGTTAGCTTGGCTTGTTATAAAGTTGGCCTGCATGGAATCAATGCATGGCAGATAGAAAAACCTTTTAACCCATTACCAAAGGCACATTTTAGACTGGACCAAATAGAAAGGGTTGGCAGACAACAATTTAAAGTTGATGAAAGTTTAGATTTTTCAAATTTCTTAGAAAAAAACGTGGAAAATGACAAAATTGCTTGTTACAAGCAATTTCTTCATTTTACACAATGTTTTCCTAATTGGCATCAGAAAGCGTCTCTGTATGGGAATGGGTTAAATAGCTTGTTGCTTAATAATGTATTTATTGTAATTACTAGATCTTACTTAAATTGTTAACTCCAGTAGAGATTGGCTGCTATAGATTAGCAAAATTTCTAGAAAATTAAGCCTTGTTAGATTGCTGTATGAAATCATCTATATAATTTGTCGTAAAATTAATGTGCTTAAAGCACTGAAAGGCTTTTTTTGTCTAGCATTAATCTTTTGAATTTTATAAAGAACTCAGATGGGGAATCGGGCAATATAGACCTAGACCAGACTGCATTAATGTGTCTACACAAGCTGTGTGTCCCCTTTAAGCCAAAGTTCTATATAAAATTAATTCTCAATAGAAATATTTACCCAATATATGGACAATCAAGCTATCTGGTGCTTTCAGTCCTTTGATTTTAATGTGATTTGGAGATTTTCAATAAGCACAATAATGGTAAAATAATGACAGTTGCATTCCATAGGTTTATCAGAAAAAAAAATCATAATTAAATTATACATTTAGCGCGAAATTCTTTATATTGGAAATTGGATGTTTTAGAAAAAGCATATAATACATGTAACTTTGAAATATATTAACAATCAATGACAACTTAGTTTCAGCCACCACAGTTAACCCCTTTTCGCTTTTGAAATTTTAGACTGGTCTGAATTGAAAGAGATTGCAGACAACAATGTAAACAGGATGCTATTTCAAATTAAACCATCCAATTTGGTAGAAAAATTTGTGGAAAAAGGAAAAATTGTGACAAGCAATATCTTCTTTTTCCACAATGTTTGAACATTGTACGTCAGAGGGAAGCATTAAATCATTACCAGATGACAAAATCTTTGGTTTGTATTTCATAAAATTTGAATTTTCTTTGTCTTTTAAAGAAGAAAACATCATGGGAAATTTCTTTTTTTTCAAGGGTCATAAAAATCGGCATTCAGTGGGGATGGGTCAAAATGTATGGTTCTTTGTAACTGAGAACAAGTATTGATATATCAATGTGTCATCGCAAAATTATTGTATGTGCCAATGTATTTATAGACACATAATATAGCTTTGAACTGATCCCTTAATGTTTTCCTTGTTTCAGGAGGCTGAGAGGAGGATTGCTATGGGATTACCTCCCCTTGGTGAAGATGAGGATGCATATCATGATCCTTTTAAAGCACTAGGGGGTGGGGCTGAAAGTGTAGATGGTGATGGAGAACAAGATGAGAAAGACAAGATATCTTGGTCCTACTCTAATTACATGGCAGCCTTGGAGAAGGAGAAGTTACTAAACAATACAGATGAAACTTCATTTAGTTCTCTTTTGACAGATACAGGTATAATATCTATTACTATTTACAGTTTCCGTCACCCCATTTTTAATATGTCTTAAGAAATGGTCTAGGAAACATTAGGGAAAATGAAGAAATTACTTCTTACAAGCAAGGAATTATGAAACTGCTAGTTAAAAGCACATTTTTAGCTCGGCTGTTTTTGGAGAAAACCCGAGGTATTGCTATAGTTTTGATGTTGTTGTTGTCATGCGAAAACTTTGACATTTTGTGATATCTCTGGTTCTACTAAGGCCATTCACTTGAA